>NC_069421.1:58089226-58107091 GCF_026875155.1 Cherax quadricarinatus
TTAAAAACCCTTTCAAACCATCAGTTTATGATTAAAAAGCATACCCTATTTTATAAGTTGGTAGACAGCAACCATCCAGGAGGTACCACCCCCAGTTATGATTATGAAGCTACACTATGTATAAGTTGGAGACAGCAAACCATCCAGGGAGGTACCACCTCCAGTTTATGATTATGAAGCATACACTATGTAGTAAGTTGGTAGACAGCAACCATCCAGGGAGGTACCACCCTCCAGTTTATGACTGTGAAGCATACACTATGTAGTAAGTTGGTAGACAGCAACCATCCAGGGAGGTACCACCCTCCAGTTTATGATTATGAAGCATACACTATAAAGTAAATTGGTAGACAGCAACAATCAGGGAGGTACCACCTACCTGTTATATGTAGTATGTATATGTGAAAAATGCCAGGTAATAGGCTGGTAGTCACCAACCATCCAAGAAAGTAGTTCCCTCCTGTTATAAGAATGTAAGGCATACACATATCAGGTAGTAAGTTAGCTTACAGAGAAGAAGTTAGACCCGAGCTCTGGAGGTGAGAAGTACAGCACCTATATTCTGCAGGATGGATGTGGATGCTTTTGTTTTCAGGGTTATTTGAACTGTGATGTCCACACACTTCTGGCAGGACAGTTATTGAATGAGATTACCTCATTGATTATATTGGGCTGAGACATTACGAATGTGACATCTTGTTTAGGCATGGAGCCTCAGTTTCTGGACCCATCATGTGCCTCTGTAATTCTTTGGCTTCCACCCACAGGATGGATATGAGATGCATAATAAAGATACCAAGCTAACAAATGTTCTTTTTTGGGTCACTCTACCTTGGTGGAAAAGTGCCAGTATTATAAAAGATCCAAGAAGAATGTTATTCAAGCACTTTCATAGTAATGCCTAACTCTGGTGTTTTTCTCCTTTGGCAGATCTTCCGTTACGTTGTGCTCTACTACCTCTGCAAGTTTATTCCTTCTGTAGTAGTCATCCTCTTGTGTGGGGGACTAGCATTAGCAAGCTTCTGTCGTGACGTTGCCAGTCAACATAATTCATCTTGTATATATATATACCCAAGTGAAATTACTATTGTATATAAAAACAGGTAAGGTGTTTGTATATGTTGTTAGCAATGTAGTACATTAGATCAGCCAGGTTGCAATGGCTTTCTAGGCCTGCATGCCACTGGCAGAAACAGCTTGGTTGATCAGGTAGTCAATGAAGTCTGGCCTTGGGCCTGGCTTTAAGAATTTAAAAGCTGTTGACAGTGGTCATGCGTATGTAACAAGTCAGTCATTGTCCACTCCACGAACAATACACACTCATCTCTTAAGAAAATATTTTGTGTGCTCTTGCAGAAATATTTTGTGTGCTCTAGCAGAATTATTTGATGTTACAAATGATGGAAATTTCTGGGGAAGATTTCTTTCTTGATGCTACTTCCTGACCTGTGAGCAGTTCTGAAGATTCTTCTGCCCCTTTAACCAGCCTGAGGCCAGTCTAGTGCTGTTGCAATCTTGGATGTCTTTTAAAGGAACTCACAAGTCTTCATATTAATCTCCTTTAGCCCACAGTGGCTCCTCAGACCTGTTTACATGCAAGAGACTGTAACTACACCTTCCTGAACTCCTCAGCTTCTTCAACTCTAGGTGCTTCTCGACTTACACTGGGGTTACATTCTGATAAGTCCATCGTAAGTTGAAAATATTGTGTCATATAAGAATATGACATGATAAATAAATAAATTAAATAAATAACTACTGTCACTGAATAAGTAAATAAACAAAAAAATTCTGTAACTAAATGTCATTATTGAAAAGTAAATAAATGAATACAGTTGGACCCCCAGATCCTCTGGGGATATGTTCCAAGGACCTGCCCTGGATATCAAAAATGCGAATAGAAGCAAACTCTGTATACATCTTTTTTGTTTACATACATACCTATTATAAAGTTAATTTGGTAAATTATGCACATTAAGTGGAGAATTATCATTTGTTCCCTGATGAGAAACACTTCACAGCTTCTCTTAGACTTTGAACAACTTCCACCATCACTACTTTTGCACTTTGGGCCATTATTATGCAAAATTGAGGTTATTTTCAAGCCATGGTAAACTGCGGATAACTGAAACTGCGAATACCAGACCCACAGATATGGGGATTCTTCTGTACAAGTTTATTCTATCAGTGAATGTACCGTACTGTACAGTACAAACAAAAATTTACAGTACATTGACTAGATTACCCATGGATGATACAGGTACAGTACATGTACTAATATGTTGTACAGTGGACTCTCGACCAACGATGGCATCGTGTAGCGTTAAATCTGACTAGCGATACATTTTAACGCAAAAATTTTGCCTCGACTAGTGATAAAAAACCCGACCAACGCTATTCGTTCCGTTCGAGACGCGTCTACTTGTGGCCTGAGCACGCCTCACTTGTCCCGTGAGTGCCAGTGTTTACAAGCCAGCCAGCCACCGCGGTCCCATTCAAACATACAATCGGAACATTTCATATTATCACAGCATTTGTAGTGATTGCACCTGCAAAATAAGTCACCATGGGCCCCAAGAAAGCTTCTAGTGCCAACCCTACAGCAAAAAGGGTGAGAAGTACTATGGATATGAAGAAAGAGATCATTGCTAAGTATGAAAGTGGAGTGCGTGTCTCCGAGCTGGCCAGGTTGTACACAAAACCCCAGTCAACCATCACTACTATTGTGCCCAAGAAAACGGCAATCAAGGAAGCTGTTCTTGCCAAAGGTGCAACTATGTTTTCGAAACTGAGATCGCAAGTGATAGAAGATGTTGAGAGACTGTTATTGGTGTGGATAAACGAAAAACAGATAGCAGGAGATAGCATCTCTCAAGCGATCATATGTGAAAAGGCTAGGAAGTTGCATGACGATTTAATTAAAAAAATGCCAGCAACTAGTGGTGATGTGAGTGAATTTAAGGCCAGCAAAGGTTGGTTTGAGAGATTTAAGAATCGTAGTGGCATACATAGTGTGATAAGGCATGGTGAGGCTGCCAGTTTGGACCACAAAGCGGCTGAAAAATATGTGTGTGTGTTTGTGTGTGTGTTTGTGTGTGTGTTTGTATGTGTGTGTTTGTGTGTTGGTGTGTGTGTGTGTTTGTGTTTGTGTGTGTTTGTGTTAGTTCCAGAGCTAAGGGGAATGTCCTACGAAGAAAAGTTAAGGGAAATCGGCCTGACAACACTGGAGGACAGGAGGGCTAGGGGAAACATGATAACGACATACAATATACTGCATGGAATAGACAAGGTGGACAGAAAGAGGATGTTCCAGAGAGGGGACACAGAAACAAGGGGTCACAATTGGAAGTTGAAGACCCAGATGAGTCAAAGGGATGTTAGAAAGCATGCAGCTCAGTTCTGGTCTCCATATTACAGAATGGACATAAATTCGTTAGAAAACATTCAGCGTAGAATGACTAAATTAATACATAGCATTAGAAATCTTCCTTATGAAGAAAGATTGAAGACTCTTAAATTACATTCACTTGTTAGATGAAGAATGAGGGGAGACATGATCGAAGTGTATAAGTGGAAGATAGGTATTAATAAAGGGGATATTAATAAGGTCTTGAGGATATCTCTCCAAGAGAGAACCTGCAGTAATGGATTTAAATTAGTCAAGTTTAGATTTAGAAAGGACATAGGAAAGATTGGTTTGGAAATGGGGTTTAGTTGATGAGTGGAACAGTCTACCTAGTTGGGTTATTGAGGCTAGGACTTTAGGTAGCTTCAAATTTAGGTTGGATCAATATATGAGTAGGAGGGGTTGGATTTGAGTGGGACTTGCAAATGAGTGGATAGAGTTATCAGACCTTATTTCTTGGGTAGCATTGAAAATTGGGTTGGGCAAATGTTTTGTTAGTGGGATGGATTGTAAAGGACATGCCTAGTATGGGCCAACAGGCCTGTTGCAGTGTTCCTCCTTTCTTATGTTCTTATGTTCTTAAAGTATTTCTTCAGTCATAGAGTAGTCAGGAAGTGGAATAGCCTAGCAAATGAGGTAGTGGAGGCAGGAACCATACATAGCTGTCATATGTGGTATTTACCCTGTCATATGTGGTATTTACCCTGTCATATGTGGTATTTACCCTGTTATATGTGGTATTTACCCTGTCATATGTGGTATTTACCCTGTAAATATGTGGTATTTACCCCTCAAAATGTGGTTTTTACCCTCTCATATGTAGTATTTACCATGTCATATGTGGTATTTACCCTGTCATATGTGGTATTTTGCTAAGGAGAGGAGTTGGAAATGAATGGTCGTCCAGGGCAATTGGTGTCAATTGCTGGCTGGACAAATACTGTAAGGAAAATGCGGTAACATTCATTGACAACTGGGACCTCTTCTATGGCAGAAATGACATGTATGCCAGGGATGGGGTTCCACTTATCAGGTCTGGGGTGGGGCACTTGCAACTGCAGTGGAGGGAGCTTTTTGGGACTTTAAACTAGGAATAGTTAGTGGTATGGGTTTTGGCAGGAAAACAGTGAAGTCCCAGGGTAGTAATATTATGAGTTCTAGGGGAACTAGTAATAAGCAGAACGAGGTAGATATTGAAAAGCCAGTGACACTAGGTGATAAGGACAGTAATAGGTTTAGTAGAAAAACAGAAATGAGCAGGAAGGGTAAAGAGAAAGGAGAGTCTTTCAATGTTTATTATGTTAATAGCCGTAGTGCTAGGAATAAGATGGACAAGTTGAAGGGGGAAGTGGAAAAGAATCTTTCCTCCGTAAGCCATGCGTGTCGTATGAGGCGACTAAAATGCCGGGAGCAATGGGCTAGTAACCCCTTCTCCTGTATACAATTACTAAAAAAGAGAAGAAGAAAAACTTTATAAAACTGGGTTGCTTAAATGTGCGTGGATGTAGTGCGGATGACAAGAACAGATTTATTGCTGATGTTATGAAAAGAAAAGAAGTTGGATGTCCTGGCCCTAAGCGAAACAAAGCTGAAGGGGGTAGGAGAGTTTCAGTGGGGGGAAATAAATGGGATTAAATCTGGAGTATCTAGAGAGTTAGAGCAAAGGAATGGGTAGCAGTAATGTTAAATGATCAGTTATGGAAGGAGAAAAGAGAATATGAATGTGTAAATTCAAGAATTATGTGGATTAAAGTAAAGGTTGGATGCAGAAGTGGGTCATAATAAGCGGATGCACCTGGAGAAGAGAGGATGCAGAGGAGAGAGAGAGATTTTTGGGAGATGTTAAGTGAATGTATAGGAGCCTTTGAAACCCAAATGAGAGAGTAATTGTGGTAGGGGACTTGAATGCTAAAGTAGGAGAAACTTTTAGAGAGGGTGTGGTAGGTAAGTTTGGGGTGCCAGGTGTAAATGATAATGGGGGCCCTTTGATTGAACTTTGTATAGAAAGGGGGTTTTGTTATAGGTAATACATATTTTAAGAAAAAGAGGATAAATAAGTATACACGATATGAAGTAGGGCGAAATGACAGTAGTTTGTTGGTTTAAATGTATTGGTAGATAAAAGACTGTTGAGTAGACTTCAGGATGTACATGTTTATAGAGGGGCCACAGATATATCAGATCACTTTCTAGTTGTAGCTACACTGAGAGTAAAAGGTAGATGGGATACAAGGAGAATAGAAGCATCAGGGAAGAGAGAGGTGAAGGTTTATAAACTAAAAGAGGAGGCAGTTAGGGAAAGATATAAACAGCTATTGGAGGATAGATGGGCTAATGAGAGCATAGGCAATGGGGTCGAAGAGGTATGGGGTAGGTTTAAAAATGTAGTGTTAGAGTGTTCAGCAGAAGTTTGTGGTTACAGGAAAGTGGGTGCAGGAGGGAAGAGGAGCGATTGGTGGAATGATGTTTGTAAAGAGAGTAGTAAGGGAGAAAAAAGTTAGCATATGAGAAGTTTTTACAAAGTAGAAGTGATGCAAGGAGGGAAGAGTATATGGAGAAAAAGAGAGAGGTTAAGAGAGTGGTGAAGCAATGTAAAAAGAGAGCAAATGAGAGAGTGGGTGAGATGTTATCAACAAATTTTGTTGAAAATAAGAAAAAGTTTTGGAGTGAGATTAACAAGTTAAGAAAGCCTAGAGAACAAATTGATTTGTCAGTTAAAAATAGGAGAGGAGAGTTATTAAATGGAGAGTTAGGGGTATTGGGAAGATGGAAGGAATATTTTGAGGAATTGTTAAATGTTGATGAAGATAGGGAAGCTGTGATTTCGTGTATAGGGCAAGGAGGAATAACATCTTGTAGGAGTGAGGAAGAGCCAGTTGTGAGTGTGGGGGGAAATTCGTGAGGCAGTAGGTAAAATGAAAGGGGGTAAGGCAGCCGGGATTGATGGGATAAAGATAGAAATGTTAAAAGCAGGTGGGGATATAGTTTTGGAGTGGTTGGTGCAATTATTTAATAAATGTATGGAAGAGGGTAAGGTACCTAGGGATTGGCAGAGAGCATGCATAGTTCCTTTGTATAAAGGCAAAAGGGGGTAAAAGAGAGTGCAAAAATTATAGGGGGATAAGTCTGTTGAGTGTACCTGGTAAAGTGTATGGTAGAGTTATAATTGAAAGAATTAAGAGTAAGACGGAGAATAGGATAGCAGATGAACAAGGAGGCTTTAGGAAAGGTAGGGGGTGTGTGGACCAGGTGTTTACAGTGAAACATATAAGTGAACAGTATTTAGATAAGGCTAAAGAGGTCTTTGTGGCATTTATGGATTTGGAAAAGGCGTATGACAGGGTGGATAGGGGGGCAATGTGGCAGATGTTGCAAGTGTATGGTGTAGGAGGTAGGTTACTGAAAGCAGTGAAGAGTTTTTACGAGGATAGTGAGGCTCAAGTAGAGTATGTAGGAAAGAGGGAAATTTTTTCCCAGTAAAAGTAGGCCTTAGACAAGGATGTGTGATGTCACCGTGGTTGTTTAATATTTATAGATGGGGTTGTAAGAGAAGTAAATGCGAGGGTCTTGGCAAGAGGCGTGGGAGTTAAAAGATAAAGAATCACACACAAAGTGGGAGTTGTCACAGCTGCTCTTGCTGATGACACTGTGCTCTTGGGAGATTCTGAAGAGAAGTTGCAGAGATTGGTGGATGAATTTGGTAGGGTGTGCAAAAGAAGAAAATTAAAGGTGAATACAGGAAAGAGTAAGGTTATGAGGATAACAAAAAGATTAGGTGATGAAAGATTGAATTTTCAAATTGGAGGGAGAGAGTATGGAGGAGGTGAACGTATTCAGATATTTTTGGGAAATGGACGTGTCAGCGGATGGGTCTTATGAAAGAATGAGGTGAATCATAGAATTGATGAGGG
The DNA here is from genome assembly GCF_026875155.1 of Cherax quadricarinatus. Lineage (NCBI taxonomy): Eukaryota > Metazoa > Arthropoda > Malacostraca > Decapoda > Parastacidae > Cherax > Cherax quadricarinatus. The sequence goes on from NC_069421.1 coordinate 58,096,544, forward strand.
AAAAAGAGTGAGTGGTGCACTTAGGAGTCTGTGGAGACAAAGAACTTTGTCCTTGGAGGCAAGAGGGAATTTTAGAGATAGTTTTTACCAACCTCTTAATGGGGTGAACGTGGGGATAAAATTTGGGCAGCGAGGAGAAGGCGGGAGGCAGGGGGGGATGTCATGTCTGGGGGCAATGTGTGGGGGTAAATATAATGCAGAGAATTATAGTTTGGAGTTAGGAGGAGGTGCGGGATTACCAAAACTTTTTGTCCAAGGGCTGGGGAAAAGGGTTGTTGAGGGGGTTTCGGACATGTAGAAAAAAGGACGAAACGAATGACTTAAAAGAGTGTATCAGTTGAGGGAAGGAAGGGGGGGTAGGGGTGGGCCAGGAAGGGTTGGAGGGAGGGGGGTAAAGGAGGTTTTTGTGCGGGGGTTTGGACTTCCAGCAGGCAGCGGAGCGTGTTTGATAGGAGTAAATGGAGACAAAGGGTTTTTTTAAATCTTGACGTGCGTTGGAGTGTGAGCAAAGTAACTTTATAAGGGGTTTTCGGAAACCCGCAGGGGGGATTTGAGTTCTGGAGGGGGAAGTACAGTGCCTGCACTCTGAAGGAGGGGTGTTAATGTTGCATTTAAAAACTGTAGTGTAAACCCCCTTTTGGGCAAGACTGATGAGTGAATGATGGTGAAAGTTTTTTTTTTTTGGGGCCACCCGCCTTGGGGGGAAATGGGCCGGTGTGATAAAAAAAAAAAAAAAGTTGAGAGTGTTGCTAGGCAGGTAAATTGGTATTTGCCTTAACTGAGATGTGGTTTAATTCAAAAAGTCAGGACAAGTTTGTGAATGTCACATTGGGTTTTAAAATTTTTCCAAGTAGATAGAAGTTGGGGAAAGGGGGGGGGGGTGCATTGTTTTGTCCGAGATCCTTGAACTGTTCAAAAAACATATTAAGTCTAAAGTAACACAACAAGTCTGTTTTTGGATAAATTTTTTCAGGGGGGGCATAAAAAAACTGATTTTTAGGTGTGATTACCATCCCCCAAACTTGTGGGGAAAGGAGATATTTGGGAGGAAATTTTTAAAGGCCCAAAGGCAGATAATGTTATTCAGGGACTTTTTTTTTAGTCTATTTATTGGAATTTTTGACTGGGAATTTTGAATCAACAACTTCTTTGAATAGTTCAGGGTTGTTTTTTTTAAGCAGTTTGGAAGAACCTACAAGGGGAAAAAAACCCGCTTGATTATTTTTTGGCAAACAATGAATCCCTTTAAAATTTAGAAAATTTTAGAGGGAAAAGGGTGCTAGCGACCAAAATCAAATTCATTTTCATTGAATGGAAGTATATAGTAGGGATAAGTCAGTAAACAGTCCCAGATTTTTTTCTTAGCGGGTTACGTGGGCTTAGAGAACACTTTCATCTTTGCTGGGGAACAAGAAGCATCAATATACAGTTTTCGAACACTATACAGTGGCCCCCGCATAAACGATTTTCCTCCGAATGCGAAACCCCCTTATGTAAGTGTATTTGTAAGTGCGTTTGTACGTGTAGTTTGGGGGTCCCCAAATGGACTAATTACTTCACAAAATTTTCTTAGGAACAAATTCCCCGGGCATACTGGCACCGAACATACTTTTTTGGAGTGAAAAAATATGTTAACCGGGGCCACTGTTTTTTTTTTCATGACCAAGGAACATTTATCCCCTATAAAGAAAATTAGATCAAATAGAAATGGGCCCCAAAAAGGTGAATAATAGGCCCGAAATACACTAGGGCATAAAAAAGGGAAATTTTTAGGCGCATCAAAAGAGGTGAGGGTCTCTTATATCAGTATACGTATTGACATTAAAGGGAAATTAAAAAAAGGGGGTAAGAAAAGCTAAAAGGGGCATGAAATTAAAAATTGCTAGGGATTCGAAAACAAACCCCAAAAAATTTTTTCCAGGTCTATAGACAAAAGTTAGAGATAAGATATGTCCCCTTTAAAAAAAACTAGGGCACTTACTGACAAGGAGAAGAAAGGGGGTCAATTTTAAATAATTATTTTCTCTCGGTTTTTAAACGGGAAGACACTAACAATATTCCCAGTAATTAATTTTTATAGTGGGCCTGAAGAAAAATAAATTATGTAACATCATAGCCCACTAGTGAAATGGTTGTAAAGCAGATAGACCGACTGAAGCAAAATAAGTCACGGGTCCTGAGAGGTTTTCTAAAGGGTTCTTAACCCTTTCAGGGTCCTTTCCCGTAGATCTACGGCTTTACGTTCGGGGTCCAAACCGTAGATCTACGCCATGAGCTCAGCTCACTTGATAAATGTGAGTGGTACATTTGGGCCTAGATATGAGAGAATACATCTATGTGGTATGTGTGCACCACATAAAACAGATCCTGCAGCACACTGTGTATAATGAGAGAAAAAAAATGAAATCATGATTTTTCGATTAAACAGCAACTTTGCAGTTTTTTTTTTCGTATGTTTTTTTATAGTTGTATTTGCGATTTCTTGGTCTCATTGATAGAATGGAAGACATATTACGAAATAGAGATGATTTTGATTGGTTTTAAGCATTGGAAATGGCTTGAAACTGAGTTTCAAAGTAGCGGAAATGTTAAATTTTTGCCGAATTAAAGAGTAAACAAACGACCTCACACATCTAATACACATCAGCTGGTGGGTCTAATATACATTCACAATATGGTGATGATATTTATACAATTATTACAGTATTGCATAACAGAAAAATCTTCTATTTTTGGTGTGAATAAAAAATTCATTATGTGAATAAAAAATCAAAATGGAATTTATTTTGTAAAGCTCAAAACATAACAAATGAACAGAGGAAATGTTATTTTTAGTGCAAGGAATGCCTACATTGTTCATTCTGGACCCTATTTTAAAATTTGGGAAAATATTTTGAACTTTGTGTTAAATTGGCCAAATTAACAATTTCCGATCACTTTTTTTTTTGTAGTTGAAAACAGTTGACTTGGCGTTTCTTGTGCTCAATCGATAGAATAGAAGTAATACTAGTGAAATAGCTAAGAATTTGGTTGTTTGGAATAAGTTAATTGGCCTAAAATGGGAGTCAAAGTCGGCAAAATCGCCGATTCGTAAATATCGCTGACACATCAAAATTCCGAGAGCATAATTTCGTCAATTTTCCACCAAATTTCGTACTTTTTTTTTTTATTAAACCTTCACAAAAAGATTCTCAAACGATTTCATAAGAAAAAAAAACAAATTTTTTTTTGAAAATTCTTGGACACTGGTGCGTGACTCCAGATTTGGGCCTTGGACCCTGAAAGGGTTAAGGAATGCAAAATGGAACTCTGTGACCATTAACTAATATTTTTAATTTATCTCTCAAACAGGTGTAGTGTCTGATATGGGAGATGGCTAATGTAATTCCTATTTTTAAAACAGGGGACAAGTCGTTACCGTCAAATTACCGCCCAATAAGCCTGACCTCAATTGTAGGCAAATTACTAGTCAATTATAGCTGAGATTATAAGAAGCCATCTCGATAAGCATAGCTTGATTAATGATACTCAGCATGGATTCACAAGAGGCCGGTCTTGTCTAACTAATTTATTAACTTTCTTCAGTAAAGCTTTTGAGGCTGTTGACCAAGATAAAGAATTTGATATTATTTACTTAGATTTTAGTAAGGCTTTTGATAGAGTTCTGCACCAAAAACTGTTAAAGAAAGTGGCAGCTCATGGCATTGGGGGAAAAGTGCTCTCGTGGATCGAGTCATGGCTCACAGACAGGAAGCAGTGTCCATAAATGGGGTTAAATCCGAGAGGGGATCTGTAACAAGTGGCGTTCCACAGGGATCAGTCTTGGGACTGTTGTTGTTTGTAATATATATCAATGATCTTGATGAGGGAATTACTAGTGTATGAGCAAATTTGCCGATGACACAAAGTTTAGGTAGGATAATTGATTCAAACGTAGATGTTAGGGAACTTCAGGAGGATTTAAAAAAAACTCTATCTTGGTCAGAAAAGTGGCAGATGCAGTTCAATGTAGATAAATGCAAGGTTCTGAAAAACTCGGGAGTGTCCATAACCCTAGCACTTATAAGTTAAATAATGTAGAACTTAGCCATACAATTTTCGAAAAGGACTTGGGGGTTATGGGGAGCAGCAACCTTAAACCAAGACAGCAATGCCTAAGCGTACATAATAAAGCAAATAGGTTACTGGGATTTATATCAAGAAGTGTAAGCAACAGAAGTCCAGAGGTCATACTGCAGCTTTATACATCATTAGTAAGGCCTCACCTAGATTATGCAGCTCAATTCTGGTCTCCATATTACAGAATGGACATAAATTTGTTAGAAAACATTCAGCGTAGGATAACTAAATTAATACATAGCATTAGAAATCTTCCTTATGAAGAAAGATTGAAGACTCTTAAGATGCATTCACTTGTTAGACGAAGAATGAGGGGAGACCTGATCGAAGTGTGTAAGTGGAAGATAGGTATTAATAAAGGGAATATTAATAAGGTCTTAAGGATATCTCTCCAAGAGAGAACCCGCAGTAATGGATTTAAATTAGATAAGTTTAGATTTAGAAATGACATAGGAAAGTATTGGTTTGGAAATAGGGTAGTTGATGAGTGGAACAGTCTACCTAGTTGGGTTATTGAGGCTAGGACTTTGGGTAGTTTCAAATTTAGGTTGGATAAGTACATGATTGGGAGGGGTTGGATTTGAGTGGGACTTGCACATCAGAGCTTATTTCTTGGGTAGCATTGAAAATTGGGTTTGGCAAAAGTTTTGTTAGTGGGATGAATTGTAAAGGACCTGCCTAGTATCGGCCAACAGGCCTGCTGCAGTGTTCCTCCTTTCTTATGTTCTTATGTTCTTATGTAAAGATGAGGTATGATAAAGCTCATGGAGCAGGGAGAGAGAGGACCTAGTAGCACTCAGTGTGAGTACAATTAGGTGAGTACACACACACACACATGCACACACACAGACACACACAGACACACACATACACGACACACAGGAAATGTGTATGTATTCTGCCCTTATATGTGTCCTGCACCCGACTACCAATACTAACATGCAGGTGGGTATATTGTTTGACAGTCTCCTGCCCTTATTATAAGGATTTCTTCAATACTTGCCCAACCTTTGGACAAAGACCTGCTTACACTGTTGATAAATTAGACACATGTGCAACTCTTGGGTATCTTTATTGAGGAAACGTTTCGCCACACAGTGGCTTCATCAGTCCATACAAAGGAGAATCTTGAAGAACAGGAGGAGAATGAGGTAATCAGTCCCTCAACCTTGAGTCGATGTGGTCAGTCCATCAATCTTGAATAGAATACGGCATACGTGCTGAGAAGGAGCTTATAAACCGTTGGCAGGAGAGGTGCAGCAGTCATAGGTGGTGTAAATTTGTTCAATGTTGAAGTAGGTCGTGCCCAAGAATTAGGCAAGCGAAGAATTCCCAAGTATTAAGATCCCAAGAAGTTGCAGTGTCTGACAGGTTTGTAGATGAATGGTTCAGAGAACCGACATTTGAAAAATTAGACACTTTGGCAACCGGGGTATTTTTATTGGGGAAAGTTTCGCCACACGGGGCTTCTCACCCATAAAAAGGGGAAATCTTGAAGAACGGAGGAGAATGAGGTAATCAGGGGTTTTCCCTGTCCCACAGGGGAAGATGAGAAGGAGTTTGAAGTATCATCCCTCAGCCGGAGTGTGTTCAGTCTATCATTTTGATGTAGGTATAGCTTTGGTGGTAAAAAATTTGTATACTGCGACAGATTAACCCTTTCGGGATTTCCGATTCTAGTAGGGCTTACGCACCAGATTATTGCGTAGTATACGCTAAATTTCTAGAGCCTTCAGACAGCAAAAAAGCGGTGGGCCTACATATGAAAGAAGGGGCCCTATGTGGTAAATTGCATAGTATAAAAAAAATCCTGCACCCCAACAGTGCGTAATAAAAAAAAAAGAAAACTTTGACCATGTTTGGTTTTAAAAAGCGAATTAAGTGTTTTTTCTATGTATTTAGGTTGTATTTATTTTTCCCCTGGTCTCTTTTTATGAATGGAAACATTTACAAAAATTTGGGAGATGTTTTTGACTGGTTTTACAATGAAAAATCCCTTGAAATTGGCTAAAAGTAGGAATGTTCGATTTTGCCAAAATTCAAAAGTAAACAGTCATGCCACAAATTTCCCAATACACGTCAACGATGAGTCAAAATTCTTTCACAATGTGCGATAAATTTATACGTTTTTGCACCATTTCTACACAATCAGTATTTGCACAACGTAAAACTTTTGTTGAATTAGAACTGTGCAATCTTGGGTATCCCCCTTGGATTTCCCCAAAAGTTCACTGTGCCCAATTTAACAACATGTCAGTTCTCTGAAAACCCTTCACTACAGTAAACTTCTATTTTTTGTGAAAAAAAAAATTTGAAGTGGAAAACAAAAGAAATGAAAGGGGGCCCGGAAAGTGACAATGAACAGAGTAAATGTTAAATAGTGCCAGGGAAAGTCTGTCTTTTTATTCTGGCCCTATTTTGGAAATTGCATCTTTTTTAAATTTTTGTGAAATTTTGCAAAATTGCTAATTTCTGACCACTGTATTGGTGGCGAAATTTGGGAAATGGGTTTTTTTCTTGTACTCATTTGATAAAAAATGGACCCAGTGAATAGTTATGATTTTTTAAATTTAAATACATTGGGAAATTGGCCAAAATAGGGGTCAAGTGGGTGAAAATTTCTGATGCTAAACACGTCAACACCGCAATTCAAAAGCATAATTCCGTAATTTTCCATCAAATTTCATATTTTTGGCGTCTTTTGATTGGGAAAAGATTCTCTATCTTTTTTTAAGAATTTTTTTTTTTTTTTTCCAAAAAATTTCAACCGAGAACAATTTAGGAGAGGGCCTCTTTACCCTGAAAAGGGGGAAGCAAAACAGAGGCAGCATCACTTGTAGAAAAACCCTTATAGAAGCAGGTCATCCCCATTGTTAGGGAAGTGTGGAGGTACCCTGTATCAAGATCCCCCAAAAGGTTCCTCAACAAAAATTTGTTTTAAAAAGATTTTGAAAATGGGCTTACACTGTACTTTTTTCTAATTTTAAAAGAGAACACATCACCTTCAGGTTGAGTGATTGATTAGCTCAAACTCCTCCCTGTCCTCCACCATTCTTCTCTGTATTGGACTGAAGAAACTGACCGGTGCAGTGTTTCCGCAAGTTACTCAAGTGTTGCACAAGTGTCTCATTTATCAACTTATAATAATTATATTCATGGGAATCACTAAATTCATTAGGTCTGTACGACACTGGGAGAGTGGGCGGTAGTCTAACTTGATCCAAGGAAGAGGAGGGTCAGTCATCAGCAGTGGAGGCAACCCATAAAGGTTGCTGTAGTATAAGGATGCTTATGGTAGTTGATACTATCCAATTTACTTAACATAAAATTAGTTGTGCATCGATACTGAGCAATTGACTAATATCTAGTTTTTTTCAGTACAAATTACGATGGACAGAGGTCATGGGAAGGCTGGGGAGACCATTATGCAGACTCTCTGAATGCAGTACAAAACGGCATTGCATTTCTTATAGTACTCTACTTCTGTAAGTGTTTTTATGTAATTGCTCATCTATTTTTCTAATATTTTTATTTCTCATTATTCATACTATTTTGTGGTTATCATAACTACTTCCTTTTTAGCTTTTTTTAAGTATTTTATGTTATCATTAGATACACTCTTAATGTTTGGATGCTTTCTGTCTAACGCTCATATGCTTTAAGATTATGAATTTCTTACACATTAATATTTTGCCCTGGTAAGACTGTTTGGTTGTGAATTGACCTACTTGACACACTCATGGTGCTGGCAGATATGAGGGAAAGTGGAACAAAATTCTTCCTCCATAAACCATGCGTGTTGTAAGAGGCGACTAAAATGCCGGGAGCAAGGGGCTAGTAACCCCTTCTCTTGTATATAGTACAGTGGACCCCCGCATAACGATCACCTCCGAATGCAACCAATTATGTAAGTGTATTTATGTAAGTGCGTTTGTACGTGTATGTTTGGGGGTCTGAAATGGACTAATCTACTTCACAATATTCCTTATGGGAACAAATTCGATCAGTACTGGCACCTGAACATACTTCTGGAGTGAAAAAATATCGTTAACCCGGGGGTCCACTGTATTACTAAATTTAAAAGGAGAAACTTTTGTTTTTCTTTTTGGGCCACCCTGCCTCAGTGGGATATGGCCGGTTTGTTGAAAGAAGAGAGAACAGTCAGTTGTCATTATATCTTCCCTCTTCAGAAACTAAAACGAGAATGTTCACACCAGATGGAAGAAACACACAAAACGCAAAATACCATTAAGGAAATTGAAAGGAATCTTAAATATTTTTACACATGCAAAATCCAAGTCTAGCATCAGTTTTGTAATTGACTCACTACTCAGGCAAGGCAAAAAAGAAATGAGCAAAATCATGAAAGATCATTATAAGGCAGTATGTATTCAGCAACCCAGTAAACAACATGGGAGTTAAAGAATCGAATAGATTTTCATTACCTGAGTCACCTATAAGTCATTAATCTGATGTTAGTACGTACAAATCTTCCAAAGAGGAAATAGAAATCACACCCACATACACTGCACCAAGGTCTGATTCAAGGAGCTTTGTTGTACAGTGGAACCTCGGCTTACGAACGCCCCACCATGTGAATTTTTCAGGATACAAACCATTGTTTGATTTTTTGCTTCTAGATACGAAAGAAATTTCAGGATGCAAACTTCCCCCTCAAGGGAGGTTCCTTAACCCTTTTAGGGTCAAGAGGCCTTCTTCTAAACTTGTTCTCAGGGTCAAAAATTTTTCTAAAAAAATAAAAATTATTTTTTCTTATGAAATGATAGAGAATCTTTTCCCGATCATAATGATACCAAAAGTATGAAAATCATAACTATTTTCCTAGAACTCCACTTTTTCTATCGAATGAGTACAAGAAACCACCCATTTACCGATTTTTAACTATCCAACAAAATGGTCAGAAATTGGCAATTTTGCCAATTTCACACAAATTTCAAAAGATGCCAGTTTCCAAATAGGGTCCAGAATAAACAAGACAGACATTTCTGGCACTAAAATAACATTTTCTCTGTTCATTAGTCACGTCCCCAGGCCCCTCTTACATTTCTTTTGCTTTCCACTTTGAATTTTTATTCTCACAAAAAAATAGAAGATTTACTGTTATACAAATTACTGCATTAGTATAGAAATGGCATAAATAATATCAACGCACTTGTGAAAGAATGTTAGACTCGCCAGTTGACGTGTATTGGGCGTGTGGCATGATTTGTTTACTTTTGAACATTGGCAAAAATTGAACATTTCTGCTACTTTGAGCTCAATTTCAAGGTACTTTTCATTGTGAAACCAATCAAAATCATCTCAATTTCTGTAATATGTCTTCCATTCTATAAAATGAGACCAGGAAAACTTGAATACAACCATAAATACTGTATGAAAATACACTGCAAACTCGCTGTTTTAAACCAAAAACACAGTGAAATATTTTTTTTCTCATTACGCACTGTATGCTGCAGGTTTTTTTTTACTGTGCACATTGACCACATAGACCTATTCTTTCATATGTAGGCCTACCAGCTTTCTCTCGCTGTTATGTTGTTGTCCCTTATTACTTTGATAGTAAGGTTCTCACTACATGTTCTAGTGTGGGGTAGCTTATACATAAAGGCCTTATATGTCTTGGGTAATACATACATGGTTGATCATCCTCACTCTCTGAAATCCTTTCACCAGCCCTCTTCACAGGTTATTTAAACTTATTATTTTTTTTATTATCACACTGGCCGATTCCCACCAAGGCAGGGTGGCTCGAAAAAGAAAAACTTTCACCATCATTCACTCCATCACTGTCTTGCCAGAAGGGTGCTTTACACTACAGTTTTTAAACTGCAACATTAACACCCCTCCTTCAGAGTGCAGGCACTGTACTTCCCATCTCCAGGACTCAAGTCCGGCCTGCCAGTTTCCCTGAACCCCTTCATAAATGTTACTTTGCTCACACTCCAACAGCACGTCAAGTATTAAAAACCATTCGTCTCCATTCACTCCTATCAAACACGCTCACGCACGCCTGCTGGAAGTCCAAGCCCCTCGCACACAAAACCTCCTTAACCCCTCCCTCCAACCTTTCCTAGGCCGACCCCTACCCCGCCTTCCTTCCACTACAGACTGATACACTCTTGAAGTCATTCTGTCTCGCTCCTTCTCTCTACATGTCCGAACCACCTCAACAACCCTTCCTCAGCCCTCTGGACAACAGTTTTGGTAATCCCGCACCTCCTAACTTCCAAACTACGAATTCTCTGCATTATATTCACACCACACATTGCCCTCAGACGTGACATCTCCACTGCCTCCAGCCCTTTTCCTCGCTGCAAACATCATCACCCATGCTTCACACCCATATAAGAGCGTTGGTAAAACTATACTCCATACATTCCCCTCTTTGCCTCCAAGGACAAAGTTCTT
>NC_069421.1:58107591-58155858 GCF_026875155.1 Cherax quadricarinatus
TGCCCCCGGGAATTTTTTTGGTTACCTAGGTTCCTACACATATCTGCATATAGATAATTCTATGTAACTGTATTTGTGTATCCCTGAATAAACTTACTTACTTACTTACTTACTTACTTACTACTTTACTTACGAGATGCTGCTTTAAGGGAAATGGGAGGTATAGTGCAATGTGAGCTTGATGGTACCTGGAGTTTACCTGGAGAGAGTTCCGGGGGTCAACGCCCCCGCGGCCCGGTATGTGACCAGGCCTCCTGGTGGATCAGAGCCTGATCAACCAGGCTGTTGCTGCTGGCTGCACGCAACCAACGTACGAGCCACAGCCCGGCTGGTCAGGAACCGACTTAGGTGCTTGTCCAGTGCCAGCTTGAAGACTGCCAGGGGTCTGTTGGTAATCCCCATTATGTATGCTGGGAGGCAGTTGAACAGTCTCGGGCCCCTGACACTTACTGTATGGTCTCTTAACGTGCTAGTGACACCCCTGCTTTTCATTGGGGGGATGTGCATTCGTCTGCCAAGTCTTTGCTTTCGTAGTGAGTGATTTTCGTGTGCAAGTTCGATACTAGTCCCTCTAGGATTTTCCAGGTGTATATAATCATGTATCTCTCCCTCCTGCATTCCAGGGAATACAGGTTTAGGAACCTCAAGCACTCCCAGTAATTGAGGTGTTTTATTTCCGTTATGCGCGCCGTGAAGGTTCTCTGTACATTTTCTAGGTCAGCAATTTCACCTGCCTTGAAAGGTGCTGTTAGTGTGCAGCAATATTCCAGCCTAGATAGAACAAGTGACCTGAAGAGTGTCATCATGGGCTTGGCCTCCCTAGTTTTGAAGGTTCTCATTATCCATCCTGTCATTTTTCAAGCAGATGCGATTGATACAATGTTATGGTCCTAGAAGGTGAGATCCTCCGACATGATCACTCCCAGGTCTTTGACGTTGGTGTTTCGCTCTATTTTGTGGCCAGAATTTGTTTTGTACTCTGATGAAGATTTAATTTCCTCGTGTTTACCATATCTGAGTAATTGGAAGGACAGATTACGGAAGGGGAAATTTGGCAAGTTATAGCTGGTGCAAGTTTAGGTAAGGCACCGGGTGTAGACGGGTTGCCTAATGATTTCTATGTTAAGAACTGGGAAGTTTTGAGAAGATTTTTAGTCAGATTGTTCAATGTAATGAAGGAAGATGGGGAAATGGGTGAGTAGCAAAGGACTACTGTTGTTGTATTAGTGCCGAAGGGTGGACAGACCACGGTAGAGGATTACCATGCAATATCGCTTATGTGCGGTGATTATAAGCTATTTGCAAGGGTATTAGGGAACAGAATCAAACAGGTGTTAGGTAAAGTAATTGACAAAGGACAATATGGAATACCGGGTAGGTCAATGCATGAGGGCATGGGTTATTAGGAGTTTTATAGGGCAGAGGGGGGAGGGGGCAGGGGTATTTTGGCTTTGGATTGGATAGCGTAGAGAGGGATGCATTATGGAGTTTCATGCATTGGATGGGTTTCAGGAGGGAAATTGTTTCTTGGGCAAAAACTTTGTATCTGGGTGCAGTTATGAGAGTACAGGTTAATGGAAGACTAGGTGTTAGCATACAGATGGGAAGGGGTTTGCGACAGGGATGCCCTCTGTCGCAAATATTGTTTGCATGTCTTCAGGAACCCTTTTATAGGGCAGTTAGGTGGAGTATAGCGAGAGGGAAGGTTGGTATTGCACGAGAAGGGGGGTCGGTATAGTAGGTTATGTGGATGATACGACTGTCTTGGTGAGGGATGTGAGGGATTTACATAAGGTAGGTAGGGTGATAGACGTTTTTGGTGAGGCTGCAGGAATGAAAATTAATGTTGTAAATTCCAAGTATTTGGATCTAGCTGATAGCGTACATAATGGTGGGTCTGTAGAGAGAGTTAAAGGGAGGAGGTCTTGCTTCTCCAGGAGAGATTAGGAGGCTGAAGGTCCACCTCAATGGGTCTGGGAGAGAGTGTGAGGTGGCTGGAGTTGTGGGAAATGAGGCTTCTAGCAGTGAGGTGCAGTCTGTCTCTCGCTGTGAGGAGGCTGTAGTTGGGGAGGTAGCAACGGCTACCAGCAGTGAGGTGCAGCCCAGCACCTGTTCAAGTGGCGAGTGGTTCACAGTAAGGGAGGCGCATCAGAGTAAGGAAAGTAAGAGTGAAGATCTGAAGGTAGGAAATCGCTTCTCTGTTCTTCAGGGTGAATGTACTTCAGTGGCCAGTGAAGGTAAGGGGACTACTGCCCCTCTAATGGAGGTAAGCGCATTCTTGTGGTTGGTGACTCTCAGGTAAGATATATTGACCGTGCTTTTTGTAATAGGAATAAGAAGATGAGAGATACAGTGTGCTTCCCTGGAGCTGGTGTTTTGGGGGCATTGTCAACAGGCTGGATAATATCATGTCAGGTAATGGGAACAAGCCCATTATCTGTCTCAGTGCCTGGTGGAAATGATATTGGGAAGGGTAGGAGAGAAGAGCTGCTAGATAAGTACAGGTCAGCTATAGATTTCATTAAGTCTAAGGGAGGGATCCCAATCATATGTAGCATCTTGCCTAGAAGGGGAGTAGGAAATGAATTTGGGTTTTCTAGGGCAATTGGTGTAAATTGCTGGCTAGACAGATACTGCAAGGAACTTGCAATCCCATTCAATGACAACTGGAAAATTTTTATGCAAACATGATATGAAATGCAAGGGATGGGTACACTCCGGGGAAGGGTGTAGCACTTGCAGACTCTTAGAAGGCCATTGGGAAATGCCATGATTTTAAACTGATGGAAAAAGGGGATGGGTTGTGGGGGAAACAAGCGGGTTTCAACCTGGGTTAAACGTAAATGTATAAAAGGCTTCCATGAAGTATAAAAAAGACAATAGATCAGGTCAGCAAAAAAAGGGGGGACGCAGAGGGCAGAAAGGGGACTACTCCCAAAAGGTTACTATACTAATACGGGAGTGTAAAAAATAAGATGATGAGCTAAGATTAATTGCAAGTGCGGGAACATAGATATTATTCTATAACAGAGACCTGGCTCAATCTAAAAGAAGAGAATGCCCTCTGAAGCACATACAAGGCTAAAAATTATCCACCGACAGGGCAACGGGAAAGGTGGGGAGTACGATGTATTCAAGACAATTTAAATTGTTGTTTTAACAAGATATTAAATTAAAGCGTCAGCCACTGAATCTTTTTGGGTTACAGCTTCTCGAGGCCGAAAAAACAATTTTGGGGGGTTGATTTACGGGGCCCCAAATCTTAAAGGGGGGAATCAGTAAACTTCTATGGGACAAATTCGAAGGCATCTACAACGAAAATGTTGTGCTAATGGGGATTTCACTATAGACAATGACGGAGCAATTTGACAGGAAATTTTTAAGTCAGGTGACTTTCTTGATACAACCGGGATTGTTTTTAAAACAGTTTTGACAGACCCCAACAGGGGAAAAACCTCCTTGATTGGGTTCTTCCAGTGGGGAAACACTATTAATAATTTGGGGTTTTAATGATGACTTGGGGAAAGGATCACAAACACTCATTTTTAATATTTCAGGGAATTCCCCCCTAAAAGGGCAATCAAGTCTCACTCCCTGATTTTCGCTTGGCTGTTTTCATAGGACTGAAAAATTACTTAGGGGGCAAACTGAATACCTGACAAAGGGTCAGTAGGGGGTGAGGGTTGCCGATATGATGTTTTCCGGGCATAGTTCTAGCTGCCAGCAAATTATTTCCCAAAATAGGGAAAACAGTCAAACAAAATGATCCTAAAGGGATGAACAATAAATTAAAATATCTGATTGGTCAAAAGAAGGTTAAAAGGGCAAAAAAAAAGGAGAGGGAAATTAAGAAATCGATAATCATTAAAGAGAGAAAAAAAATGGGAATTAGAAAAGCAAAAAGAGATTAGGGGTTAAAAGTTGCAAGAGAAGGGAAGACTAAACCAAAAGGGATTCTTTCAGATATACAAAATAAATCGGGGACAAGATAGGCCCACTCAAAATTCCTCGGGTCCTCACTGACAGGAAAGGAAATGTGAGAATTTTTAACACATACTTCCTCTCATTTTTTACACAGGAGGATACCGCGATATTCCAAAATTTAAAAATTTAATGTAGAACAGGACGATAATAAACTGCACGATTGGGGAAAACAAGTGACATGGTCTTTAGGCAAATAGATAAATTAAAACCTAAAAATCCCCAGGCCCGATGAACTTATGAAAGGGGTTTTCTAAAGAATGTAAAGAGGACTTAGCACATTTTTGGCTAATCTTTTCAACATATCACTACAAACGGGCAGGGTCCCAAATAAGTGGAAAATGGCAAATTGCCCTTTTTAAAAACGGGCAGGTCCTTAGCTTCGAACTATGACCAATAAGCCAACCTCCATAGGGGGAAAAATTTTTAGGGAATCAAAAATTTTGCCAGGCATTCGTAGCCCCCTTGAAAAGAAAATTAATAACAAATCTCAGCAGGGTTTTAAAAAGGGGGCGTTCCTGCCTTACAAATTTTTTAATTTTTTTTCACAAAGGAATTGAGGAGTAATCAGGGAAATAAAAATATTGTTAAAGGACTTCAAAGGCTTTTGACAGGGCCCCCACATCAAGCTATTGGGAAAATTAAAGCACATGGAATAGGGGGAAAATTTTCCTGGGGTAAGGCATGGTTGACAAATAGGCAGCAAAAGGTTTGCATAAAGGGGGGGGAAACAAGTGGGGGGAAACTCACGACGTGTTTTCCCCAGGGGGCAGTGTTGGGCCCCGCTGTTACAATCTACATAAAAACATAGATAGGGGATAAAGAGCGACATCGGGAAGTTTTCCGATACACCAAAATAGGCCGTCAATTCATTCTGACGAGGAATTGGAGCCTCCAGGAAAATTTAATAACGAGCATGGGCGGAGAAATGGGAGATGCAGTTTTTAAAATTGACAAATCAAAGTTTTAAATGTTGGACAGGACAATAACCATGCCACATAAAACAAATAATGTGATCTTAATATTACGGGTTGCAAAAAAATTTAAAGTTCTGGTTAGCAGTAATCTGAAACCAAGACAACAGTGCATAATGTTCGCAAAAAACAATAGAATCCTTGGGGTTCAATCAAGAACAAAAATAATAGGGTCCCCCGGGGTTTTTTTCAAAATCTATACTCCTTGGTTAGCCCATTTAGATTAGCTGCACAGTTTTGTCACCGTATTACAGAATGGGTAAAAATCTCTGGGAAAAAAACAAAGGAGGGGACAAAGTTGATCCCCGTATCAAAACCTTCCTATGAGGATAACTAAGGGGCCCCAATCTGCACTCTCTAAAAACTAAATTAGGGGGGGTATGATTGAGGTGTATAAATGAAGACAGGAATAAAAAAAGGGGGTGAAATAGGTCTGAAAATATCTAGCCTAGACAGGGCTCGCAGCAATGGTTTTAAGTTTAAAAAAACAATTTTAGGAAGGGTTAGGGAAAATACGGGTTTTGGGAAAAGAGTTTTGGGTGAAATGGAAAAAAAACTCCCCAGTACGTTTTTTTAAAGGCCGAACGTTGTGACTTTAAAAAAAGGTTGGGTAAAAAACATGATGGTGTGGTGGGTTTGAGTTTGGGCCTGATTTGTTTGTGCTACCAGGGCGGTTTCCGTGTTCCTTCCTTAAGTCAATGTGACCTGACCTGACTAGTTGGGGGGGGAGGGAAGCCGGTAGGGGGACTTGACCCGCCTCGATGGCCAGTAGCCTTCTGCAGGTTTCCCTTTGTTCTTATGTCTTATATAGCAAGCATGGGATATGGGGGCAATAATCCCTTGAGACGGGTAGGGGAGCGGTTGCAACTCGGGATTCAGATTTTAAAGGGGGTCGGGTTTTTGATGGGTAAGTAGGTGGGGGTCGCTTCCCGTTACCAGGGGGGGTGGGGGTTATACCCTTGAAAAGCGTATTTTAGTGGTTTTTTAAAAAAGGGGGGTTTTTAGGAGGGGCGAGGGGGCCTTTAAAGACTGCACAAGGGTATCAACGGGGTGGGGGGTATTTAATTTTTTGGGGAGGCTAAGTTGCGAGTTTTTACTACTGTGAGGGGGGGCCGGGTCACTTTAAAATTTAAGGGTTTTTGAGAGGGCGGGGGTGGGCTGTGGTGGCAGAAGTTGAGGGACTACCCTTTATGCGTGGGTTCTATTGGAAAGTCTTTAGCAACTACGTGTAAAACCAGGTGTTATGGAGGGTTTTTTTAGGGATTTGGGGGGGTTTCTTAAATGTATTATACATCTATCTGTGGGTGACGTGCATTTTAAGGCCTATAAAGCAATTAATTAAAATTTTTTATTGATAAGTATTGTTTAAAATTGTATACATTTTTTTTTTGGGATGGATGTAATGGGGCAATCGTACAGGGGAAGGGAATTTTTTTTGTTTGTGTTTGCGCATAGTTAAATGGCATGAGTTTTTTTTTTTGGCACTGTGGCTTTTATTTGTATGGAAGATCCGATATTTGGGTTTTCTTGTATTAATATTTTTGTGGAAGACCCCTACTTGTTCTTGATTAATATGTAATGGAAGATACGATACGTTTCAATATTTATTGTATGTGGAAGATCCGATACTGTTTCTTTATTAATATTTAAAAATATGGGAAAATCCTATTTTGTTCTTTATTTAATATTTATGTGGGAAAATCCGATACGTGTTCTGTATTAAAATTTTTGTGGAAGATCCATACTTGTTCTTTTTAATATTGTAGTTGAAGACCATACTGTGTTCTTGTATTTAAAATTGCTTGGAAGACCGAACTTGTTCTTGTTTAATATTGCATTGGGAAAACCGTATTGTCTTTGTATTAATATCAATTGTGAATGTATGATACACTCCTTGGGGACAGCAGCAGGATAATACTGAAACCCCTCTGGGGGCCCTTTAACAAAAACAGTTTGGGGTTGTGTGTCAGGGGCCCCAATAAGGTGGTGATTCTCTTCCTAACCATATTTTATTGATGCAGTTTACTGTAGTTTAAATATGTGGCCGTATTATAACTTTTCTCTTGACAATGCAAGACTCACCATCCTTTAAACGTTATTAATGTCGGGCATTAATTTTGTTGTTGAAAATACTTTAAGATTCTGTGTTCAAAAAGCCTAGAGATAAGGCCTGTTTTTCATCAACAATTTTTGAACAAGAATCCTGGGGTACCTGGTGGGATCCTGCCTAGACTACCAAAAAATGGCGTTTTCTGAAAACCCGAGACTAGACTGTGACCCCCCGCTTTCATGGCTGCTCAGGAAATTTAACACTGTTTTAGACTTTCGAAAAATTCTTGGGGGCCCTTTCCCAAAAAAGATCTAAGACCCTAAGCCATAAAAAGGAGGGGAAAACTGCAGCAGGGCCCGCTGGCCCATACTAGCAGGGGTTTATAATTTATCCCCCAACAAACATTTTACCAACCCAATTTTCAAAGCCACCCAAGAAACAAGCTCCGATGTGCAAGTCCCTCTCAAATCCAACCCCTCCCACTCATGTACTTATCCAACCTAAATTTGAAACTACCCAAAGTCCTAGCCTCAATAACCCAACTAGTAGACTGTTCCACTCATCAACTACCCTATTTCCAAACCAATACTTTCCTATGTCCTTTCTAAATCTAAACTTATCTAATTTAAATCCATTACTGCGGGTTCTCTCTTGAGAGATATCCTCAAGACCTTATTAATATCCCCTTTAATAATACCTATCTTCCACTTATACACTTCGATCAGTCCCCCTCATTCTTCGTCTAACAAGTGAATGTAACTTAAGAGTCTTCAATCTTTCTTCATAAGGAAGATTTCTAATGCTATGCATTAATTTAGTCATCCTACGCTGAATGTTTTCTAACGAATTTATGTCCATTCTGTAATATGGAGACCAGAATTGAGCGCATAATCTAGGTGAGGCCTTACTAATGATGTAATAAAGCTGCAGTATGACCTCTGGACTTCTGTTGCTTACATTTCTTGATATAAATCCCAGTAATCTATTTGCCTTATTACGTACGCTTAGGCATTGCTGTCTTGGTTTAAGGTTGCTGCTTACCATAACCCCCCCAAGTCCTTTTCGCAATCTGTATGGCTAAGTTCTACATTATTTAACTTATAAGTGCTAGGGTTATGGACACTCCCGAGCTTCAGAACCTTGCATTTATCTACATTGAATTGCATCTGCCACTTTTCTGACCAAGAGTAGAGTTTGTCTAAATCCTCCTGAAGTTCCCTAACATCTACGTTTGAATCAATTATCCTACCTATCTTCGTGTCATCGGCGAATTTGCTCATATCACTAGTAATTCCTATAATTCTAGATAAACTAAGTCTTGCTCATTCAATTTTGTGTCACCTAAGATATATGAGGCTATTTCTGAGTGTAATACCTATGAAGATGCTATCAAAACCCTCAAGTCTCAGTATATTAATGTTACGCGCCCCTACTTCACTCCATTATATACAAAAATAAAAGGCCTGGTTAAAATAAGTTCTGTAATAATATATCGCAAACCACTTTATTACTACTAGATAAAGCAGGTTTCGACTATATATTATTATCGGGTACAGTATGAATCAAAAGTACTCTCTTTGTATTATATTGTATTATATTATATCTTTCCCCATGATTATTATAATTATAATATTATATTATATTATTATTAGGTTAGGTATTACGAATGTGTAACCACTACTGTAGTGACCAATTGGTGGTTCTAGAATTGACGCCACGCGTCGCCTTCTGGCCGAGCTGAAGTCATACTATGAAGTAGTTGAGTGAGTCAGTCAGCTCCTAGCTCTGACTCGGTACGGGTCTTCAACCCAAAGCTCCTAGCTTAAACTAAAACTTTATACCAAGTCTTGTCTTGCCATTAGTCTGGTAATTCATGTCACTTATGAAAGATAACTATTTCGTTACCCTAGACCTTTCTAAAAGAGTAATTATTAATTGAAATTATTGTATCATACTCTGTTAATGAGAATTTGAACGTAAGATTGGGTTTCTTGCTGTATAGTGTTTCATTTATAATTGCTTGTGGTTATTTTAATTCACTAACCAAATACCATGAAGCTAAGATTGGTAATAAAATAAACTAACAAAAAAATGAGTTATTTGGCCCCTTTTGTTACGGTGAAGTTTAAGTCAACAAATGGGTTTCTGTCCGGAGCTACTTACCCTAAGTCAATTTGTTTTGAAATTAAAAATTAAGCTCCTTGCGAGAATTAAGAAAAGGATCCAAAATTAAGTCATTATAATAATTAACAGAGGCTACTCTTGCCCCGTTAAAATTACAGACGTGTTGAAAATAGCTGACAGTTAGATATCCTTATAATAATCCATAGCGCAGAGACTCTTAGGTCCCAATTAAGGATAATTTTTTTCCCCGAAAACCCAAAGCAATGCCAGAACTAGATTTGGAAAATAGTTTAATTTCCATTGAGGAAGTAAAAATCCCACGGAGGGGAAAACTGCCTTAAATAATGAATTTGAGCCAGGGTTACAAGGCCTTACTACCAGTCCACCAAAAGCTCTCCCCCGTTCATTTCCCCGAGTATTATCGGTGGTTGGAATGAACCCTCAGTCAAATGACGGGGATAATTTTGGGACTGGTGCTCCCAAAAATACTTCCGGAGAAAACCGCCCAAATTTCCCCCTCGGGTCATTACCTTTTGGGGAATTTCACGTCCAAACAACAAGAGAATAGAACGATTTTACTATTACAAAACCTCAAATCGAAGCTAAAAAAACGTCAAAACGAGGAAAATTTAGGCGTGAAAGGGTTTCGTTTTGAAACAAACAGAAGGGAGTTCCGGGAAGAAAGAGACTGAAGCACGTAACCGGTTTGACTTGCAAAAGCAGCTCTAAGGTACCAAATTTAAAACGAAACAGATTTAGATAATTCTTTAAAAATTTTGAGAATCGGGCACGTTAAATGGGCGGGCCCCCCAAAAGACAAAGGGGCCACATTGCTGCACCATCTCAAAGGAAAGGCGCGTTTTTGTGTCGCCTCCTTCCCAAGAGTTTTATGTCCATCGACGTAGTAAAGAAACTATTTAAAGCTATGACTGCTCCCTATTATTCCCAAAATAGTTTTTTCTTCCATAAACGGAAAACAGGACAAACTTTTTTAGTTTTTGCCCGGGGGAAAGCAGGGGGCGTTTGAACTTTTGGTGTCAGCTTCCCGGGGTCACACTTAAAAAATCTATCCAATTAATGTTACAAAGATTTGTATGAAAATTTTCCAGGGGTTCGCCTATTTTGTTGGCCATCCGCAAACAAAGTTGTTAAGACTGCCGCGCGGCAGAAAAACTTCGGATTTCCCCAGGGGTTGGTACAATCGAAAGCAGCCGGGTTTTTCAAACCACAACGAGCCCCGAACATGCGAAGCCTTTCGGTAAGCGACCTCCCAACCCGTTCACTCCCTGTAACAATAAACCCGAAGAAAAACACCAATTCAATCGACCCATCCTAAACCCAATAGGTCAGGGGAAAAAAATAAAGTTCGTACGTTCGAACTGGGACTTTTAAAACACAAGCTTTAACGTGATAGGGCCCGGGGAAGGATCCACCTATAGATTGCCCACACAAATCAAACCTCTCGACTCATCCAAGGAATCCGACCAAGAGTAGACCCTGTCCCAAAGGGGAAAAGAACGATCCTCCTAGTTGACAAACAGAATAGGGGATCACGTCAAACTTTTCAAAGCTATGAGTCCTTATTTTTCCCAAAAGCAAAGTAGAATTTACCTAGCCTTTTTGTTGCAAGTAAATTCCTTTAGGGTTGGGGGTCCTACTTACATTATTAAAAAAGGATTTTTATCTTTCCCCCCGGATCATATATGGGTTTTCACGCTCTTTTGAAGCCTATGGGGGCTCCACTACGCATACCCCCCGTACAATTTAATGTAAACTCCTTTTTTTACAGGCGGACGTCAATCGGGTGTCCCAAAACAACTTCCCCATAAAAGACGTAGACCTTTGTTTGGGGAAACGACTTAGCGGAAGAAGGAATCGGGAAAGAGCCCAAGTTATGGAAAATCCAACCGAGAAAATTACGTCACGAAGCCCACCGAACGGAACCCCCCTTTTTCCTCTGAGCATAGTAACCCGGGCAATACCAAACATCCCTTTTCTCCGTTGGATGGGAGGAAGTCGGGGCGACGTCGACGTAGGAGTAGGAGACATTTTCAACGAAAGCTCGAGTGTCGAGTCAAAAATCCCCCCAGAACCGATACCTTCCAAAGTCGTGGTTTCCAAAATAGATTTTTTCCAAAGGGGGACTAGAAAAGGAACCCCAAAATAACCCCTCCTTAAGTGACATCAGGAAGTTTGCTTTGTGGGGAGAAAACCCCTTAAAGGGACACTCTTCTTTTGGGGAAAGACTTACTAAAAAAGAACTAGATCTCTTAAAGTACACTAGGGGTTCCCTACCCCGTTTAGAAATTTAGCATGTAAGTTTCTCATGACAGTCCTAAAGGTGGACATCGGGGAAAAAAGAAGACTTTTAAAAAAATTGCAAGCACTTCACAGGCCAAAAAAATAAGGAAAAATGGAACGGTATTAAGAAGCTTTTTCCGTTTTCAACTAGTGGGAAAACCCTGCCATAATCCCCACCGCGCCGTTAAAACCCTATAAAAGAACGGGCGAACCTTTTCACGTCGGGTGATCGACGGGTGTCGGCCCGCAAACCCAAGACTTGGCAGGGCAACCAGTTCCTGTTCACATCATGGGCAACCTCACCAGGTACCCCAAGCAGTTCCTCTCGGAGGATTTAAAGTCCCTAATAGTGAGAACTGTTAAGTTTTTTTCTCACTTCGATTTCCAAAGGAAAATTCAATCGGATCAAGGGGCGAATTTTACTTCAAAATTTTTTTCCTAAGCCTTTTGGGTCATTAGGAGTAAAACGGTTTACCGCCGGGTTTCGACCCCCCAAACCAAGTGGGGGAAAGGGTTTCCCTCAAAATTTTTAAGATTAGATGAGGTCCTATTGTTTTACAGTATTCCAAGATTGGTGAAGGTATTCCCTACTCTTGTTTGCCCAAAGAAAGCGAACAAACAACTTAAATTTTTGCCATTTAGTTTAAAAATTTTGGGCATCAAATTAGAGACCAAACAGGTTTCCCAAAAAAGCTTGACAGGGGAGAAACACCGATTTTAGGAGCTCTCCTACCTTAATGAAAGAACCCTTGGGCCCAGCTAGAGAATTGGGGCCCCCGAAAACTTACACAAGACGAAAGATGAAGGAGGAATTATCGTCGAACTAAACTTTGTTCATTTGAACCAAAAGATCAAATTTTTGGTTTAACATTTCATCAGGGGCATCCTACACCCAAAATTTTAAAAGGCCTTTAGAAAACGTGAAGCGCCAAAAATGCGTGAACACTTGGTAAGGGGCCGAAGAAGAGGAACCACAACGACGTATCACGTTAACCAAATTAAACCCCATTCAGGGGAAACTTTTCAACCCCTTTCTACTATAACTCCTCTGAACCAAGAACGGGGGTTTCCCGTAAAATTTTGGATGAAATGATAGAATACCAAATTCTTCTGAACAATTCGACGCCTAAAGAAATTTAAAAATTCTCTACTATAATCTGGAAGTGGACAAAGGGCACGAAATAAAATCCCCCGATTAAGGCAATCTCCCCCCCCTATTCAATGACGTCCCAAAAACCGGACGTTGGGTGTGCACGATGTTACTCTCAGAGAACCTACTCCAATCAAGCAAACTCCCTACAAGGGGCCCAAAAACAAAGGGAGCAGAGGCAGAGGTGAAACTTCTTCTCCCACGGGTTGATAAAACCAAGTAAAAGTCCCTTGGGGACCCCGGCATTCTAGTCCCCAAACCAGATGGGGCCTTTTCCCCTATGTGCACGGGTTTTAGAAAAATCAATGCTGTAAAGTACCTAGGGTTCCCAAAACCCCAAAATTTACGACTAATAACAAGGGCCCCCAGACTAAGATATCAGTAAAATTTGGGCTTTTTAAAGGGTATTACCAAATCCTTGTCCACCAAAAAGCTCAAAGATATCGCTTTTTTACATACCTGTGGGCCCAACAATATTCGTTTTTGCCCTTCCTTCTGTAACGCCCTCTACGTTCCAGCTATTATAACAATTTCGGGCGGGTTGGACGGATAAAGCTTTCTTGACGACTTTCCTATACAGCGACAGTTGGGCCCCCAAAACCCTTTGACAGCTTTAAAGCCTTTTTTGACCCTTAAGTAAACATAATTTTTTCAGTGAATTTGTCCAAGGTAGTTGGCCAGACGAAAATTAAATACTTAGGATTTCGGATTGGACAAGGTGAAATCCTCCTTTTAAACGCCAAAGTAAAGGCCCTCTTAGAATTTCCCACCCCAAGGGGAGGGAAAAACGATCAAAATTTTTTGGAGTTGCCGGGTTTCTACCGTCGGGTTCTGTCCAAATTTTTCACAGGGACTTTTCCCCTAACGAATTTAAAAAGTCCAAAAACAAATTTTCATGGACTCAGGACTGTGAAAATTGCTTTTTTTCGTTTAAAAAAAATTACTACCTCTTCCCCATATTGCTAATCCTGATTTTAATAAACCATTCCACTTACAAATAATGCCGTGCGTATGCTTTGGGAAACCGCATTGTTACAGAAGCTCCAAATTCTGACCTATTTTCACCTGTTTCTTTTTTTTCTTCTATTAAAGAAACACCAAAAAAATTATTCAAATAAGAAAAAAAGCCTTAGCCTCGTTGTATCCTAGAGAATTTTGATGTATATTTAGACTTTCTACCATCAATATCGGGGACTCCGCAAACCTTTGACCCTTTATAAATTTTTAGAAAACGAAGAAAAAGCCGGGGGGTCTGGTGGGTAAAACTCCCGTTCACAACGGAGGGGCCCCGGGTTCGATTCCCGGCGGGGGGAAATTCCCACATTTCCTTTCACCCATTTCCTGTTTACCAGCAGCAAATAGGTACCTGGGGGTTTTTCGACGGGTGGGGCGCATCCCGGGGACAAGATTAAGGGCCCCCCCCTGAAATAAGTTTGCAGTCTCGATGACGCACGATTTCGGGGTTTCCGGGTGGCTAACCCCCCGGGTTAAAAATCCCCAAAAAAAATCTTATCTTATCTTATCTTATCTTACCATTTCCCCCTAAAAAGGAAAACAAATCCATTGCTGATGCCCTCTCTAGGCCCTGAAAAAATTTATTAAAAACCTTTATTTTTAACAGTAGGCGGACTTTTATACCATCTAATTTTGGAGAAAACTGGAGAGATGTGGGCGCTGTCTGTTACAACCCCCTGCTACTTGACAATGCTACCCACCACAGAGAGTACAAATCAATGGCGACCGTCAGTCACGAGGGGGAGGTGTTTTCGCGCCCCTACTTCACCCATTTTATACAAAAATAAAAGGCCTGGTAAAATAAGTTCGTAAAAAATATCGCGAACCACTTTATTTCAGCTAATAAAGCAGGTTTGACATATATTATTATCGGACAGTAGAATCAAAAGACCTCCCTTTTTATTATAGTATTATATTTTTATCTTTTCCCCATGATTATTAATAATTTTAATATTATATTATATTTTTTTAGGTTAGGGATTACGAATTGTAACCCTACTGTATGACCAATTGGTGGTTCTGAATTTACGCCCCCGTCGCCTTTTTGGCCGACTAATCAAAATATGAAGTGTTTAGTGAGTCAGCGCTCCCATCTGACCCCGGAAAGGGTCTCAAACCCCAAAACTCCTAGCTTAAACAAAACTTTTATACCAAGTCTTGTCTTGCCATTAGCTGGTAATTCCTGTCACTTAGAAAGATAAATATTTCGTTACCTAGACCTTTTTAAAAAGTAATTATTTAAATTTAAAATTTTTTTTCTACTCGTTAATGAAATTTGAACGAAGATTGGGGGTTTTTTGCTGTATATGTTTCATTTTTAATTGCTTGTGGTTATTTTTATTCACTAACCAAATACCAATGAACAAATGATTGGAAAAATAAAACAACAAAAAAAAAAAGGAGTTATTTGTGCCCCTATTGTTACGGTAAAATTAATCGTAACAATTTAAACCTACAAAAAAAATTTTCACACGCTACCCCCGCAACTCGCCGCCAGAGATTATGAATCCTTAAGAAAACCTTCAGCACTGAAAATTTTAGGTAAGGACGTCACTTCCAAGCATGACAGCTGCTCAGTTTTGTGAAGAGCCCCATCGGGGATGCTTTTATCGGGGCCTAAACCCCCCAATAATAAGGAAACGTTTTTTGGAGAAAAAAAATCTCGATTAGCCACTGCCTTTGACCGGGCAAGAGCTCAATTCCCCCCGAAAATTCTAAATTATACAGTACCACTCACCTTCTCGAGTGTAATGCTGAAATTTCCCCTGACCAAGATCTTGCAATGAAGTTACTGGGAACCCGCCCATGACGCACACAGGTACGGGTGTTTTTTTGTGGGGTTTCAAGACATCCACGTCCAAAATTCCTGCTCAGAACAATTTGCCAAAAAGCCAAAGAAAGGGCACATTGCAAAGTATTTTGCAATCACAACAAGAGCTAGTGCCTCCCCCATTCCAGCGAATCATGCGACTCAGCAACAGTGACTTCTGCGGCAAATTTCCAAATTCCCACTGTCAAAGGCAGTTGTGAAAGTATTTCATCAAAGGAACAGAAGTAGATGGCTTATTGATATGGCAGCTCAGAGAGTTTCATCAACCTTGACTTAGTTAAACGCCACTCCTTGACTGAACATCACTCATCGGGTACCGTTTCCATGGCATCAATCTCTCTCTCTATTCAGACCTTAGGGTTTTGTAAGGTAAATCCAGAGTTAATGGAAAGGATTATCAAGATGTTCATTTTAGCTATTCTGCCAAAACCCGTGCTCTGATGTTATCCTTGGTCAGGATTTTCAGAAGCTGCATGATAGTGTCACCTTAACATATGGAGGTAAAACTACCTCCCTTGTTGTCTGGGGACTTAGCACTTTAAGGGTAGACCCACCAAAACTGTTTGCAAATCTTACCGCTGATTGCCAATCCTATATCAGCTAAGTTACGCCGCTATTCTTAGGGGAAATCGGATGTTCACTGAGAAAGAAACTCAGAGGCTGCTGAAAAGAGGAAATTATAGAACTGAGTAATTCCCCTTGCGTGAACAGGTTTTTGTTTTTAAAGGGAAATGATTATGGGAAATGGAGACTGCCTATCGATTACTCTGAGACAATCAACAAATTTACACTTCTTAAATGGGTACCCTCTTACCTCGAATTGATGATACAGTGAACAAAATTGCTCATACTATGTATTTAGCACAATTGATCTACAAGTGCCTATCATCAAGTCCCAAATAAGGAATGAAGATAAACCATACACAGCATTTCAGGCTAGTGATGGGCCCCTATCAGTTTACCATGTCCCCCTTTTTGAGTCACCAATGGGTAGCCTGCTTCCAACGAATTATGGATTCACTCATCAGGAAGAGCAACTCATGGGAACTTATGCGGTTTTTTGATACTGTTACCATTTGGGCAAGACCCAGGAGGAGCATGATGCAAACCTTGATAAATTTTTGGGAAACCGCCAAGAAGAAAAAAAATCAGTACAATGAGGAAAAGTGCACTTTTTCAACTAAAAGGCTTAGCATCCTTGGTTATGTAGTGAAGGAGTTCAATATTCCCAGACCCTGAAAAGACTACGACCTCTACGGGAACTTCCAATGCCTCAAGACAAAAAGTCACTCCGAAGAAATCTGGTCTCTGCTTATTACTCACAATGGATCTACAACTATTCAAGTAAGTCCGCCCATTGAGTGCTACCACATTTTCCCGTGACAAAGGAAGCAGAACCGCTTTTCCCTACCCTCAAACAGGACATTGAAAACTCATTTGTTCAAGCCCTTGATGAGTCCCTACCATTCGAAGTGGAAACGGATGCATCTGACATTGCCATTGCGCAGTCAAACTCAGGCAGAACGCCAACCCTTTCTTTTCGAGAACTTTTCAAGGATCAGGAAGTGTTACCTGCTAAGAAAAGGAACCCCAGGCCATCATAAAGCTTTTCGCCACTGGAGGCAAAAAATTTAACTGTAAACTTTTCACCAAAGGACTGACCAACGGTCGGATGTATATTTCAAACAAGAAGCACAAAATAGGAAAAAGAATGCAAGAAATTACGCGGGAGGAGGAAACTATCGTTTTATGACTTTATATTCTTAAGAGGGGGGTCAAAAGAACATCTCACCTGATCATTCCAGGCCACGTGGAGCACAAGTCAAAATTTGCA
This sequence comes from Cherax quadricarinatus, assembly GCF_026875155.1. Taxonomy (NCBI): domain Eukaryota; kingdom Metazoa; phylum Arthropoda; class Malacostraca; order Decapoda; family Parastacidae; genus Cherax; species Cherax quadricarinatus. Next base: position 58,124,851 of record NC_069421.1, read on the forward strand.
ATCACTTTCATGCTCCAAAAGGTTTTTGTGCACCCGGAGTTACGCGCCATACCATTTTGTAAAATCAAAAAAGCCCTACTCGTGGGAGATGTGCGAAAAGTGATCAACCCTGCAAGTAGTGCAAGGCAACCCAAAATTTTCATCCCAAGAAACTCCTCTCATAAAACCCACCCAGCCTTATGAGAGACTGAATAAAATTTTCAAAGGACCTCTACCAAGCATAAATCAGAATAGATTTTTCCTTACCATATAGATAATTTTCAAGGTTTCCCTTTGTGTTCCCCTGTGCAAAATGCCCTTTTCCCAACTGTTTTATTTTTCTTTCACAGTTGTTCTTTTTTTTTTGGTATCCAGCTTATATCCTTTCGACGGGGGGATCCTCGTTCAGAGTAACGAATTTCGGGGAGTATTTGGCTAGAAAAGGTATTGCCTGCAGCTGCAACAAGCTAAAACCCCCAAAGGCAATGGTCAATGGAGCGGTTCAATGGTACTAAAAGGAAGGCATTTACAATACATTGAATCGCGCAATCTCCTTTTTGAACACTGGCAAACTTCCTCTGATGCTTTTTCACTCTATTAGCTTTTGCTGTGCACACTACTAATCAACCCCTCATGAAAGACTCCCAACTTTTTTCATGTCGTTCCTCTACGGAGCCTCCGTCCCACTTGGTTACCCACCCCTGGACCCGTTCCCTGAAGAGTCACGTAGATGAAAAAAGACGATCCTTTAGGGAAAAGGGGCAGAGCTCCGCAAGCTAATCCACTTTACCCACTTTCCTACTAAAATGGGAAGAGACTACAGTATTACAAGACTTTACCCCAGTTGAAACCCCCATTAGTGGGGAATCTCAAGAACACTAATAATGTGAAAGATGCTTCGTTTTCTCCGGAAACCCCTTGAGACTCCCCTCTTTGGAAATAGAGGATTCTCTCCAGCTTTATTTTAAACCCCACTGGAAAATATTGAACCGGTAAGAGGCTCAGGGCACGAAGGGGGGACGTGACCGCCCACCTAACAGTTTGGAATTTACTGCTCTGATTTTTTTAAAGGGGGAGATTTAGGATACTGCCCTGGGGGGAGAGCAGCAGAAAATACTGCACCCCCTCTGGGGGCCCTTAAAACAACATCGCTTGGTGTTGTCGGGGCCCAACACAGGTGTGTGTTTCTCTTCTTTATACCTATATTTGAGCGATTACATGGTGATTTAAAAAATGTGGTTTAAGTTAAAAACTTTTCTCTGACAATGCAAGACATCACCATCCCGTAGAACATTTATTAATTACTAGTCTTATGTTTTGTTGTTGCAAAGAAACATGAAATCTCCCCTCAAGGAAGGTTCCTTGATGTTGGTGGGGGCTCTTGATTTGGGGAATTAGATCGGGTTTTCCAGTTCCCTGAATTAACCTAAAAGCCTTCCACACCCCCCCCCCCAGCCTGTATAATCCTCCGGGGTTTAGCGCTTCCCCCTTTATTTTTAATAAAATATGAAGATTTTATGTTCAATAAAGCCGAGATAAGGCCCGGTTTTTTTTCACAACAGGATGTTTGGATAGCAGAGGTTTTTTTAACTAATTGGGAGTAGTTAATTGAGTGAACAATGGAGGGTTTTTGTACAATTGTGAAAAGGGGGTTAAGGGGGAGGGGGGGAGGGGGGGGGGAGGGGGGAGGGGAGTGGGGGGGAGGGAGGGGGGGGTTACTGTTTGAATTTTTACGTGCGTTTTTTCAGTGTAAATATTGTAATTAGCAGATGGGAAGGGAAGAGGATTGTTTTTTATTTTTTTATTAATTACACAGCTTTTATTGTGTTAAAAGGGAAATTTGTTTTTAAAGGCATAATACTCTATAATTTTTGTGAAGTTTATATATTTGACATATTTCTGAATATTGCATGTTTTTTATTTGCTGCATGCCCCCGTATTTTATAAAATTTTAATTTAGCATAAGTGTTAAGGATGAACTGTACGGGGGAGAGGGGGAATTTTGTGTAAGGGCAAAGTAAGCGACAGTTGTTTTTGATAATAAAAATTTTATTGGGATGAGACCAATACGACACTTTTTTTTAAAAAATTTATGTTTAAATAAAAATAAAAAAAAAATCCACCACCCTTTTTGTTCCTATTTAAACATTTTTTAAATTTTAACCCTATTTTGACCTTGTCGTCATCACCGTACATCCAACCAGGATTCAGAGATTTTTTTATTTATTTTTTTATTTTTTTTTGAACAGAACAGAAAAGTACAAAAAAAAACAATTGAGTCAGCATGCCAAAGCCCCTTGTAGCAATCTTAGGCAGGGTTAAAATTAGCTTAAGATTTAAAAAGCATTCTTAACTTATTTTAAACAGATAACAATTAAGCTCTAGTGATATTACAAGACAGGGGATATGGTTCCCTGCTTTTCTGTACATTCATAAAAAGGGGATTAATTTTTGGGAAAAATAATTTAAAAAAAACAAAGTTTTTTCTTCCCCTCCTGCACCCCAAAATCTTCTCCAGGGGGGTTTCAACTTAAGGCACCTAAAATGGGGGGAAAAATACAAATAATATTGTTCAGTAATAACACCAGGAGGCACTCTGATGAAAAATCCACTCACACAGCTTTTAAAAACTCTCCAAAAATTTTTTTAAACCAGCAAAAAAAAAAAAGCCCACAGACTGGGAATACACTAACTCATGTTTACTAAAAAAAGAATCTGATAAAAATGTCCCAAACAAAAAAAAATACTCAAAGCAACATAAATTTAGGTTTTAGCAGTATCGTGGAGCCCCAGACCGACAAAAGAGACTATCACAAGGGGGGCATTCACCAAAACAACTTTCAATAACAAAAACAAAAGTGGGACCAAGTAAACCAATCCTAACCGAATAAGCTGGGAAGTATACTAAGCAACCAGACCCCAACTTATCCCTAAAACAGATTAACTCGGGGGCACTCGTTATCCAAGGTTTATTCCCAATAAAAAGGAGGAGTAATGTAAAAAAAAAAAGACAGGCGCTCCCTTTACGGGCGACGGAAAAAAATAACAAGGGGCTAAAAGGGGTCAATAAACGAAATGCGCAGGGAACACTGTCAGAAAAAATCAACATCAACTTAAGCTAAAAGAATTTTTTTGGAGTCGGGAATCGCGGGAAGAACTAAAAGCCATAAATGAAATCGAAAAAACCCAAAGTATTTCTTCCCTATCCCAAATAAAATCGAGAACAACTCCAGTATTGGGCCCCTATTTTAAACAAGAGGGGGTCCTACACAGATGACAGCAAGGAAATAGGGAGCACTAAAGTCCCAATAGACCTTTTTTACAAGCCGCTAACCGACTGAGAGTCGAAGAGAAAATGAATTTTTTATGAGAGAGCCACAAAATTTGTTTTAAACAAAAGCCATCCGATTTTTATCCTGAGCCAAATGTTTTCGAACAGGCGATAAATGACATGCCCATGCACTCTGCCCCAGGGCCAACCAGGAACTCTGTGTTCATCAAGAACGCAAGAACCCCAACACGACCTTTTTTCCTCCTATGGAGGGAGCAGGGACACGGGGTCTCCCACAGTTACAAAAACAACAACATAGCCCCCCCCCAAAAAGGGGGGGCAAAAAGAAACAGCAAAAACCAACCAAAAAACAAACACCCCCATATCAAAAAAAATCTTTAAAAGGGTCCTAAGAACAAGATCACCACCCATCAAAACCCATCATTACAAAAACCCGGGGCAACATGGGTTTAGAACAGGTCGCCTCCTTCTGTCTCAAATATTTGGATCATACACAAGGGCCAAAGCACTAGAAGAAAAAAGAATGCAGTTTAAAAGCAGACTTTGCAAAAGCCCCTTGACAAATGGAAATGGGGGGAATAGCGCCAAAATGCGTGCTAAAAGAAAAACAGGAAAATGGTCTAAAAACTTCCTCAAAAAGAACACAGAGATTTTTTTCAACAAGAAAGTCCAGGGGGCTACGGTGAAAAGCTCTTTCCACAAGGCACAACTCGCTCCCATCTTTTCCCACCCATATCCACAAGACAAGGATGTCACCACAGCACCGTGTCCCTTTCCTTTTCAGATGACACCCCCCCAAACGCATGACGTGTCTTCCATTTCAGACACGCAAGGCCCAGCGGACATCAAACCAATCCCAGTGGGGGCCCGAAAACAATATAAGTTTAACAAAAAATTTTTAATTACTCAGATATGGTAAAAAATGAGGAAAATTAAATCTTTTACAAGTACAAAACAAATTCTGGCCACAAAATAAGCGAAACACCAACGTCAAAAAACCCCGGGGGTGATCATGAGGAGGATCTCACCTTCAAGGACCATAACAATTTCAATCGCACTGCTAAAAAATGACAGGATGGATAATGAGAACCTTCAAAAATAGGGAGGCCAAGCCCATGATGAACTCTTTAGGTCACTTGTTCTATCAGGCGGAATATTTCTGCACCTAACAGCACCATTTAAGGAGGTAAATTGCCGACCTAGAAAATGTCAAGAACTTTCACGGCGCGCATAACGGAGATAAAACACCTCAATTTTTGGGACGCTTGAGGGTTTCCTAAACCGTTTTCCCTGGAACCAGGGGGGAAGATAATATTAATACACCCGGAAAAACCTAGAGGGACTGTACCGAACTTGCACACAAAAAACACTCATTACGAAAACAAAAAACTTGGCAGACGATGCACCATCCCCCCAATGAAAACAGGGGTGTCACTAGCACGTTAAGAGACCATACAATAAGGCAAGGGGCCCGAGACGTTCAACTGCCCCCAGCACACATAAGGGGGATTACCAACAACCCCTGCAGTCTTCAAGCTGGCACTGGACAAGCACCTAAATCAGTTCCGGATCAGCCGGGCTGTGGCTTCGTATGTTGGATTGCGTGCAGCCAGCAGCAACAGCCTGGTTGATCAGGCTCTGATCCAACCAGGGAGGCCTGGTCTCAACCGGCCGCGGGGGCGTTTGACCCCCGGAACTCTCTCCAGTAAACACCAGGTAAAGGATTTAGGTTACTGAAAGCAGTGAAGAGTTTTTAGGGGGGCGAGGATAGTGGAGGCTCAAGTTAGAAATATGATAGGAAGAGGGAGATTAGTTTCCCCATAAAGTAGGCCATAGACATGAGGTGTGATGTCACCGTGTTGTATACAATATATTTAAAGAAGGTTTGTACAGAATGTAAAATGCGGGGTCTTGGCAAGAGGTGTTGGGAGTATAAAAGATAAAGAATCACCACAAAGTGGGAGTTATGTCACAGCTGCTCTTTGCTGATGACACAGTGCTCTTGGGTGATTCCTGAAGAAATGTAGAGGTAGGAGATGAATTTGACAGGGTACTGTAAAAGAGAAAATTGAAAGAGAATACAAGCAAAGGAGTAAGGTTATGAGGATAACAAAAAGCTTATTGGATGAAAGATTGGATATCAGATGGAGGGAGAGAGCACAGAGGAGGTGAATGTATTCAGATATTTGGGAGTGGACGTGTCAGCGGATGTTCTATGAAAGAAGAGTGAACCATAGAATAGATGAGGGGGAAAAGGGAGATGGTGCTCTTAGGAGGCTGTGGAGACAAAAGAACTTTGTTCTTGGAAGGCAAAAAGGGAAATTCCATGAGAGTATAGTTTTGCCAAACGCCTTAAATGGGTGTGAAGCATTGGGATGAATGTTTACAGCGCGGAGGAGGCTGGAGGCAGTTGGAGATTCATGTCTGAGGGCTAGTGTGTTTGAATGTAATCAGAATTTCGTAGTTTGTAAGTTAGGATGAGGTGTGGGATTGCCGAAACTATTGTCCAGAGGCTGAGGGAAAGGGTTGTTGAGGTGGTTCGGACAGTAGAAGAATGGAACAAAACAAAAGACTTCCAAGAGTGTATCATCTGTGGTGGAACAAAGCGGGTATGGGGTCGCCTAGGAAAGGATGAAGGAAGGGTAAAGGAGGTTTTGTGTGCGAGGGCATGATTTCCCAGCAAGCATGCGTGAGCGTGTTTGATAGAGTGAATGAGACAAAGGTTTTTAATACTTGACGTGCTGTTGGAGTAGTGAGCAAAGTAACATTTATGAAGGGATTCATGGAAACCAGCAGCCGGAACTATGAGTCTGGAGATGGGAAGTAACAGTGCAGCACCTGAGAAGAAGGAGGGTTAATTTGCAGTTTTATAAAACTGTATAGAAAGCACCCCTCTGGGAAGACATAAATGGAGAGAATTGATGGTGAAAGTTTTTCTTTTTTCGGGCCACCCTGCCATGGTGGGAATCGGCCAGTGTGTTTATAAAATACAAAATATTATTTATTAAGTAATATTAGATCAATTGAGTAGGCAATAAGCAGTAGTGTTGATATTAGTGTAATGCCCCCCCCCCCACCAGAGTAGAAACATTGGGCGTGTTTCTTTCGCACCTGTTGCTAAGTTCCCCATCAGTAAAATGGGTACCTGGATGTTAGTTGACGGTGTGGGTCCTATCCCTGGACACTGACCTAATATGCCCAACATGTGGAGCATAAAAGGGGCTTTCCATATAGAAGTATGTCATTTATTGTCAGCTAGGCCTGTATACCATGTTTACATGTACTTGTGTAAAGGAAGAAATTATTATAATTATTATTATTATTATTAGAAATATTATTATTATTAGTATTCTTATTAATAAAAAAGCATATTCCCCTGCATCACGAGACTGAGCCTCATAGCAACCAACAGTGGCTTCAAAGCCACTATCCTTTAATGATAATGTACATTGGTAGGTTCTATACACAAATGTAAAGCATTTCATTTATTCATTGGAACCATGGCTAAGCTAAAAGCAAGCAGGTTATAACAATAAATGGAGAAGAAGAAATTAGAATGACTTATGCCAGCAGTAGCACCACCAAACAGTACCAGCAGGTGGTGTGGGCGACCCTGGAAATTTGAAATTATGCTAGCCGAAATTAGTGCTGAATAACTATTTGTTGATGGCAGACCTGTAACGGACATTTCAAATTATAGACTCAAAATTTGCTAAATTGCTCCCCCCCCCCCCACCTGACTTTTCTAATCCAGTCACATCCCCCCACCCAGTTTTGTTTACATTCTCCATAACTCTGGAGCACTGGGGCTCACCATTAAGTCTGGAAATTACGAAAATTCAAGTGTTTTTTAAAGTTTTATCATAATTTTATTCTCTGACAATAACTTATGTAAATCCTGTAACCTAAATATGCTTACACACGTGGCTGGCATGCAGGTACACATTAAAGAAGTCAGTAGGGGAGTCTTATGTTCTCGACTCACGAGATGCCATATTAGTAATATAATAATAATACTAAATAATAATCACAGAGTCTCAATAAATATTTTATATTACGTTTAACCCTTTAGGGTTTTTTGACGTACTAGCACGTCTTACACACCAGGGTAGGTGACAACTATTATTATTACTATTATTAACACCTGCCGTTCCACCAGGCAGTGTGAGGCCGAAAAAGAAAAACTTCAACCATCATTCACTCCATCACTGTACCTTGCAGAATGGGTGCTTTACACAACAGTTTTTAAACAGCAACATTAACACCCCTAGTATGGTAACAAACAGTAAGCCATAAATTCAAGCACCTACAAATCGAGGCAGGAAAGAAGCTGTAGGCCTACCTTTGATAGAATGGTCTTGCATGTAATGTGCACAGTAAGAAAAAAAAAACTAGGCAGCCCACAGCGGCATTGTGGGAGAGATAATCCCAGTGCACCTTCATCACCAAGGAAAGCAGTAAGGAATACCTCACTCTCTGTGAATTGAGACAATTCCCTTCCCAAGAGTAGAAACTAACACAGATTGATGTGTCATTGAAATGCATCAATGATGTTGATGAGTTTTTGGTGACAGAAAGTATGACTAGTCCACCAGTAATACTGATGAAACCCAACCATTATCAACCTTCCCACACAATACAAATCAAGTGACTTATTGCATGTGAGGGTGTGTCACATTCTGGGACAAACTAACCTAATTTGGCCAAGAGATACTCTGCAAGCAAGCTGCTTACTATGTAGTATGACTCATGAAGTCAGCGAGGCCTGTGCCTTTTACACGTTCTTGTAGAAATAAAGGAAAGTAGGGGCTGTGTGAACCAGGTGTTTACAGTGAAACATATACGTGAACAGTATTAGATAAGGCAAAGAGGTTTTAGTGGCATTTATGATTTGAAAAGGCATATGACATGGTGGATAGGGCGCAAAAATGTGCAGATGTTGGAGATGTATGGTTAAAGGAGGGTAGGTTACAGAAGCAGTGAAGTTTTACTAGGATATGAGGCTCAAGTTAGAGTATGTAGGAAAGAGTGAGAGTATTCACAGTAAAAATTAGCCTTAACATGATAGTGATTGTCACCGTGGTTGTTCAATATGTTTATAGAAGGGTTGTAAGAGAACTAAATGCCAAGAGACTAGGCAAGAAGGTGTGGAGATAAAGATAAAGAATCACACATGAAGTGGGAGTCTTCACAGCAGCTCTTTGCTGATGACACTGAGCTCTTGGGTGATTCAGCAGAGAAGTTGCAGAGTTTGGGTGACGCGCGTGGAATTTGACCAGTTATGTAAAAGAAGAAAATTTGAAAGTGAAATACCAGGAAAGAGTAAGGATATGAGGATAACAAAAAGATTGGTGATGAAAGATTGGATATCAGATTGGAGGAGAGGTAGGAGGAGGTAAAAATGCATTCAAAATATGGGAGTGAACGTGTCCGCGGGGTCTTTGAAAAAAGAGGTGAACTCATTGAATTGAAGAGGGGAAAAGGGTGAGCCGTTCTCTTAGTAGTCTGGGAGACAAAGAACTTTGTCCTTGGAAGCAAAGAGGGAATGTATGAGAGTATAGTTTACCAATGCACCGTATGGGTGTGAAGCATGGGTGATGAATGTGCAGTCGAGGAGAAGGCTGGAGGCAGAGGAGAATTCATGACTGAGGGCAATGTGTGTGTGAATAAATTGCAGAGAAATCCCGTAGTTTGGAATTTAAGGAGGAGTGCTGGATGGCCAAAACTGTTTGTCCAGAAGGGCCGAGGAATGGTTGTTTGAGGTGGTTCGGACATGTAGAAGAATGGTAGCGAAACAGAAATGACCTCAAGGGGGTGTAATAGTCTATAGTGGATGTAAGGCGGGGAGGGGAATATAATGGGGTTTGGCTTAGAAAGGTTGGAGGAAGGGTAAAGATGTTTTGTGTACGAGGGGCTTGGACTTCCCAGCAAGCACGCGTGAGCGTGTTTAGATAGAGTGAATGAGACAATGGTTATTAATACTTGACGTGCGTTTGAGTGTGAGCAAAGTAACATTTATGAAGGGGTTCAGGGAAACTGGCAGGCCGGACTTGAGTCCTGGAGATGGGAAGTACAGTGCCTGCACTCTGAAGGAGGGGTGTTTATGTTGCAGGTTTTAAAAACTGTAAGTGTAAAGCACCCTTCTGGCAAGACAGTGAATGTAGTAAATGATGGTGAAAAGTTTTTTCTTTTTCGGCCACCCTGCCTTGGTAATTGGCCATTTGTGTTTAATAAAAAAGATATATTATTATTATTATTATTGTTATTATTATATGTAGGTCTGAGAAAACTATGAATATTACATTTCAATCTGAAAGCATTCCAAGGATGAAAGGTATTTTGTTGTTTGTTGCTGGCTATATACCTTGTATATTTGCTCTTTAATGATGAATATTCGTTGCAGTACTGAAGGTTGTGAGGGGGGTATATTTTTCCTGGCACTAATATCTGTTATTTTGGAGTGAAGGCCACTGAATATGATTCTACTCCAGAAGTGATTTGAGTTGGTGTACAATTTCTGTCATTACCTGCCATTTTTTTTCCTTCCTGGCGAAAAAAACCTCTGGAGTGGTTGTGGCTACACAGGTTTTGCTATGGTCTGGTTGTTGTGTATCTTCTTGTAGCCTTTAGGTGGTGTGCCTGGCAATATAAGTTATAGCACTGTCTTTCCTGAAAGGAAGAGTGACACATTTCATGGTGGAAAAGCTTACAGGAAGGAAGGTTGCATTCTCCTGTTGCCATATGGGCACGGCACTTTCTGGGGTGGTCAAAGTTGCACATCCCATCTGTTTTTTTGTTTTTCAAATATTCCATGCCTGCAGATACCTAAGGCATAGAATTTGCATTGGTTTGATTTCTGATTGCCTTGGTTTCTCATGGCTGCATTATTTTTCTGTCTCCTTACTATTTTCAGCACTTGTACTAACAATGGTGCCTGCACCATTTTTTAATTTTCTGGTATTTTCTCTTCACTATTCCTTGTGGCAGCCCCTTGTGATACTATCTCCAATTGTATTTACTCTTTGTACCTTTGGGGTTTGCAATGTTCATTGTCTACACCTGTTTCACAGCACCAGAGCTCCTGTCTCCCTCTGGGCCACCAACTTTCATTCTGCATTCTTACAGGTACTGTCTACTAGGACAGCATCTACAACAAGGGTGATAACACCATCTTGCCCAGGCCTTTTATTTTCCCATCTGTTATAGAATGCTGTCAGGTTTTCTATGAAGGCCGTTTTGATATTTCCATCTTTTAATACCGATGTGATTTTTTTCCAGTTTGTTCTCATTTGGGCATACCCAAAAACACTTCCCTGGTTTAATATCTCTTGTGCATAAAAAACCATAACCCCCGGCCGGGATTGAACCCGCGGTCATAGAGTCTCAAACTCAGCCCACAATGACTCTAAGACCGCGGGTTTCAATCCGGCCGGGGGTATGGTTTTATTTGCAATCGTGTCATTACGATTTCTTGAGTCATCTCTTGTGCATGATTCCTGAATGTCTGCACAAGTTGCTGCTACATCTACCAACTACCTACAACTAAAAACTACCTACATCTACCAACTACCTACACTTGCTGGCTACCTACATCTACCAACTACCTACATCTACCAACTACCTACACTTACCAGCTACCTACATCTACCAACTACCTACATCTACCAACTACCTACATGTACCATCTACCTACATCTACCAGCTACCTACATCTACCAACTACCTACATCTACCAACTACCTACACTTACTGGCTACCTACATCTACCAACTACCTACATCTACCAAACTACCTACATCTACCAAGTACCTACATCTACCAGCTACCTACATCTACCAACTACCTACATCTACCAACTACCTACATCTACCAACTACCTACATCTACCAACTACCTACACTTACTGGCTACCTACATCTACCAACTACCTACATCTACCAACTACCTACACTTACCGGCTACCTACATCTACCAGCTACCTACATCTACCAACTACCTACTCCTACCAATTACCTACATCTACCAACTACCTACTCCTACCAACTACCTACATCTACCAACTACCTACATCTACCAACTACCTACATCTACCAACTACCTACATCTACCAACTACCTATGCTTACCAACTACTTAAACTTACTGGCTACCTACATCTACCAACTACCTACATCTACCAACTACCTACACTTACCATCACCAGTGGGGGGGGGGGGGGGGGGGGGGGGGGGCGCTATCCTAACATCTACCAACTACCCTACATCTACCAACTACCTACTCCTACCAACTACCTACATCTACCAACTACCTACTCCTACCAACATCTACCAACTACATACATCTACCATCTACCTACATCCTACCACTAACCTACACTTACCAGCTACCTACATCTACCAACGCCTACATCTACCACTACCTACCCTACCAACTACCTACAACTACCAACTACCTACTCCTACCAACATCTTCCATTACCTACATCTGCCAACTACCTACATCTACCAACACCTACACTTACTGCTACCTACATGTTAATTCTACCAACTACCTACATCCTAAGCCACTACCTACACTGACCGCTACCTACATCTACCAGCTACCTACATCTACCAACTACCTACTCCTACCAACTACCTACATCTACCAACTACCTACATCTACCAACTACCTACATCTACCAACTACCTACACCTACCGGCAACTAACACTACCAGCTACCTACATCTACCACTTACCTACTCCTACCATTACCTACATCTACCAACTACCACTCCTTTCCAACTACCTACATCTACCAATACCAACATCTACCAACTACCTACACTAACCCACTACCTACATCTACCAACTACCTATGCTTACCAACTACTTAAACCTTACTGGCTACCTACATCTACCATCTACCTACATCTACCAATTTTTTTTTTTTTTTAGAAAAAAATATATATTTAAAATTTTTTCTACCTACACTTACCAGCTACCACACTACAACTACTACATCTAACCAACTACCTACTCCAACCAACTACCCTACATCACCAACTACCTACTCCTACCAACATCTACCACTACCTACATCTACCAACTACCTACATCTACCAACTACCTACACTTACCAGCTACCTACATCTACCAACTACCTACATCTACCAACTACCTACTCCTACCAACTACCTACATCTACCAACTACCTACTCCTACCAACATCTACCAACTACCTACATCTGCCAACTACCTACATCTACCAACTACCTACACTTATCAACTATTTAAACTTACTGGCTACCTACATCTACCAATTACCTACATCTACCAACTACTTACATCTACCAACTACCTACTCTACCAACGACTACACTTACCGGCTACCTACACTACCAACTACCCTACACTTGCCACCTACCTACATCTACCAACTACCTACATCTACCAACTACCTACATCTACCAACTACCTACATCTACCAACTACCTACATCTACCAACTACCTACACTTACCAACTACCTACATCTACCCAACTACCCACATCCACCAACACCTACATCGACCAACTCCTACACTTACCAACTACCTACAACGCCAACTACTAACAAACTTCTTGCTACCTACATCTACCAACTACTACATCTACCAACTACCTCATCTACCAACTACCTACCTCCTACCCACTACCAACATCTACCAACTACCTTACATCACCAACTACCGACAATCTACCACACTCCCTACTCCTACCAACTACCTACATCTACCAACTACCTACATCTACCAACTACCTACATCTACCAACTACCTACTCCTACCAACTACCTACATCTACCAACTACCTACATCGAACCACACCTACATCTACCAACTACCAACTCCCTACCAACTACCTACATCACCATCTACCTACATCTACCTCTACCTACATCTACCAACAACCTACATCTACCAACTACCTACATCACCCAACTACCTACATCTACCAACTACCTACTCCTACCAACTACCTACATCTACCAACTACCTACACCTGACTTCCTACATATAAATACTACTCACCTCTCCCCCTACATTAAGACTACACATATTATAAGATAAATAATGAGTGTACTGAAAGTGGACTTTATTGCTCTGGGCCGCTTTAACCCATTAACTGTCCAAACGTACATTGTCACTGCTAGCGCTCCGAACATTTTGAAAAAAAAAATTAATAAAGAGGGCAGTTTTCTGTGTGTAATGAGACAAAAAAAAATGTGGGGGTCAGTACTTAGCGAGATATAAAGCAGTGAATTTGGCCCTGGATGCTAACCTGATGGCAACATGGAGTCCTGCCACTTGCAGAAATGTTGCCAATATACCTTTTTTTCTATTTTTTTTTCATTTTGTAACTTTGATGTTCTAATAATCATAATTTGTAATAGTTCTTGTGATTTCATAATAGTAATAATAATAATAATAATAATAATAATAATAATAATAATTATCATAATAATGACAATAATAACCATTTTTAATTAACCCTTCGGGGGTCAGCAGGTCCTCTCGTAGATTTGTTCTCAGGGTCGGCCAAATTTAAAAAAAAAGTGTTTTTTTTTCCTCATGAAAAGATAGAGAATCTTTTCCCGATCATAATGACACCAAAAGTATGAAATTTAATGGAAAACTTACGGAAATATGCTCTCGCAAAGTTAGCGGTCTCGACGATGTTTATGCATTGGTGATTTTGCCCACTTTGAGCCATATTTTCAGCCAATTCCAGTGTACTAATTGACAAAAATCACAACTATTTCTCTAGAACTCCATTTTTTCTATCGAATGAGTACAAGAAACCACCCATTTACCGATTTCAACTATCCAATACAGTGGTCAGTATTTAGCAATTTTGCTAATTTCACACAAATTTCAAGAGATGCCAATTCCCGAATAGAGTCCAGAATAAACAAGAAAGACATTCCTGGGACTAAAATAACATTTCCTCTGTTCATTAGTCATGTCCCCAGGCCTCTCTTATTTTTCTTTTTTGCTTTCAACTTTGAATTTTTATTCTCAAAAATAAATAGAAGATTTACTGTTATGCAGACTACTGCATTAGTGTAGAAATGGTATAAATAATATCATTGCACTTGTGAAAGAATATTAGACACACCAGTTGACGTGTATTGGGCGTGTGAGCATGATTTGTTTTTCTTCTGAACTTGCAAAAAACGAACATTCTGCTACTTTGAGCTCAATTTCAAGGTACTTTTCATTGTGAAACTAATCAAAATCATCTCTATTCCTGTGATATATCTTCCCTTCTATCAAGTGAGACCATGAAAACAAGAATACAACAATAAATACCATATGAAAATGCAGTGCAAAGTCTCTGTTTTAAACCAAAAACACAGTCAAAGTTTTTTTCTCATTACGCACTGTGAGCTGCAGGATTTTTTTTATACTATGCACACTGACCACATAGACCCATTCTTTCATGTGTAGGCCTGCCAGCTTTCTCTCACCAGATTTGAAGGCGCTAGAATTTATGTGTACTAGTATGGCACCGACCTTGGCATGCAAGCAGTTCTAGTACAGCACCAACCCTGAAAGGGTTAATGTGCCCAAGAGAGATTATTATTATGTAGTACATATTAATATGGCATCATGAGAGATTCTTAGTAATTTTAATATGTACCTGCACACCAGCACAGTGTGTAAGTATATTTAGGTACAGGTACACATAAGCATAATTATCAGAGTACATATAAAATACGCAATAACTTTAAAACACTTGAAATTTTGGAGTTTCCAGACATAACAGATGTGCCCACGGTGAATGTAAACAAACCGGGTAGATTGTGCCATGTTTGAAAGACTTATTGCCATTTAGCAAATTTTGGTAATATGAAATTGCTGTATTAGCAGAACGCCGTAAGGCAAAATGCCGTAAAGCAGGGCCCTACTGCATTGATTATAATGATTTACCTATAGCCAATCTTTGTTCTGACACTAATATTTGGTGCTGAAATAGTAATCAAATAGCCACAAACACACTGACAGGTGAACATTTTCACCTTCCATGGTCACCTACTATTGTCTAGAAGTATATACAAAGTATTTATAGGTCCCAGCAATGTTTTAGACATGCTGGAGTATATATGAAACTCCTAGAAGTATGGTAAAAGACGAGTGTCACTCCACTGCTGGCGGTGCAGCAGTGGAGTGACACTTGACGGTCGTGCACTGCTCTAGAGAACCTTGGCTTTATTTGTTTTCACTGTTACACATAAACATGTAATATGCCAATCTGTCTGTCTGCCTGTCTATCTGTCTTTCTAGCTCTGTCTTTGTTTATCTCTGTCTCTACTTATCTCTCTGTCTGTCTGCCTGTGTGTCTTCCTGTCTCTGTGCTTGTATTTCTTTCTGTCTCAGAGAGAGCCGCTCATGAGCCAACAGGTATCAAACACAATGCAGAGTCATCACGTCTGATTTCTGAAAATGTGTATTACTTGCCAGTCATGCTTATTATGCTTTATATCTACAAGCATAGTATAGCACTTTGTCTGGATTTTTTGTGGGGTTATCCTGGAGATGTCACGTCTGAGGGCAATGTGTTGTGTGAATATAATGCAGAGAATTCATAGTTTGGAAGTCAGGAGGAGGTGCGGGATTACCAAAACTGTTGTCCAGAGGGCTGAGGAAGGGTTGTTGAGGTGGTTCAGACATGTAGAGAGAATGGAACGAAACAGAATGACTGTGAGAGTGTATAAATCAGTAAGAGGAGGGAAGGCGGGTAGGGTCGGCCTAGGAAAGGATTGGAGGGAGGGGGGTAAAGGAGGTATTGTGTATAGGGGCTTGGACATCCCGCAAGCATGCTGAGCAAATTTGATTTGAGTGAATGAGATCATAAGGTTTTTTAATACTTGATGTGATGATTGGAATGTGAGCAAAGTAAAATTTATGAAGGGGTTCAGGGAAACCGGCAGACCGGACTTGGGCCTTGAAGATGGGAAATACAGTGCCTGCACTCTGAAGGAGGGGTGTTAATGTTGCAGTTTTATAAACTGTAGTGTAAAGTACCCCTCTGGCAAGACAGTGATGGAGTGAATGATGATGAAAGTTTTTCTTGTCGGGCCACCCAGCCTTGGTGGAATCGGCATGATGTTTTAATAAAAGAATAATAATAAAAAAAATAACCCTGGCAGTGACCCTCTTCAAAGACACCGCGAGACTCCAAGCAGACATCAACCAAATCTTTGAAAATGAAGTTCAATGAGGAGAAATTTCAACTGCTCTGATATGGGAAACTTGAAGAAATTAAAAATGCATCAGGGTATATGAAAAAATCTACCCATACAATAGAAAGAAAAGTAATGTGAAGACCCAGGAATGATAATGTCAGAGGATCTTGCCTTCAAAGACCACAACAATGTATCTACCTCATCTGCTAGGAAAATGATAGGATGGATAATTAGAATCTTCAAAACTAGGGATGCCAAGCCAATGATGATTCTCTTCAAATTGCTTGTGCTCTCTAGGCTGAATACCTGCTGTACATTAACGGCACCTTTCAAGGCCTGACCGACATGTGGCAGACCTAGATGTACAAAAGAATTTTCACATCACACATAAGAAGATAAGGCACCTCAATTTATTGGGAATGGGTTGAAGGTCCTTTATGTGTATACCCTGGACTGCAGGAGAGATAGATACTTGATAATAACCTTGAAGGCACTGGATGGATTAGTACCAAACCTGCACATGAAAACCACTCTCCTAAAAAGCACATAAAATCGGCAGAGATGCCACATTCCCCCATGAAAAGCAGGGTGCCACTAATACAATGAGAGACTGCACAATACGACTACCTCCCAGCATACATAAGGGGGATTACCAATAGACCATTGGCTGTCTTTAAAAAGGCACTGGACAGGCATCTAAAGTCAGTACCTGATCAACCGGGCTGAGGTTTGTATGTCAGCTTGTGTGCAGCCAGCAGTAACAGCCTGGATGTTCATTCCCTTTGAATTCACCATGGGCCTGGTCTTAAACCAAGCTGTGGGGGCGTTGACCCCCAAAAACCTCTCCAGGTAAACTCCAGGTAAGTGTACCTGTGAGATAGAGACAGAGATACACAGAGACAGATACAGACAGGGATAGATACAGACAAATGGAGATAGAGACAATGAAAGTCAATCAACCACCCACCCACCCGGCCAGCCAGGCAGCCAAACACGTATTACACATGTTCCAGCATTGTTTCTCTTTACTTAGGGCAAAGGTTCGGACATTCTGCAGGCGACACTACCAGGGAATCAAAATTGAAGGAAGATGCACAGATGTTCACATGGGTCCATTATTGAGTTTTATATTTATAGTTCCTTGGCCACTTGTGGCCACATCCATTTCAAAGCCATTAAATTGAGGGACAGCTCCTCTTAAAAGGGAAGTGCTAATACGATATGACACGTTGTGCAAGAATGGTATATAATACCAACAAAATGAAATTAAGACACATGTGCAACATCTGGGTATCAGAATCTCCACGACTACGGTGCTCTTCGCACCTATTCCTTGGTTGAGGGACTGATTACCTCATCTTCTGTATATAGTCCTACTATCTTCAAACTATGTCCTAGAATTTGTATTGATAAAGCCACTGAATGGTGAAACGTCTACAATAAAGATACCCAGATGTTGCACATGTGTCTTAATTTCATCACGATATGACATCATTGAATCCCTGTGGTTTGTCAGCACTTTGTTCTAGCTGGTGCTCAATGACTGGAGTTTGCAGTTAATTTTTTCAAAAACCCAAAAAAAAAAACACGGAGTTTTTTCCTCATAATGCAACGCAAAGCTGCTGGATTTTTTTTATACATCACACACTGACCACTCATACCCATTCTCTCATATGTAGGAATAAGAAAGTAGGTAATTTTAATAATGAAAATCTTGATGATCATGTTATCATGATTAATATTGTTTTACATGACAAAGTAACAAAGACTTCAACTTACAGTTAATGTTCTCAAAGTGATTTCATGAGAAATTGTCTTAACTTTCTCCATGATGGTGGCAGTTGAGTCTCCCTGGAGAACGGTGGCAGCTGTGGCACCTGTCTCTGTGATGATGGTGTCCAGGGCCTTCTTAATGGTCTCCTGTACCTGTCATTGCCAACACAAATATTAATGCTGGATGTCAGCAACAAATTGTCTCCACTCTGACACTTACACAACTGTTGATTACTTAAGACTTATGTCTTAAAATATCACTCATACCCTCCCTTCAAACCTTCCTAATATTTCCTCTGTACCTCCTTTCAACCCTTCCCAAGATATCCCATGGTACCTTCCTTCAACCCTTCCTAATATTTCCCGTGTACCTCCCTTCAATCCTTCCCAAGATATCCCATGGTACCTTCCTTCAACCCTTCCAAATATTTCCCGTACCCCCTTCAATCCTTCCCCAAGATATCCCATGGTACCTTCCTTCAACCCTTCCTAATATTTCCCGTGTACCTCCCTTCAATCCTTCCCAAGATATCCCATGTACCTTCCTTCAACCCTTCCTAATATTTCCCGTGTACCTCCCTTCAATCCTTCCCAAGATATTCCCAGGTACCTTCCTTCAACCCTTCCTAATATTTCCTGTGTACCTCCTTTCAACCCTTCCCAAGATATCCCATGGTACCTTCCTTCAACCCTTCCTAATATTTCCCGTGTACCTCCCTTCAATCCTTCCCAAGATATCCCATGGTACCTTCCTTCAACCCTTCCTAATATTTCCCGTGTACCTCCCTTCAATCCTTCCCAGATATCCCATGGACCTTCCTTCAACCCTTCCTAATATTTCCCGTGTACCTCCCTTCAATCCTTCCCAAGATATCCCATGTACCTTCCTTCAACCCTTCGTAGGATATCACTTGCACCTTCTTTCAACCATCCTAGGATATCCTCTGTACCTTCCTTTAACCATCCTAGGATATCACCTGTACCTTCTTCCAGCCATCCTAGGATATCCCTTGTACTTTCCTTCAACCATCCTAGGATATCACCTGTACCTTCCTTCAACCATCCTAGGATATCCCCTGTACCTTCCTTCAACACTTCCAAGGATATCACCTGTACATTCCTTCAACCATCCTAGGATATCACATGTACCTTCCTTCAACCATCCTAGGATATCACCTGGTACCTTCCTTCCAACCACAAGGAATATTCACCTTACATTCCTCAACCTCCTAAGGATTTCACCTGATACCTTCCTTCAACCATCCTAGGATATCCCCTCACACTTTCCTTCAATCAGATCCTAGGATACCACCTGTACTTTCCTCAACCATCCTAGGATATCCACCTGTACCTTCCTCAACCATCCTAGGAATATCCCTGTACCTTCCTTCAACTATCCAAGGATACCACCTGTACCTTCCTTCAGCCCACCTATGATACCACCGGTACCTTCCTTCAACCATCCTAGGATATCACCTGTATCCTGCCTCAACCAACCAAGGATATAAACTGTACCTTCCTTTCAACACATCCTCGGATATCACCTGTACCTTCCTTCAACCACCTAGGATATCACCTGTATCCTTCCTTCAACATCCAAGGATATCACCGTACCTTTTCCTTCAACCATCCTAGGGATTAACACATGTACCTTCCTTCAACCATCCTAGGATATCACCTGTACCTTCCTTCATCCATCCTAGGATAACACCTGACCATCCTTCAACATCCTCAGATATCAACCTACTTCTTCAACCATCCTAGGATATCCACCTGTACCTTCCTTCAACCAACCTAGATATCACCAGTACCTTCCTTCACACCATCCTAGGTATATCACCTGTACCATCCTTAAGTAGGATCTTGCGCAGAATGGCATAGGCGTACCATCGACCGACTATATTCACTGTTATTACAGCGCTATACACAAAATAGCGCTGCACTGCGAAAGAACTGACACATCAACCAGCAATGATACGCCGAGGTCGGATGAGCGATCATATCATTTTCCTCATTAACAGAACACAGAAGTAGTCTCACAGAGTAAAGGTCCGAGTCAGCTACGGTCTGAAAAGCTCTTTCCACAAGGCACAGAACTCCGCTCCCATCTTTTCCTCATCCATATCCCACAAGACAAGGATGTCAGCCACAGCACCGTGTCCTTCCTTTGCAGAATGACATCCCCCCCCGAATCAGCATGACAGTGTCCCCTTCCATGCAGACACTGCAAGGCACCATGCGGACATCAACCAATCTCACAGTGGGCTTCAGAAAACAATATGAAGTTCAACGATAAAAATTTTCAATTACTCAGATATGGTAACATGAGGAAATTAAATCTTCATCAAGTAACAACCAAATTCTGGCCACAAAATAGAGCGAAACACCAACGTCCCAAAAGACGGGGAGTGATCATGAAGGAGGATCTCACCTTCAAGGACCATAACAAGTTTCAATCGCCATCTGCTAGAAAATGACAGTATGGATAATGAGAACCTTCAAAACTAGGGAGGGCCAAGCCCATGATGACACTCTCAGGTCACTTGTTCTATCTAGGGCAGGAATATTGCTGCACTCTAACAGCACCATTCAAGGCAGGTGAAATAGCCGACCTAGAAAATGTACAGAGAAACTTTCACGGCGCGCATTAACCGGAGATAAAACACCTCAATTATTGGACGCTTGAGTTCCTAAACCGTATACCCTGGAACGCAGGAGGGAGAAGATACATATTATATACACTGGAAAATCCTAGAGGGACTAGTACCGAACTTGCACACAAAAATCACTCATTACGAAAGCAAAAGACTTGGCAGACGATGCACCATCCCCCCAATGAAAACAGGGGTGTCACTAGCACGTTAAGAGACCATACAATAAGGCAAGGGGCCCGAGACGTTCAACTGCCCCCAGCACACATAAGGGGGATTACCAACAACCCCTGCAGTCTTCAAGCTGGCACTGGACAAGCACCTAAATCAGTTCCGGATCAGCCGGGCTGTGGCTTCGTATGTTGGATTGCGTGCAGCCAGCAGCAACAGCCTGGTTGATCAGGCTCTGATCCAACCAGGGAGGCCTGGTCTCAACCGGCCGCGGGGGCGTTTGACCCCCGGAACTCTCTCCAGTAAACACCAGGTAAAGGATTTAGGTTACTGAAAGCAGTGAAGAGTTTTTAGGGGGGCGAGGATAGTGGAGGCTCAAGTTAGAAATATGATAGGAAGAGGGAGATTAGTTTCCCCATAAAGTAGGCCATAGACATGAGGTGTGATGTCACCGTGTTGTATACAATATATTTAAAGAAGGTTTGTACAGAATGTAAAATGCGGGGTCTTGGCAAGAGGTGTTGGGAGTATAAAAGATAAAGAATCACCACAAAGTGGGAGTTATGTCACAGCTGCTCTTTGCTGATGACACAGTGCTCTTGGGTGATTCCTGAAGAAATGTAGAGGTAGGAGATGAATTTGACAGGGTACTGTAAAAGAGAAAATTGAAAGAGAATACAAGCAAAGGAGTAAGGTTATGAGGATAACAAAAAGCTTATTGGATGAAAGATTGGATATCAGATGGAGGGAGAGAGCACAGAGGAGGTGAATGTATTCAGATATTTGGGAGTGGACGTGTCAGCGGATGTTCTATGAAAGAAGAGTGAACCATAGAATAGATGAGGGGGAAAAGGGAGATGGTGCTCTTAGGAGGCTGTGGAGACAAAAGAACTTTGTTCTTGGAAGGCAAAAAGGGAAATTCCATGAGAGTATAGTTTTGCCAAACGCCTTAAATGGGTGTGAAGCATTGGGATGAATGTTTACAGCGCGGAGGAGGCTGGAGGCAGTTGGAGATTCATGTCTGAGGGCTAGTGTGTTTGAATGTAATCAGAATTTCGTAGTTTGTAAGTTAGGATGAGGTGTGGGATTGCCGAAACTATTGTCCAGAGGCTGAGGGAAAGGGTTGTTGAGGTGGTTCGGACAGTAGAAGAATGGAACAAAACAAAAGACTTCCAAGAGTGTATCATCTGTGGTGGAACAAAGCGGGTATGGGGTCGCCTAGGAAAGGATGAAGGAAGGGTAAAGGAGGTTTTGTGTGCGAGGGCATGATTTCCCAGCAAGCATGCGTGAGCGTGTTTGATAGAGTGAATGAGACAAAGGTTTTTAATACTTGACGTGCTGTTGGAGTAGTGAGCAAAGTAACATTTATGAAGGGATTCATGGAAACCAGCAGCCGGAACTATGAGTCTGGAGATGGGAAGTAACAGTGCAGCACCTGAGAAGAAGGAGGGTTAATTTGCAGTTTTATAAAACTGTATAGAAAGCACCCCTCTGGGAAGACATAAATGGAGAGAATTGATGGTGAAAGTTTTTCTTTTTTCGGGCCACCCTGCCATGGTGGGAATCGGCCAGTGTGTTTATAAAATACAAAATATTATTTATTAAGTAATATTAGATCAATTGAGTAGGCAATAAGCAGTAGTGTTGATATTAGTGTAATGCCCCCCCCCCCACCAGAGTAGAAACATTGGGCGTGTTTCTTTCGCACCTGTTGCTAAGTTCCCCATCAGTAAAATGGGTACCTGGATGTTAGTTGACGGTGTGGGTCCTATCCCTGGACACTGACCTAATATGCCCAACATGTGGAGCATAAAAGGGGCTTTCCATATAGAAGTATGTCATTTATTGTCAGCTAGGCCTGTATACCATGTTTACATGTACTTGTGTAAAGGAAGAAATTATTATAATTATTATTATTATTATTAGAAATATTATTATTATTAGTATTCTTATTAATAAAAAAGCATATTCCCCTGCATCACGAGACTGAGCCTCATAGCAACCAACAGTGGCTTCAAAGCCACTATCCTTTAATGATAATGTACATTGGTAGGTTCTATACACAAATGTAAAGCATTTCATTTATTCATTGGAACCATGGCTAAGCTAAAAGCAAGCAGGTTATAACAATAAATGGAGAAGAAGAAATTAGAATGACTTATGCCAGCAGTAGCACCACCAAACAGTACCAGCAGGTGGTGTGGGCGACCCTGGAAATTTGAAATTATGCTAGCCGAAATTAGTGCTGAATAACTATTTGTTGATGGCAGACCTGTAACGGACATTTCAAATTATAGACTCAAAATTTGCTAAATTGCTCCCCCCCCCCCCACCTGACTTTTCTAATCCAGTCACATCCCCCCACCCAGTTTTGTTTACATTCTCCATAACTCTGGAGCACTGGGGCTCACCATTAAGTCTGGAAATTACGAAAATTCAAGTGTTTTTTAAAGTTTTATCATAATTTTATTCTCTGACAATAACTTATGTAAATCCTGTAACCTAAATATGCTTACACACGTGGCTGGCATGCAGGTACACATTAAAGAAGTCAGTAGGGGAGTCTTATGTTCTCGACTCACGAGATGCCATATTAGTAATATAATAATAATACTAAATAATAATCACAGAGTCTCAATAAATATTTTATATTACGTTTAACCCTTTAGGGTTTTTTGACGTACTAGCACGTCTTACACACCAGGGTAGGTGACAACTATTATTATTACTATTATTAACACCTGCCGTTCCACCAGGCAGTGTGAGGCCGAAAAAGAAAAACTTCAACCATCATTCACTCCATCACTGTACCTTGCAGAATGGGTGCTTTACACAACAGTTTTTAAACAGCAACATTAACACCCCTAGTATGGTAACAAACAGTAAGCCATAAATTCAAGCACCTACAAATCGAGGCAGGAAAGAAGCTGTAGGCCTACCTTTGATAGAATGGTCTTGCATGTAATGTGCACAGTAAGAAAAAAAAAACTAGGCAGCCCACAGCGGCATTGTGGGAGAGATAATCCCAGTGCACCTTCATCACCAAGGAAAGCAGTAAGGAATACCTCACTCTCTGTGAATTGAGACAATTCCCTTCCCAAGAGTAGAAACTAACACAGATTGATGTGTCATTGAAATGCATCAATGATGTTGATGAGTTTTTGGTGACAGAAAGTATGACTAGTCCACCAGTAATACTGATGAAACCCAACCATTATCAACCTTCCCACACAATACAAATCAAGTGACTTATTGCATGTGAGGGTGTGTCACATTCTGGGACAAACTAACCTAATTTGGCCAAGAGATACTCTGCAAGCAAGCTGCTTACTATGTAGTATGACTCATGAAGTCAGCGAGGCCTGTGCCTTTTACACGTTCTTGTAGAAATAAAGGAAAGTAGGGGCTGTGTGAACCAGGTGTTTACAGTGAAACATATACGTGAACAGTATTAGATAAGGCAAAGAGGTTTTAGTGGCATTTATGATTTGAAAAGGCATATGACATGGTGGATAGGGCGCAAAAATGTGCAGATGTTGGAGATGTATGGTTAAAGGAGGGTAGGTTACAGAAGCAGTGAAGTTTTACTAGGATATGAGGCTCAAGTTAGAGTATGTAGGAAAGAGTGAGAGTATTCACAGTAAAAATTAGCCTTAACATGATAGTGATTGTCACCGTGGTTGTTCAATATGTTTATAGAAGGGTTGTAAGAGAACTAAATGCCAAGAGACTAGGCAAGAAGGTGTGGAGATAAAGATAAAGAATCACACATGAAGTGGGAGTCTTCACAGCAGCTCTTTGCTGATGACACTGAGCTCTTGGGTGATTCAGCAGAGAAGTTGCAGAGTTTGGGTGACGCGCGTGGAATTTGACCAGTTATGTAAAAGAAGAAAATTTGAAAGTGAAATACCAGGAAAGAGTAAGGATATGAGGATAACAAAAAGATTGGTGATGAAAGATTGGATATCAGATTGGAGGAGAGGTAGGAGGAGGTAAAAATGCATTCAAAATATGGGAGTGAACGTGTCCGCGGGGTCTTTGAAAAAAGAGGTGAACTCATTGAATTGAAGAGGGGAAAAGGGTGAGCCGTTCTCTTAGTAGTCTGGGAGACAAAGAACTTTGTCCTTGGAAGCAAAGAGGGAATGTATGAGAGTATAGTTTACCAATGCACCGTATGGGTGTGAAGCATGGGTGATGAATGTGCAGTCGAGGAGAAGGCTGGAGGCAGAGGAGAATTCATGACTGAGGGCAATGTGTGTGTGAATAAATTGCAGAGAAATCCCGTAGTTTGGAATTTAAGGAGGAGTGCTGGATGGCCAAAACTGTTTGTCCAGAAGGGCCGAGGAATGGTTGTTTGAGGTGGTTCGGACATGTAGAAGAATGGTAGCGAAACAGAAATGACCTCAAGGGGGTGTAATAGTCTATAGTGGATGTAAGGCGGGGAGGGGAATATAATGGGGTTTGGCTTAGAAAGGTTGGAGGAAGGGTAAAGATGTTTTGTGTACGAGGGGCTTGGACTTCCCAGCAAGCACGCGTGAGCGTGTTTAGATAGAGTGAATGAGACAATGGTTATTAATACTTGACGTGCTGTTGGAGTGTGAGCAAAGTAACATTTATGAAGGGGTTCAGGGAAACCGGCAGGCCGGACTTGAGTCCTGGAGATGGGAAGTACAGTGCCTGCACTCTGAAGGAGGGGTGTTAATGTTGCAGGTTTTAAAAACTGTAAGTGTAAAGCACCCTTCTGGCAAGACAGTGAATGTAGTAAATGATGGTGAAAAGTTTTTTCTTTTTCGGCCACCCTGCCTTGGTAATTGGCCATTTGTGTTTAATAAAAAAGAATATATTATTATTATTATTATTGTTATTATTATATGTAGGTCTGAGAAAACTATGAATATTACATTTCAATCTGAAAGCATTCCAAGGATGAAAGGTATTTTGTTGTTTGTTGCTGGCTATATACCTTGTATATTTGCTCTTTAATGATGAATATTCGTTGCAGTACTGAAGGTTGTGAGGGGGGTATATTTTTCCTGGCACTAATATCTGTTATTTTGGAGTGAAGGCCACTGAATATGATTCTACTCCAGAAGTGATTTGAGTTGGTGTACAATTTCTGTCATTACCTGCCATTTTTTTTCCTTCCTGGAGAAAAAAACCTCTGGAGTGGTTGTGGCTACACAGGTTTTGCTATGGTCTGGTTGTTGTGTATCTTCTTGTAGCCTTTAGGTGGTGTGCCTGGCAATATAAGTTATAGCACTGTCTTTCCTGAAAGGAAGAGTGACACATTTCATGGTGGAAAAGCTTACAGGAAGGAAGGTTGCATTCTCCTGTTGCCATATGGGCACGGCACTTTCTGGGGTGGTCAAAGTTGCACATCCCATCTGTTTTTTTGTTTTTCAAATATTCCATGCCTGCAGATACCTAAGGCATAGAATTTGCATTGGTTTGATTTCTGATTGCCTTGGTTTCTCATGGCTGCATTATTTTTCTGTCTCCTTACTATTTTCAGCACTTGTACTAACAATGGCGCCTTCACCAGTATTTTCTGGTATTTTATCTTCACTATTCCTTGTGGCAGCCCCTTGTTTACTATCTCCAATTGTATTTCCTCTTTGTACCTTTGGGGTTTGCAATGTTCATTGTCTACACCTGTTTCCACAGCACCAGAGCTCCTGTCTCCCTCTGGGCCACCAACTTTCATTCTGCATTCTTACAGGTACTGTCTACTAGGACAGCATCTACAACAAGGGTGATAACACCATCTTGCCCATGCCTTTTATTTTCCCATCTGTTATAGAATGCTGTCAGGTTTTCTATGAAGGCCGTTTTGATATTTCCATCTTTTAATACCGATGTGATTTTTTTCCAGTTTGTTCTCATTTGGGCATACCCAAAAACACTTCCCTGGTTTAATATCTCTTGTGCATAAAAAACCATACCCCCGGCCGGGATTGAACCCGCGGTCATAGAGTCTCAAAACTCCAGCCCTCTATGACTCTATGACCGCGGGTTCAATCCCGGCCGGGGGTATGGTTTATTTGCAATCGTGTCATTACGATTTCTTGAGTCATCTCTTGTGCATGATTCCTGAATGTCTGCACAAGTTGCTGCTACATCTACCAACTACCTACAACTAAAAACTACCTACATCTACCAACTACCTACACTTGCTGGCTACCTACATCTACCAACTACCTACATCTACCAACTACCTACACTTACCAGCTACCTACATCTACCAACTACCTGCATCTACCATCTACCTACATGTACCATCTACCTACATCTACCAGCTACCTACATCTACCAACTACCTACATCTACCAACTACCTACACTTACTGGCTACCTACATCTACCAACTACCTACATCTACCAAACTACCTACATCTACCAAGTACCTACATCTCCCAGCTACCTACATCTACAACTACCTACACTACCAAACTACCTACACTACAGCTACCTACATCTACCAACTACCTACACTTACTGGCTACCTACATCTACCAACTACCTACATCTACCAACTACCTACACTTACCGGCTACCTACATCTACCAGCTACCTACATCTACCAACTACCTACTCCTACCAATTACCTACATCTACCAACTACCTACTCCTACCAACTACCTACATCTACCAACTACCTACATCTACCAACTACCTACATCTACCAACTACCTACATCTACCAACTACCTATGACTTACCAACTACTTAACTTACTGCTACCTACATCTACCAACTACCTACATCTACCACAACATACACTTACCATCACCAGTGGGGGGGGGGGGGGGGGGGGGGGGGGGCGCTATCCTAACATCTACCAACTACCCTACATCTACCAACTACCTACTCCTACCAACTACCTACATCTACCAACTACCTACTCCTACCAACATCTACCAACTACCTACATCTACCATCTACCTACATCCTACCACTAACCTACACTTACCAGCTACCTACATCTACCAACGCCTACATCTACCACTACCTACCCTACCAACTACCTACAACTACCAACTACCTACTCCTACCAACATCTTCCATTACCTACATCTGCCAACTACCTACATCTACCAACACCTACACTTACTGCTACCTACATGTTAATTCTACCAACTACCTACATCCTAAGCCACTACCTACACTGACCGCTACCTACATCTACCAGCTACCTACATCTACCAACTACCTACTCCTACCAACTACCTACATCTACCAACTACCTACATCTACCAACTACCTACATCTACCAACTACCTACACCTACCGGCAACTAACACTACCAGCTACCTACATCTACCACTTACCTACTCCTACCATTACCTACATCTACCAACTACCACTCCTTTCCAACTACCTACATCTACCAATACCAACATCTACCAACTACCTACATCTACCAACTACCTACATCTACCAACTACCTATGCTTACCAACTACTTAAACCTTACTGGCTACCTACATCTACCATCTACCTACATCTACCAATTTTTTTTTTTTTTTAGAAAAAAATATATATTTAAAATTTTTTCTACCTACACTTACCAGCTACCACACTACAACTACTACATCTAACCAACTACCTACTCCAACCAACTACCCTACATCACCAACTACCTACTCCTACCAACATCTACCACTACCTACATCTACCAACTACTACATCTACCAACTACCTACAACTTACCAGCTACCTACATCTACCAACTACCTACATCTACCAACTACCTACTCCTACCAACTACCTACATCTACCAACTACCTACTCCTACCAACATCTACCAACTACCTACATCTGCCAACTACCTACATCTACCAACTACCTACACTTATCAACTATTTAAACTTACTGGCTACCTACATCTACCAATTACCTACATCTACCAACTACTTACATCTACCAACTACCTACTCTACCAACGACTACACTTACCGGCTACCTACACTACCAACTACCCTACCTTGGGAGGTACTCCACCACCCAAGGAGTGAAAAGTGGAACCTGTATTGTTTTAGATGATTTTTGGTTGTTTGTGCTTTTTTCTGTTCAAAAACATGCAAGATTTCAGGTACATTTTAAACTTTACTTACACTTAGGTCAACAAAACAGATGTTAAAGATACAAATACCCCCAACCCTGGGTTCTTTCTCTATTCTTACTAGTTCTTGCTCTTGTTTATTTCCAATTATCTCCATGGGGAAATGGAACAGAATTCTTCCTCCATAAACCATGTGTGTCGTAAGAGGTGACTAAAATACTGGGAGCATGGAGCTAGTAACCCATTCTCCTGTATACATTACTAAATGTATAAAGAAACTTTTGTTTTTCTTTTTGGGTCACCCTCCTTCAGTGGGATATGGCTGGTGCATTTAACCCCTAAATGATCCAAACATATATACATATATATGTTCTCTCGCCCAGTGCCCCGAATATTTTGAAAAATAATTTTTTTTTTTACTGAAATAGAGAGAAATTTTTTCTAAGTGTCATAGGATTGAAGTAAAAAAATTGGGTCAGTACTGACTGAAATATGAGGCTGCAAATTTGGCACTTAATGCTCATCTGACAGCAAAAAATCGAGTCCTGCCGCTTGCACAAGTGTTGAAAAATACAGGAGGGCCCCGCTTTACGGCGTTTCACTTTACGGTAGATAACAAAAATGGCCAATACCGTGACTGGAACGATACAAAAATAACCCGCACATAGAAGAGAGGAGCTTACAACGACGTTTCGTTCCGACTTGGACCATTTACAAAGTCACACTAACCAGAAGTGGAGCAGGATGGCTATATATGGGCAGGAAGAGGTAGTGGTGGGGTGGTGGTAGGGGTAGTAGGTAGTAGTAGTATTTAGTAGTATAGTATGTATTTGGGGTGGGATAGTAATAGTAGTAGTAGTAGTGGTGGTGGTGGTTGGGGAATAAGGAGGAGGAGCCAGTCAAATACAAAGAAAGGGGAGCACTGCAAGGGAGCTAGGTGCCCACAGAGGGGGAGCAGAAAGACTCGAGGTGGGGGAAGGGGAAATGTGTGAAATAAAAAATGAAGGAACAGAAACACGAGACAGAAGAAACAGAAGAAAGGGACAACCCAGAGGAAAAAAGGAAAGAGGAAAGGGGAAAGAAGGAAAAGAAAAAGAAAAAATGAGGAATCAGGTTTAAGTCACGGGTGTTCTGAAGTTTGGAGCATTTTACAATATAGTGGGATAGGAAGGCATCTACAGAGATGAAGCCAGGACTAAGATTCATACAGGAAGTTGGTGTATCAGAGACGATTAATAGATGGTGATTGTTAGAGTTTTGAAGTAGGGAAGACAGTATTAGCCGATGACCAGTCAATAGGATGGCTATGATCTCTGACATGACAGAAAAAGAGCATTTTTAGTGTCGGCAAGCCTAACACTATTTTGTGCTCCCTAAGTCTGTCAGAAAGAGAACGACCGTTTCTCCAAAGTATTGAAGAGGAAGGAGGAGCAAGAAATAGGCACATCTGTAGAGGGAGGAGAGGTATGAACGAGATTTAGTGCAAAGAGTGTTTTGTCTGGTGGAAAGTTTAAGCTTGATGTCTAAGGGACGGAGAGAATTGTTGAGATTAGAAAGACCGGAAATGTAGGGAAGGCAGAGGAAAGAAGAGTTCCCAGGAGTAGAGAGTTTGGGAGAGAAGAAATTACGTTTAGCACGTGAGAGGGCCGTCTATGAAATGGGAAGGGTAGCCAGGCTCATATTTTGTAGTATGCTAGTAGGGATTGCAAAGTGGGAAACCTTTATTCGTGTATCACTCTGAAACTCCCAGAGTGTTCAAGAAAAATAATGTCGTCAAGACTAAAAATTTTTTGTGGGTGTGGAGAGCGAACAGTAAGGCATGGGTCAATAGGGACATTTTTTGAATGGTTCTTTGAAATGTTTTTTCCCCTTGGG
>NC_069421.1:58156358-58185498 GCF_026875155.1 Cherax quadricarinatus
AAACCCTGGACACCATCATCACAGAGACAGGTGCCACAGCTGCCACCGTTCTCCAGGGAGACTCAGCTGCCACCATCATGGAGAAAGTTAAGATAATTTCTCATGAAATCACTTTGAGAACATTAACTGTAAGTTGAAGTCTTTGTTACTTTGTCAAGTAAAACAATATTAATCATGATAACATGATCATCAAGATTTTCATTATTAAAATTACCTACTTTCTTATTCCTACATATGAGAGAATGGGTATGAGTGGTCAGTGTGTGTAGTATAAAAAAATCCTGCAGCATGCAGTGCATAATGAGGAAAAAACTCTGTGTTTTTGGTTTAAAACTGCAACTCCAGTTCATTTGAGCACCAGCTAGAACAAAGAGCATGACAAACACCAGGGATTCAATGATGTCATATCGTGATGAAATTAAGACACATGTGCAACATCTGGGTATCTTTATTGTAGACGTTTCACCATTCAGTGGCTTTATCAATACAAATTCTAGGACATAGCTTGAAGATAGTAGGACTATATACAGAAGATGAGGTAATCAGTCCCTCAACCAAGGAATAGGTGCGAAGAGCACCGTAGTCGTGGAGATTCTGATACCCAGATGTTGCACATGTGTCTTAATTTCATCTTGTTGGTATTATATACCATTCTTGCACAACATGTCATATCGTATTAGCACTTCCCTTTTAAGAGGAGCTGTCCCTCAATTTAATGGCTTTGAAATGGATGTGGCCACAAGTGGCCAAGGAAATATTAAAAACCTCATTAATGACCCATGTAGAACATCTGTGCAACATCCTTTCAATTTTGATACCACTGGTAGTGTCAGCCTGCCAGAATGTCCATAACCTTTGCCCTAAGTAAAGAGAAACAATGCTGGAACATGTGTAATACGTGTTTGGCTGCCTGGCTGGCCGGGTGGGTGGGTGGCTGATTGACTTTCATTGTCTCTATCTCCATTTGTCTGTATCTATCCCTGTCTGTATCTGTCTCTGTGTATCTCTGTCTCTATCTCACAGGTACACTTACCTGGAGTTTACCTGGAGAGGTTTTTGGGGGTCAACGCCCCCACAGCTTGGTTTAAGACCAGGCCCCATGGTGAATCAGGGACTGATCAACCAGGCTGTTACTGCTGGCTGCACACAAGCTGACATACAAACCTCAGCCCGGTTGATCAGGTACTGACTTTAGGTGCCTGTCCAGTGCCTTTTTAAAGACAGCCAGTGGTCTATTGGTAATCCCCCTTATGTATGCTGGGAGGTATACTTATTGTGCTGTCTCTCAATGTATTCGTGGCACCCCTGCTTTTCATCGGGGGAATGTTGCATCTCCTGCCGATTTTTTTGCTTTATAGGGAGTGGTTTTCATGTGCAGGTTTGGTACCAATCCCTCCAGTGCCTTCCAAGAGTATATTATCATGTATCTCTCTCACCTGCATTCCAGGGAATACAGATCAAGGACCTTCAACCATTCCCAGTAATTTAGGTGCCTTATCATACTTATGTGTGCTGTGAAAATTCTTTGTACACTCTCCAGGTCTGCCATGTCGTCAGCCTTGAAGGTGCCGTTAATGTACAGCAGTATTCCAGCCTAGAGAGCACAAGCAATTTGAAGAGAATCATCATTGGCTTGGCATCCCTAGTTTTGAAGATTCTAATTATCCATCCTATCATTTTCCTAGCAGATGAGGTAGATACATTGTTGTGGTCTTTGAAGGCAAGATCCTCTGACATTATCATTCCTGGGTCCTTCACATTACTTTTCCATTCTATTGTATGGTTAGAATTTTTCATATACCCTGATGCATTTTTAATTTCTTCAAGTTTCCCATATCAGAGCAGTTGAAATTTCTCCTCATTGAACTTCATTTTCAAAGATTTGGTTGATGTCTGCTTGGAGTCTCGCAGTGTCTTCGAAGGGGGTCACTGCCAGGACGGTTATTTTTTATTATTATTTTTTATTAACACATCAGCCGATTCCCACCAAGGCAGGGTGGCCCGACAAAGAAAAACTTTCATCATCATTCACTCCATCACTGTCTTGCCAGAGGGGTACTTTACACTACAGTTTATAAAACTGCAACATTAACACCCCTCCTTCAGAGTGCAGGCACTGTATTTCCCATCTTCAAGGCTCAAGTCCGGTCTGCCGGTTTCCCTGAACCCCTTCATAAATGTTACTTTGCTCACATTCCAACATCACATCAAGTATTAAAAACCATTTGTCTCCATTCACTCCAATCAAATATGCTCACGCATGCTTGCTGGAAGTCCAAGCCCCTCATACACAAAACCTCCTTTACCCCCTCCCTCCAACCTTTCCTAGGCCGACCCCTACCCCGCCTTCCCTCCACTACAGATTTATACACTCTCAAAGTCATTCTGTTTCGTTCCATTCTCTCTACATGTCTGAACCACCTCAACAACCCTTCCTCAGCCCTCTGGACAACAGTTTTGGTAATCCCGCACCTCCTCCTGACTTCCAAACTATGAATTCTCTGCATTATATTCACACAACACATTGCCCTCAGACGTGACATCTCCAGGATAACCCCACAAAAAATCCAGACAAAGTGCTATACTATGCTTGTAGATATAAAGCATAATAAGCATGACTGGCAAGTAATACACATTTTCAGAAATCAGACGTGATGACTCTGCATTTTGTTTGATACCCGTTGGGGTTTCGGCCCCTTTTCTGAACAGAAAGAAATACAAGCACGAACAGGAAGACCACAGCAACAGAAGAGAGATAAGTAGAGACGGATAAACAAAAACAACAAAAGACGATAGCAGGGAACAGACAGATTCTTTACATGTTTATGTGTAACAGTGAAAACAAATAAGCCAAGGTTCTCTAAACAGGCACACCGTCAAGTGCACTCCACTGCTGCACCCCAGCAGTGGAGTGACATCGTCTTATACCATACTTTCCCGGAGTTTTGTATAATTCTAGGTGGTAAATTTATTAAGTGCATTCTAACCTAACCATCTGTAATCCGACAAACTCAGTTAATCCAGCTCACTACAGAGTCCCAATGATGTCAGTTTGTTGATTGAAGGAACTGTATTAGTGGACATCGTAACACTAAATGCCATGAAGCGCGACCCTACTGTACTGTGCTGCCTGGTGTTGTTACCAGTACAATTATACTGTGTTACCTGGTGTTGTTACCAGTACAATTATACTGTGTTACTGGTAATGTTTGTTGTTACCCATGTATTTTTAAAAACCCCCCAAATTTATAACTGCTAGCTGCCTGGTGTGTTTTCCAGTACAATTATACTGTGCTGCCTGTGTGTTGTTTACCAGTACAATTACTTACTGTGCTTGCCTGGTGCTGTTACCAGTACAATTATACTGTGCTGCCTGGTGTTGTTACCAGTACAATTATACTGTGCTGCCTGGTGCTGTTACCAGTACAATTATGCTGCTGCTGCCTGGGCTGTTACAGTACAATTATACTGTGCTGCCTGTGTTAGTGCTGTTACCAGTACAATTATACTGCTGTGCTCCTGGTGCTGTTTACCAGTACAATTATACTGACTGTGCCTGGTGTGTTACCAGGTGTAAGCTAGCAATTATACTGCTGCTGCCTGGTGTGTTACCAGTACAATATACTGTGTTTCTGGTGTTGTTACAAGTAAATTATACTGTGCTGCCTGGTGTTGTTACCAGTACAATTATTACTGTGTTACATGGTGTTGTTACCAGTACATATATACTGCTGCTGCCTGTGCTTTGTTACGTACAATTATACTGCTGCTGCCTGGTGCTGTTACAGTACAATTATACTGTGTTTACCTGGTGCTGTTCCAGTACAAATATTACTGCTGCTGCCTGGTGGAGTTACCAGTACAAGTATACTGTGTTGCCTGTAGTTGTTACCGTACATTTATTACTTGTGCTGCTGGTGTTGGTTACCAGTCAATTATACTGTGGTGCCTGGTGTTGTTAACCAGTACAATTATACTGTGGTACCTTGGTGCTGTTACAGTACAATTATACTGCTGCTGCCTGGTGTTGTTACCAGTACAATTATACTGTGTTACTTGGTGTTGTTACCAGTACAATTATACTGTGCTGCCTGGTGTTGTTAAAAGTACAATTATACTGCTGCTGCCCTGGTGCTGCTACCAGACATTATACTGTGTTAACCTGGTGTTAGTTTCCAGATACAATTATACTGCTGCTGCCTGGTGTTGTTACCAGACAGTTTTATACTGCTGCTGCCTGCGTGACTGCTACCAGTACAAGTATACTGTGTTTAACACTGGTGTGCTAGTTACCAGTACAATTATACTGCTGCTTGCCTAGTGCTGTTACCAGTACAAATTATACTGTGTTAACCTGGTGTTGTGACCAGTACAATTATACTGTTGCTGCCGGTGCTGTTACCAGTACAATTATACTTTGCTGCTGGTGTTGGTGTTTGTTACTTCAGTACAACATTTACGGCTGCTGCATGGTGCTGTTACCAGTACAATTATACTGTGTTACCGGTGTTTGTTACAGTACATTATACTGTGCTGCCTGGGTGTTGTTACCAGTACAATTATTATGATGCTGCCTGGTCGCTGTTAACAGTACAATTATAACTGTGTTACCTGGTGTTGTTACCAGTTAATTATACTGTGCTGCCTGGTGTTGTTACCAGTACAATTATACTGCTGCTGCCCCTCCTGGTGCTGTTACCAGTACAATTTATTACTGCTGCTGCCTGTTGCTTGTTTGACCAGTACAATTATACTGTTTTACTGGTTGCTGTTACCAGTACAATTATACTGCTGCTGCTGGTGCTGCTACAGTACAATTATACTGTGTTACCCTGGTGCTGTCTACCAGTACAATTATAACTGCTGCGCTGGTGCTGCTACCAGTACAATTATACTGCTGCTGCCTGGTGCTGTTACCCAGTACAATTTTACTGCTGCTGGCCTGGTGGATGTACCAGTACAATTATTACTGTGTCGCCTGGTGCTGTTTACAGTACCAAGAATACTGTGTTCCCTGGTGTTGTTACAAGTACATGTATACTGTGCTGCCTGGTGTTGTTACCAGTACATTATACTGCTGCTGCCGGTGCTGTTACCAGTACAATTTTACGTGTTACCTGGTGCTGTTTACCAGTAAATTATATGTGCTGCCTGGGTGTTACCAGTACAATTTACTGCTGCTGCTTGGGGTTGTTACCAGTACAATTATTACTGTGCTTGCCCTGGGTTGTTTACCAGTACAAATTATTACTGTGTTGCCTGGTGGTTGTTACCAGTACAATTATACTGTGCTGCCTGGTGCTGTTACCAGTACAATTATACTGTGCTGCCTGGTGTTGTTACCAGTACAATTATACTGCTGCTGCCTGGTGTGCTGCTACCAGTACAATATTACGCTGTGCTGCCTGGTGTTGTTACCAGTAACCAATTATACTGCTGTGCCTGGTGCTGTTACCAGTTTACATATTATTACTGCTGCTGCCTGGTGTTGTTACCAGTTACAATTTTATGCGCTGCTGGTTGCTGTTACCAGTACTATTATACTGTGTGCCTGTGTGTTACCAGTAACAATTTATTACTGCTGCTGCTGGTGTTGTTACAGTACAATTTACTGCTGCTGCCTGGTGTGTTACCTGTACAAGTATATGCTGTGCGCCTGGTGCTGCTACCAGTACAATTAACTGTGTTACCTGGTGACGGTTACAGTAAATTATACTGTGCTGCCTGGTGTTGATTTACCAGTACAATTATACTGCTGCTGCCTCCTGGTGTTGTTACCGTACAATTATACTGCTGTGCTTGTGTGCTGTTTACCAAGTACAATTTACTGCTGCTGCCTGGTGCTGTTACCAGTACAATTATACTGTGCTGCCTGTGTTTTACCAGTACAATTTATACTGCTGCTGCTGGTGTTGTTCCCAGTACAATTATACTGATGGCTGCCTGGAGTGCTCGTTACCAGTACGATTTATACTGACCTCTGCCTTGGTGTGTTACCAGTACAATTTATACCTGCTGCTGCCTGGTTGCAGTTACCAGTACAATTTATACTGCTGGCTGCCTGGTGTTGTATTACAGAGTACCAATTATACTGCTGCTGCCTGGTGCTGTTACCATGTACAAATTTTACTTGCTTGCTGCCTGGTGCTGTTACAGGACAATTATACTGGCTGCTCTGTGTTGTTACAGACAATTATACTGTGTTACCTTGGTGCTAGTTACCAGTACAATATACTGTGCTGCTGGTGTTGTAACCAGTACAATTATACGTGTTACCTGGAGTTGTTACAGTATCAATCTATACTGCTGCGGCCTGGTGTATGTTGTTTACCTGTCATTATACTGCTGCTGCTGGTGTTGTTACCAGTACAATATACTGCTGCTGGTCGGTGCTGTTTACCGTACAATTATTTCTGTGGGTGTACTGGTGTTGTTACCGCGTACAATTATACTGCTGCTGCCTGGTTCTCCCGTTACCAGTACAATTATACTGCTGCTGCTGGTGTTTGTTACCAGTACAATTATACTGCTGTGCTGGTGGTGTGATACTGAGTACCATTATACTGTGTTACCTGGTGCTGTTACAGTACAATTATACCTGCTGCTGCCTGTCTGGTTATTGTTGTTACCAGTACCAATTATACTGCGGTCGCCTGGTGTTGTTTTACCAGTACAATTATACTGCTGCTGCCTGGTGCTGTTACAGTACAATTATACTGCTGCTACCTGGTTGCTGTTAACCAGTAAATTATACTGCTGCGCTGGAGTTGTTACAGGACATTTATACTGTGCTGCTGGTGTTGTACCAGTACCTATTTATGCTGCTGCCTGGTGTTGATACAGTACAATTATATGCTGCCTGCCTGGTGTTGTTCCGGTACAATTATACTGCATGCTAGCCTGCGTTGATGTTACAGTACAATTATACTGTGCTGCCTGGTGTTGTTACCAGTACAATTATACTGCTGCTGCCTGGTGTTGTTACCAGTACAATTATACTGCTGCTGCCTGGTGTTGTTACCAGTACAATTATACTGCTGCTGCCTGGTGTGCTCCAGTAGCCATTATACGGTGTTACCTGGTGCTGGTTACCAGTACAATTATTACTGCTGTGCCTGGTGTTGTTACCATACCCAATTATACTGTGCTGCCTCCTGGTGTTGTTACACTGTACAATATACTGTGCTGCCTGGTGCCTGTTACCAGATACAAATTTACTGCTGCTGCCTGGTGCTGTTACAGTACAATTATCTGCTGCTGCCTGGTGCTGTTACCAGTACAAGTATAATGCTGCTGTCCTGGTTGTTGTTACCTAGTACTATTATACTGTGCTGCTGGTGCTGGTACCAGTACAATTAATACTGCTGCGCCTGGTGCTGTTACCGTACAATTATACTGTGCTGCCGGGTGTTGTTACCAGTACAACTCTACTTGCTGTGTCCTGGTGCTGTTACAGTACATTATTACTGTTTCTGCTGCCCTGGTGCTCGTTACCAGTTCAATTATACTGCTGCTGCCTGGTTGTTTCCAGTACAATTTTTACTGTGTTACCTGGTGCTGTTACCAGTACAATTATACTGTGCTGCCTGGTGTTGTTACCAGTACAATTATACTGTGTTACCTGGTGTTGTTACCAGTACAATTATACTGCTGGCTGCCTGGTGTAGTTACCAGTACAAATTATATGCTGCGCTGGTGTTGTTACCATTACAATTATACTGCTGTGCCTGGTGCTGTTACCAGTTACAACTTTACTGTGTACCTGGTGTTGTTACCAGTAACTTATACTGCTGCTAGCCTGGTGCTGTTACCTGTACCATTATACTGATGTGCCTTGAGGTGTTGTTACCAGTCAATTATACTTGCTGCTGCCTGGTTGTGGCTATCCGTTACAATTATACTGTGTTACCTGGTGCTGTTACCAGTACAATTATACTGCTGCTGCCTGGTGTTGTTACCAGTACAATTATACTGCTGCTGCCTGGTGTTGTTACCAGTACAATTATACTGCTGCTGCCTGGTGCTGTTACCAGTACAATTATACTGTGATGCTGGTTGCTGTTACCAGTACAATTTACTGCTGGCTGCCGGTGTGTTACCAGTTACACTTATAACTGTTGCTGCCTGGTGTTGTTACCAGTACAATTATACTGCTGCTTGCCTGGTGTTGTTAAACAGTACAATTATACTGCTGCTGCCCCGTGGTGCTGTTACCAGTACAATTATACTGCTGCTCCTGGTGTGTTAACCAGTACAATTATACTGTGCTGCTGGTGTTGTTACCAGTACAAAGTATATGCTGCTGCCTGGTGTTGTTACCAGTCAATTATACTTGCTGTGCCTGGTGCTGTTACCAGTACAATTATACTGCTGCTGCCTGGTGCTGCATACCAGTAAATTACTCATACTGTGTTACCTGGGTTGCTGTACCAGTACAATTCTTCTGCCTGCGCTTGTGGAGCTGTTACAGTACAATTATATGCTGCTGTGCCTGGTGTATGTTACAGTACAATTTACTGGCTGTGCCTGGTGCTGTTCAGTACAAAATTACTGCTTGCTGCCTGGTGACGGTTACCAGGTACAATTATACTGCTGCTGCCTGGTGCTGTTACCAGTACAATTATACTGCTGCTGCCTGGTGCTGTTACCAGTACAATTATACTGCTGCTGCCTGGTGCTGTTACCAGTACAATTATACTGCTGCTTTTTTTTTTTTGCTGGTGCTGTTTACCAGTACAATTATATGCTGCTGCCTGGTGCGGTTACAGTACAATTTATACTGCTGCTGCCTGGTGCTGTTACCAGTACAATTATACTGCTGCTGCCTGGTGCTGTTACCAGTACAATTATACTGTGTTACCTGGTGCTGTTACCAGTACAATTATACTGCTGCTGCCTGGTGCTGCTACCAGTACAATTATACTGTGTTACCTGGTGCTGTTACCACTACAATTATACTGCTGCTGCCTGGTGCTGTTACTAGTACAGTTATATTGGTGGTTACATGGTGCTTGTTACCAGTACAATTATAATCTGCTGCTGGTGCTGTTACAAGTACAATTATAACTGTTGCCTGGGGCGGTTTCGAGTACAAATTATATCTGCTGCAGCCTTGTGGTGGTTAAAGTATAATTATGTTGCGTTTGCATTGTGCTGTTACCAGTACAATTATACTGAGCTGATGGTACTGTTTCCTTACATTATAATGCCTGCTGATGGTGCTGTTACCGTATATATGCTGGTGCCTGTGCCATTACCAGTACAATTATGCTGCTGCTGCCTAATTTGCTGTTACCGTATTTATTCTGTGTTGCCTAGTGTATTACCAGTACAGATATACTGTGATGCCAGGTGCTGTACTGGTCAATTATATTATGTTTCCTGGTGCTGTTTCCAGTACAGTTATGTGCTGCTGAGTGGTGTGTTAACCAGTACCAATTTACTATGTTTGCCTTACGCTGTTACCAGTACAATTAATACTGTGCTGACCTGGTGTTGTTACCAGTACAATTATTACTGCTGATGCTGGTGTGTTACCAGTTACAAATTTATACTGTGTTACTGTTGTTCGTTACCAGTACAATTATATGTGCTGCCCTGGTGTGGTTGTTGTTACCAGTACAATTATTACTGCTGCTGCCGTGGTGCTGTTACCAGTCCAATGTATTACTGCTGCGCTGGTTGCTGTTTACCAGTAAATTTTTCTGTGTACCTGGTGCTGTTACCAGTCAATTATACTGCTGCTTGCCTGGTGCTGCTACCCGTACAATTATACTGTATTTGTACCTGCGTGCTGTTAACAGTTACAATTATACTGCTGCTGCCTGGTGCTGCTACCAGTAAAATATATATCTGCTGCTGGCCTGTTTGCTGTTACAGTACAATTATATGCTGGCTGCCTGGTGCTGTTACCAGTATATTTATTCTGTGTTGCCTAGTGCTATTACCAGTACAGATATACTTTGCTGCCAGGTGCTGTTACTGGTGCAATTATATTATGTTTCCTGGTGCTGTTACCAGTACAGTTATGCTGCTGCTGCCTGGTGCTGTTACCAGTACAATTATACTATGTTGCCTGACGCTGTTACCAGTACAGTTATACTGCTGCTGCCTGGTGCTGTTACCAGTACAATCATCCAACTGCTGCCTGGTGCTGTTACCATTACAATTATACTACTGCCACCTGGCACTGTTACCAGTACAATCATGCAACTGCTGCCTGGTGCTGTGCTGTACAGTACACTTATACTAGTGTACCTGTGCTGTTAACCACTTACAATTTTACTGTGCTGCCTGGTGCGTTACAGTACAGTTATATTGTGTGGATACATGGTGCGTTACCAGTACATAATGTTAATCTGCTGCTGGTGCTGTTACTCAAGTACAATTATAAACTTGTTGCCCTGGGGCTTCTTACCAGTAAAATATATTACATGCCACTGGTCATGTTACCAGTACAATCATGCAACTGCTGCCTTGACCTGGTGGTGTAATTACTAGTACAATCTACTACTGACCAATTGGCGACGGTTACCAGTAACAATCATGCAACTGCTGCTGGTGCTGTTATAGTTACAATTATAACTATACTGCCTGGTGCTGTTACCAGTAGAATCAATCCTGTGTTGCCTGGTGCTTTTCCAGTACCAATTATACTACTTACTGTCTAGTGTTCTTACCCCAGTACAATTATAATAGTGCGTTAGCAGTGGCAGTTGTACTGCTGCTGCCTTGGTGCTGTTACTAGTACATTATTCTGTGTTGCTGGTGCTGTTATCAGTACAATTATACTGCTTGTTGGCGGGGTGCTGTTACCAGTACAATTATACTGCTGTTACCTGGTGCTGTTTACCCACTACAATTTTTACTGACTAGCTGCTGCTGGTGCAGTTACCAGTACAGTTATATTGTGTTAACATATGGGGGTGTGACTGATACCAAGTACAATTTATATATCTGCTGCTCCTGTGGTGTCTTATAGTTACAGTTTCAATTATCCTGGTGTTGCTTGGTTGCATGTTACCATTACAACTTATTCTGTGTTGCCTGGTGCTGTTACCATACAATTATACTGTCGGTTCTGGTGCTTGTTTACCAGTACAATTATGACTGCTGGTTGTCTGTTTGGTTACAGTGCAGTTATACTATACTACCCGGTGCTGTTACAGTTACAATTATCTACTACTGTCTAGTGTTGGAGCCAGTACAATTATGCTTCTGCTGTTAGGTGCTGTGACCAGTACAGTTATACTGACTGTGTGCCTGGTAGTGTTACCGGTACAGTTATATTGTGTTGCTGGTTGAATGGACCTGTTAACTATTCTGCTTACTGCCTCGGTAGATGGTTACCAGTAAAAATTATACTGTGTTGCCTGTTGCTGTTACCTAGATACAATTATACTTGTGGGTTGCTGGTTGTGTTACAAGTACAATTATACTTGCTGTGCTTGGTGCTTGTACCCGTACAATTATACTGTGTTGCCTTTGCTGTTACCAGTTCATTTCTACTGTGTTGCCGGGATTTACTGGTTACCTTGGGAGGGTTATTCCGGGATCAAGCCGCGGCCCGGTCCTATGGACCAGGGCCTCCCGATGGATCAGGGCCTGAGTCAACATAGGCTGTTACCGCTGGCTGCACGCAGTCCAGTACAAAAGGATACCAGAATACAACCAGGACCATAGGACAGTCGCTATAAACTTATATTGCCAGGCACACCACCTAAGGGTACAAGCAGATACACAACATAACCGAACGAGACCATAGAAAACTGTGTAGCAACCAACACTCCAGTGTGGTTTTTTACGCCAGGAAGGAAAACAAATGGCAGATAAATGCTCAGAAATTGTACACCAAACTCAAATCACTTCTGGAGTAGACATCGTATTCAGTGGCCTTCATCAAAAATTAAAAAAAGATATTAGTGCCAGGACGAAATACCCCCCCTTCACATACCAGCGCTGTATGATAAACATTCAAATTCCGCCAATTAAAAAAGTGAGCAAATATTAAAAAACAGGTATATAGCCTCGCCGCAAAACAAACAACAAAATCCTTTCTATCCTTTGGGAATTGCTTTCAGATTGAAATGTTAATATTCATAGTTTTCTCAGACCTACATATAATAATAACAATAATAATAATAATAATATATTCTTTTTTATTAACACACTGGCCAATTCCCACCAAGGCAGGGTGGCCCGAAAAAGAAAAACTTTCACCATCCTTCACTCCATCAGACTGTCTTGCCAGAAGGGTGCTATTACACTACAGTTCAATTTTTAAAACTGCAACATTAACACCCTCTTCAGAGTGAGGCACTTGTACTTCCATCTCGGACTCAAGTCGGCCTGCCGGTTTCCATGAATCCCTTCATAAATGTTACTTTGCTCACACTCCAACAGCACGTCAAGTATTAAAAACCATTTGTCTCCATTCACTCCTATCAAATATGCTCACGCGTGCTTGCTGGAAGTCAAGCCCTCGTACACAAAACCCTTTACCCCTTCCCTCCAACCTTTCCTAGGCCAACCCCCTACCCCACCTTCCTTCCACTCTAGACTGAACACTCTGGGAGGTCATTTGTTTCGCTCATTCTCTCTGATGTCTGAAACCACCTCAAATCCCTTTCCTCAGCCCTCTGGACACAGTTTTGGGCAATCCCGCACTACTCCTAACTTCCAAAACTATGAATTCTCTGCATTATATTCACACAAACATATTGCCCTCAGACATGACATTCACTGCCTCCAGCCTTCTCCTCACTGGCAACATTTTCATCACCCATGCTTCACAACCCATATAAGAGCGTTCGGTTAATCTATATTCTTCATACATTCCCTCGTTTGCTTCACGGACAAAGTTCTTTGTCTCCAAAGACTCCTAAGAGCACTGCTCAACCTTTTCCCTCTCTCAATTTCTATGATTCACCTCATTTTTCATAGGGACCCATCCGCAGACACGTCCACTCCAGTGGATATGCTGCATTCTATTTTACCTCCTCCCTTTACTCTCTCCCTCCAATCTGCTATTCCAATCTTTCATCACCTAATTTTTTGTTATCCTCATAACCTTACTCTTTCCTGTATTCACTTTCAATTTTCTTCTTTTACATACCCTGTCAATTATTCCACCAACCTCTGCAAACTTCTCGCAGAATCACCAAGTGCAAAGTAGTCATCAGCAAAGAGCAAACTGTGACGATCCCACTTCATTGGTGATTCTTTATCTTTTAACTCTCCCCTCTTGCCAAGACCTTGCATTTACTTCTCTTTACAGCCCCATCTATATAATATATTGAACAACCACGGGTGACATTCACACATCCTTGTCTAAGGCCTAACTTTTACTGGGAAATAATCTCCCTCTTTCTACATATTCTAACTTGAGCTCACTATCCTCGTATAAAAAAACTCTTCACTGCCTTTCAGCTAACTACCTCCTATTCCATACATCTCCAACTTCTGCACATTGCCCCCCTATCCACCATGTCATATGCCTTTTCCAAATCCATAAATGCCACTTAAACCTCTTTAGCCTTATTGTAAATGACTGATTCACTTATATGTTTCCCTGTAAACAACCTGTCACATAGCCCTACCTTTCCTTTATTTCTACAAGTACGTGTACAATGCACACATGGCCTAGCTGACTTCAAGTGATAACTATACATAGAAAAGCCACTTGCTAGGCCTGGAGCCTATTCTTGGCAAATATAGGTAGTTTTGTCCCAGAATGTTGACCCCACCCTCACATGCATAATTAAGTCACTTAGATTTGTTTGTTGGGGGGAAGGTGATAATGGTCTGGGTATATTCATCAGTATTACTGGTGTTACTAGTCATTACTTTCTGTCACAAACTCCTCAAAATCATTAGATTCATCTTCAATGCCACA
This sequence comes from Cherax quadricarinatus, assembly GCF_026875155.1. Taxonomy (NCBI): domain Eukaryota; kingdom Metazoa; phylum Arthropoda; class Malacostraca; order Decapoda; family Parastacidae; genus Cherax; species Cherax quadricarinatus. Next base: position 58,170,253 of record NC_069421.1, read on the forward strand.
TCAATCGGTGTTGTATAGTTCACTTGGGAAGGGAATATCTCCAATTCACATCTCTGACCACAATGCAGTGTGGGATGCCTAGATTTTTATTCTTACAGTGCACACTTTAACCATGGCAGGACCATCTATCAAATGTAGGCCTACCAGCTCTTTCCTGCTCGATTTGAAGGTGCGAGATGCTAGCGAATTTATGTACTAGTTTGTTACCATACTAGGGGTGTTAATGTTGCATTTAAAAACTGTAGTGGTAAAGCACCCTTCTGCATGGACAGTGATGGAGTGGAATGATGGAGTAAATTTTTCTTTTTCAGGCCACACTGCTTGGGGGAATCGGCCAGTGTGTTAATAAGAGGTTTCAATAATAATAGTATGTTACCAACCCTGGTGTGTAAGGACGTGGCTAGTACGTCAAAAACCCTGAAAGGGGTTAAGTAATATAAAATATCTAATGAGTTCAGTGATTATTATTTAGATTATTATTTCATTACTGATATGGCATCTCGAGAGTCGAGACTTAAGACTTCCCCTACTGGACTTTTAATGTGTACGGCATGCCAGCACAGTGTGTAAGCATTAATTTTTGGTACAGGTTTAAATAAAGTCTAATTGTCAGAGTTATAAAATATGAATAACTTTCAAAAACACTTGAAATTTTCGAAAGTTTCCAGACATAATGGAGAGACCCAAGGGCTCACGGAAAGCTTAAGGAGAATGTAAACAAACTGGGGTGGGGGGAAGTGACTGTATTTAGAAAGTCAGTGCAGGTGGGGGGGGGAGCGTATAGCAAATTTTGGTCATAATTTGAAAGGTCTCGTACAGGTCTGCGCATTCACAAATAGTTTTTTCAGGCACTAATTTTGGCTAGCATTTATTTCAAATTTCCAGGGTCGCCACACAACCTGCTGGTACTGTTTGGTGGTGCTACTTGCTGATAAGTCATTCTTAATTTCTTTCTTCTCCATTTATTGTTTTAACTGCTTGCTTTTAGCTTAGCCAGGTTCTAAGAAATAAAAGAAAAAATGCTTTACATTGTGTAAAGAACCTACCACAGTACATTATCCATTAAAGATAAGGAGCTTTGAAGCCACTGTTGGTTGCTATGGCTCAGTCTCCGTGATGCAGGGGAATATGCTTTAATATATAATAATATTAATAATAATAATAATCCAATAATAAATAAATATTAATTCTTCATTTAATACAAGTACATGTACATAGTATACAGGCCTAGCTGACAATAATGACATACGATTATATAGAAAGCCCCCTTCTTATGACTCACTGTTGGGCAATTGGATCAGTGTTCAGGGATTGTGACCACAACCAGTCGACTAACATCCAGGTACATTTTACTGATGGGGAAAATAGACAACAGGTGGAAAGAAACACGCCCAATGTTTCTGCTCTGGCTGGGGCTATTACACTAATCTAACACTACGTTATTGCCTACCACAAGTGATCTAATATAACATAATAAATAATATTTTTTTTATTTTATTAAAACACTGGCGATTCCCACCAAGGCACGGGTGGCCGAAAAAAAAGAAAAGAACTATCACCATCATTCACTCCATTACTGTCTTCCCAGAGGGTGCTTTACACTACTGTTATAAAACAGCAACATTAACACCCCTCCTTCCTTCAGAGTGAGGCACAGTACTTCCCATCTGCAGGACTCAAGTCCGGCCTGCCGATTCCATGAATCCCTTCATAAGTGTTACTTTGCTCACACACCAACAGCACTCAAGTATTAAAAAACCATTTGTCTCCATTCACTCCTATCAAACACGTTCCGCATGCTTGCTAGAAATCCAGCCCCTTGCACGCAAAAACTTCCTTTACCCCTCTTAACCTTTCCTAGGCCGGACCCCTACCCTGGCCTTCGTTCCACCACAGATTGATACACTCTTGAAGTAATTCAGTTTTGTTCCATTCTACTCTACATGTCCGAACCACCTCCAACACCCTTCTCAGCCCTCTGGACAAACAGTTTCGGCATCCCGCACCTCATCCTAACTTCCAAACTACGAATTCTCTGCATTATTTCACACCAACATAGCATACAGACATGACATCTCCACTGCTCCGCCTCCTTCTCGCTGTAACATTCATCACCCATGCTTCAACACCCAATTAGAGCGTTTTGCAAAACTATACTCTCATGCATTCCCCTTTTTGCTTCCAAGAACAAAGGTTCTTTGTCTCCACAGACTCCTAAGTGCACCACTCACTTTTCACCTCATCAATTCTATGGTTCACTACCACAAATAATCTGCTCTAGACCCATCTGCTGAACACGTCCACCAAATATCTGAATAATTCACCTCCTCCAGATACTCTCTCCCTCCAATCTGATTCCAATCTTTCATCACCTAATCTTTTTGTTATCCTCAGAACCTTATCTTTCCTGTATTCACTTACAATTTTCTCTTTTACATACAGCCGACCAAATTCATCCACCAACCCTCTGCAACTTCTCTTCAGAATCACCCATAGAGAGCACAGTGTCATCAGCAAAGAGCAAACTGTGACAACTCCCATTTATGTGTGGATTTCTTATCTTTGAACTCCACGCCTGTCTTGCCAAGACCCTCGATTTACTTCTCTACAACCCCATCTATAATTATATTGAACAACCACGGTGAATCAACTACTTGATCTAAGGGCATACTTTTACTGGGAAATAATCAATTTATAAAATTACATAAAACGTGGTTAAATACTCCAGAATGAATAATATTTGGAGCATTAATACCGAAGCAGTTCGACGGAGGTTATTCAAGAGGCATGTGATACAACGTAGCATTCTCATATCCCTGTCATTGAGGCTTATATTTGAGAACAACTGGTATAGCACAGGGCTAACTGGTATACACTCATACTGCACCATAAACCTGAAACAAAAAAAGTTATTTTCTCTATATAGATTATCACAACATAGCAGCCTATGTGTAGGAGAACCTAGGTAACCCAAAAAAGTCAGAACAAACGTGGCTTACTTCTAGTACCTGGCGTGGGTTTAGCCATACATAGTTTTTGGTAAATTATTCAATTCCCAGCAGGTAGAAGATACATTGGGGCCATGTGTCTTTACACCTATTGTCACTGTTCACACCATCAGTAAACTGGATACCTGGGTGTTATGGGACTGCGTGTGGGTGTTTCTCTGGGACACTGACTAATTTGCATGAAATTACTCTGCCATAACAACCTGCTTTCTATAGTAGTATTCGCTGATGTCAGCTTTGTCTGTTATCCCATGTATGTAGTTAATCAAGATTATTATTATTATTATTATTATTATTATTATTATTATTATTATATTATTATTATTATTATTATTATTGTTGTTGTTGTTGTTTTTTTTCTCAGAATTGTTTGTTGGGTTATCTTCACTGAAACTTGGGTTATATCCCAGGTTCTTACACATATGCTGCTATGTATGATAATTATGAAAACTGTATTTGTGTATACTGAGATAAAACTTATTATCTTACTTGCACCAAAATGAAAGAAATTGCGACCTAAATAGTGAGTTCACTTCTCAGCCATTAGTGGCGCTTAGAGGTATATTTTGTGATGAATGGTTTGAAAAAACGACACGTGAAGATTGAGACACTTGTGCAGCATATGGGGAATTTTTTTCAGGAAACGTTTCGCCACACAGTGGGCTTCATCAGTCCAATACAAAGAGAAGGCGTAAGGAGAGTGGAGAATGATGGTAATCAGTCCCTCAACTGGAGTCGATGTGTTCAGTCATCAATCTTGTAGAATGTACACGCCATAGGGCCGTAGACGTGGCTTATATACTGTAGTGAGGTGACGGAAGCAGATGGAGGCGGGGGGTTCCATAGTGTACATCCATAGTCGAGTAGGTCTTCGTCAAAGGTTGAACAAGTGTTGAAGACTTCTTTGTATCCTGTACTTCGAACTAGTGGATGGTACCACTTTGACCCGCCTCCACCTGCCTTCACGTCACCTCACTACAGTATATAAGCCACGTCTACGGCCCTTTGCTGTACATCTACATAGATTGATGGACTGAACACATCGGACTCCAGGTTGAGGGACTGATTACCCACATTCTCTCCTCTCCTTACGCCGTCTTTTGTATTGGAACTGATTGAAGCCACTGTGTGGCGAAACGTTTCTGAATAAAGATTCCATTGCTGATAGTTGTCTCAATCTTACAGGTTATATTTTTGTGATGGTTTTTATTTTTTGGTATATTCTCGTCTACTCGGTCTCATTTGATAGAAATGGAAGATATTTATCAGAACTAGATATAATTGTGATTGCTTTCATGATGAAAGTACTTGAAATTGGCACTCAAAGTAGAGGAAAAGTTCTATTCTTTAGCGATGCTCAAAAGTAAACAGATGATGTCACCGTCCAATACCTGTCCGCCTGCCAGTCCAAATTCCAATACTCAGTCAAGAATGGGTTGACATTATTTATACAATTATTACAATAATGCAGTAGTCTGCATAACAGTAACGCTTCTATTTTTTGTGTGAATAAAAATTCCAAATGGTAAGCAAGAGTAATATAAGAGGGGCCTGGATTATTATTATTATAATCATAAGGGAAGCGCTAAACCTGTAGGATTATACAGCACCTATGGGGGGATGTGGAAGGTATTCAGGCTTAATTCAGGATAATGGAGCACAGATCCAATTCCCTAAATCAAGAGCCCCTCACCAGGATCAAGGAACCTCCCTTTAGGGGAGAGGAGCCTGGAGCCGTGGACTAATGTGTACAGAATAAATTGTTTATTTGTTTTAGTGTCAGGAATGTCTGCATTGTCTATTCTGGACCCTATTTTGAAATTGGCATCTGATGAAATTTGTGTGAAATTGGCCAAATTGCCAATTTCTGACCACTTTTTTGGGTAATTGAAATAGGTGAATGGGCGGTTTCTTGTACTCATTCGACAGACTAGAGTTAAAGTAAATTTATCAGGTACTATACACAAATACAGTTATATAGAGTATCATACATAGCATCATATGTATAGAGAACCTGGGATAACCCAAAAAAGTCAGTGACTTACTTCCAGTACCTGGCTTGGGCATGCCGTATGTGATTTTTGGTAAAAAAAAATTTTCAGTTGTTTTTTGGGCTATCTCATTGAAACTTGGGCAATGTATGATGGAAAGATGCTTCTTATATGCAACACCAAATAAATAAGATGGATGAATAAATAAGGGAGTTCACTTTCAGCCATAGCGGCCTTTTTTGCGTATGATTTTCGTTATGGTTTTTATGGTTGTATTCTCAGTTTTTTTGGTCTCATTTGATAGAATGGAAGATATATTACAGAAATAGGCATGATTTTGATTGCTTTCATGAAGAAAAGTACCTTGAAATTGAGCTCAAAGTAGCAGAAATGTTCGATTTTTGGCGATGTTCAATGAACTTTGTATAAATCAAGTTGGTTAATTTTATTAAGTGCATTCTAACCTAACCACTCTGTAATCCGACAAACTCAGTAATCCAGCACACTACAGGTCCCAATGATGTCAGATTTGTGATGAAGGAACCTGTATTAGTGGAACATCGTAAACCTAAATGCCATGAAGCGCGACCCTACTGTACTGTGCTGCCTGGTGTTGTTACCAGTACAATTATACTGTGTTACCTGGTGTTGTTACCAGTACAATTATACTGTGTTACTGGTAATGTTTGTTGTTACCCATGTATTTTTAAAAACCCCCCAAATTTATAACTGCTAGCTGCCTGGTGTGTTTTCCAGTACAATTATACTGTGCTGCCTGTGTGTTGTTTACCAGTACAATTACTTACTGTGCTTGCCTGGTGATGTTACCAGTACAATTATACTGTGCTGCCTGGTGTTGTTACCAGTACAATTATACTGTGCTTGCCTGCGGGCTGTGACCAGTACAATTATGCTGCTGCTGCCTGGGCTGTTACAGTACAATTATACTGTGCTGCCTGTGTTAGTGCTGTTACCAGTACAATTATACTGCTGTGCTCCTGGTGCTGTTTACCAGTACAATTATACTGACTGTGCCTGGTGTGTTACCAGGTGTAAGCTAGCAATTATACTGCTGCTGCCTGGTGTGTTACCAGTACAATATACTGTGTTTCTGGTGTTGTTACCAGTACAATTATACTGTGCTGCCTGGTGTTGTTACCAGTACAATTATACTGTGTTACCTGGTGTTGTTACCAGTACATATATACTGCTGCTGCCTGTGCTTTGTTACGTACAATTATACTGCTGCTGCCTGGTGCTGTTACAGTACAATTATACTGTGTTTACCTGGTGCTGTTCCAGTACAAATATTACTGCTGCTGCCTGGTGGAGTTACCAGTACAAGTATACTGTGTTGCCTGTAGTTGTTACCGTACATTTATTACTTGTGCTGCTGGTGTTGGTTACCAGTCAATTATACTGTGGTGCCTGGTGTTGTTAACCAGTACAATTATACTGTGTTACCTGGTGCTGTTACCAGTACAATTATACTGCTGCTGCCTGGTGTTGTTACCAGTACAATTATACTGTGTTACTTGGTGTTGTTACCAGTACAATTATACTGTGCTGCCTGGTGTTGTTAAAAGTACAATTATACTGCTGCTGCCCTGGTGCTGCTACCAGACATTATACTGTGTTAACCTGGTGTTAGTTTCCAGATACAATTATACTGCTGCTGCCTGGTGTTGTTACCAGACAGTTTTATACTGCTGCTGCCTGCGTGACTGCTACCAGTACAAGTATACTGTGTTTAACACTGGTGTGCTAGTTACCAGTACAATTATACTGCTGCTTGCCTAGTGCTGTTACCAGTACAAATTATACTGTGTTAACCTGGTGTTGTGACCAGTACAATTATACTGTTGCTGCCGGTGCTGTTACCAGTACAATTATACTTTGCTGCTGGTGTTGGTGTTTGTTACTTCAGTACAACATTTACGGCTGCTGCATGGTGCTGTTACCAGTACAATTATACTGTGTTACCGGTGTTTGTTACAGTACATTATACTGTGCTGCCTGGGTGTTGTTACCAGTACAATTATTATGATGCTGCCTGGTCGCTGTTAACAGTACAATTATAACTGTGTTACCTGGTGTTGTTACCAGTTAATTATACTGTGCTGCCTGGTGTTGTTACCAGTACAATTATACTGCTGCTGCCCCTCCTGGTGCTGTTACCAGTACAATTTATTACTGCTGCTGCCTGTTGCTTGTTTGACCAGTACAATTATACTGTTTTACTGGTTGCTGTTACCAGTACAATTATACTGCTGCTGCTGGTGCTGCTACAGTACAATTATACTGTGTTACCCTGGTGCTGTCTACCAGTACAATTATAACTGCTGCGCTGGTGCTGCTACCAGTACAATTATACTGCTGCTGCCTGGTGCTGTTACCCAGTACAATTTTACTGCTGCTGGCCTGGTGGATGTACCAGTACAATTATTACTGTGTCGCCTGGTGCTGTTTACAGTACCAAGAATACTGTGTTCCCTGGTGTTGTTACAAGTACATGTATACTGTGCTGCCTGGTGTTGTTACCAGTACATTATACTGCTGCTGCCGGTGCTGTTACCAGTACAATTTTACGTGTTACCTGGTGCTGTTTACCAGTAAATTATATGTGCTGCCTGGGTGTTACCAGTACAATTTACTGCTGCTGCTTGGGGTTGTTACCAGTACAATTATTACTGTGCTTGCCCTGGGTTGTTTACCAGTACAAATTATTACTGTGTTGCCTGGTGTTGTTACCAGTACAATTATACTGTGCTGCCTGGTGCTGTTACCAGTACAATTATACTGTGCTGCCTGGTGTTGTTACCAGTACAATTATACTGCTGCTGCCTGGTGCTGTTACCAGTACAATATTACGCTGTGCTGCCTGGTGTTGTTACCAGTAACCAATTATACTGCTGTGCCTGGTGCTGTTACCAGTTTACATATTATTACTGCTGCTGCCTGGTGTTGTTACCAGTTACAATTTTATGCGCTGCTGGTTGCTGTTACCAGTACTATTATACTGTGTGCCTGTGTGTTACCAGTAACAATTTATTACTGCTGCTGCTGGTGTTGTTACAGTACAATTTACTGCTGCTGCCTGGTGTGTTACCTGTACAAGTATATGCTGTGCGCCTGGTGCTGCTACCAGTACAATTAACTGTGTTACCTGGTGACGGTTACAGTAAATTATACTGTGCTGCCTGGTGTTGATTTACCAGTACAATTATACTGCTGCTGCCTCCTGGTGTTGTTACCGTACAATTATACTGCTGTGCTTGTGTGCTGTTTACCAAGTACAATTTACTGCTGCTGCCTGGTGCTGTTACCAGTACAATTATACTGTGCTGCCTGTGTTTTACCAGTACAATTTATACTGCTGCTGCTGGTGTTGTTCCCAGTACAATTATACTGATGGCTGCCTGGAGTGCTCGTTACCAGTACGATTTATACTGACCTCTGCCTTGGTGTGTTACCAGTACAATTTATACCTGCTGCTGCCTGGTTGCAGTTACCAGTACAATTTATACTGCTGGCTGCCTGGTGTTGTATTACAGAGTACCAATTATACTGCTGCTGCCTGGTGCTGTTACCATGTACAAATTTTACTTGCTTGCTGCCTGGTGCTGTTACAGGACAATTATACTGGCTGCTCTGTGTTGTTACAGACAATTATACTGTGTTACCTTGGTGCTAGTTACCAGTACAATATACTGTGCTGCTGGTGTTGTAACCAGTACAATTATACGTGTTACCTGGAGTTGTTACAGTATCAATCTATACTGCTGCGGCCTGGTGTATGTTGTTTACCTGTCATTATACTGCTGCTGCTGGTGTTGTTACCAGTACAATATACTGCTGCTGGTCGGTGCTGTTTACCGTACAATTATTTCTGTGGGTGTACTGGTGTTGTTACCGCGTACAATTATACTGCTGCTGCCTGGTTCTCCCGTTACCAGTACAATTATACTGCTGCTGCTGGTGTTTGTTACCAGTACAATTATACTGCTGTGCTGGTGGTGTGATACTGAGTACCATTATACTGTGTTACCTGGTGCTGTTACAGTACAATTATACCTGCTGCTGCCTGTCTGGTTATTGTTGTTACCAGTACCAATTATACTGCGGTCGCCTGGTGTTGTTTTACCAGTACAATTATACTGCTGCTGCCTGGTGCTGTTACAGTACAATTATACTGCTGCTACCTGGTTGCTGTTAACCAGTAAATTATACTGCTGCGCTGGAGTTGTTACAGGACATTTATACTGTGCTGCTGGTGTTGTACCAGTACCTATTTATGCTGCTGCCTGGTGTTGATACAGTACAATTATATGCTGCCTGCCTGGTGTTGTTCCGGTACAATTATACTGCATGCTAGCCTGCGTTGATGTTACAGTACAATTATACTGCTGCTGCCTGGTGTTGTTACCAGTACAATTATACTGCTGCTGCCTGGTGTTGTTACCAGTACAATTATACTGCTGCTGCCTGGTGTTGTTACCAGTACAATTATACTGCTGCTGCCTGGTGTGCTCCAGTAGCCATTATACGGTGTTACCTGGTGCTGGTTACCAGTACAATTATTACTGCTGTGCCTGGTGTTGTTACCATACCCAATTATACTGTGCTGCCTCCTGGTGTTGTTACACTGTACAATATACTGTGCTGCCTGGTGCCTGTTACCAGATACAAATTTACTGCTGCTGCCTGGTGCTGTTACAGTACAATTATCTGCTGCTGCCTGGTGCTGTTACCAGTACAAGTATAATGCTGCTGTCCTGGTTGTTGTTACCTAGTACTATTATACTGTGCTGCTGGTGCTGGTACCAGTACAATTAATACTGCTGCGCCTGGTGCTGTTACCGTACAATTATACTGTGCTGCCGGGTGTTGTTACCAGTACAACTCTACTTGCTGTGTCCTGGTGCTGTTACAGTACATTATTACTGTTTCTGCTGCCCTGGTGCTCGTTACCAGTTCAATTATACTGCTGCTGCCTGGTTGTTTCCAGTACAATTTTTACTGTGTTACCTGGTGCTGTTACCATACATTTATACTGTGCTGCCTGGTGTTGTTACCAGTACAATTATAACTGTGTTACTGGTGTTGTTAACAGTACAATTATATTGCTGGCTGCCTGGTGTAGTTACCAGTACAAATTATATGCTGCGCTGGTGTTGTTACCATTACAATTATACTGCTGTGCCTGGTGCTGTTACCAGTTACAACTTTACTGTGTACCTGGTGTTGTTACCAGTAACTTATACTGCTGCTAGCCTGGTGCTGTTACCTGTACCATTATACTGATGTGCCTTGAGGTGTTGTTACCAGTCAATTATACTTGCTGCTGCCTGGTTGTGGCTATCCGTTACAATTATACTGTGTTACCTGGTGCTGTTACCAGTACAATTATACTGCTGCTGCCTGGTGTTGTTACCAGTACAATTATACTGCTGCTGCCTGGTGTTGTTACCAGTACAATTATACTGCTGCTGCCTGGTGCTGTTACCAGTACAATTATACTGTGATGCTGGTTGCTGTTACCAGTACAATTTACTGCTGGCTGCCGGTGTGTTACCAGTTACACTTATAACTGTTGCTGCCTGGTGTTGTTACCAGTACAATTATACTGCTGCTGCCTGGTGTTGTTACCAGTACAATTATACTGCTGCTGCCTGGTGCTGTTACCAGTACAATTATACTGCTGCTGCCTGGTGCTGTTACCAGTACAATTATACTGTGCTGCTGGTGTTGTTACCAGTACAAAGTATATGCTGCTGCCTGGTGTTGTTACCAGTCAATTATACTTGCTGTGCCTGGTGCTGTTACCAGTACAATTATACTGCTGCTGCCTGGTGCTGCATACCAGTAAATTACTCATACTGTGTTACCTGGGTTGCTGTACCAGTACAATTCTTCTGCCTGCGCTTGTGGAGCTGTTACAGTACAATTATATGCTGCTGTGCCTGGTGTATGTTACAGTACAATTTACTGGCTGTGCCTGGTGCTGTTCAGTACAAAATTACTGCTTGCTGCCTGGTGACGGTTACCAGTACAATTATACTGCTGCTGCCTGGTGCTGTTACCAGTACAATTATACTGCTGCTGCCTGGTGCTGTTACCAGTACAATTATACTGCTGCTGCCTGGTGCTGTTACCAGTACAATTATACTGCTGCTTTTTTTTTTTTGCTGGTGCTGTTTACCAGTACAATTATACTGCTGCTGCCTGGTGCTGTTACCAGTACAATTATACTGCTGCTGCCTGGTGCTGTTACCAGTACAATTATACTGCTGCTGCCTGGTGCTGTTACCAGTACAATTATACTGTGTTACCTGGTGCTGTTACCAGTACAATTATACTGCTGCTGCTTGGTGCTGCTACCAGTACAATTATACTGTGTTACCTGGTGCTGTTACCACTACAATTATACTGCTGCTGCCTGGTGCTGTTACTAGTACAGTTATATTGTGTTACATGGTGCTGTTACCAGTACAATTATACATCTGCTGCCTGGTGCTGTTACAAGTACAATTATAACTTGTTGCCTGGGGCTGTTACGAGTACAAATATACTGCTGCAGCCTTGTGGTGTTACAAGTATAATTATGTTGCGTTGCATGGTGCTGTTACCAGTACAATTATACTGATGCTGATGGTACTGTTTCCTTACATTATAATGCCTGCTGATGGTGCTGTTACCGTATATATGCTGGTGCCTGTGCCATTACCAGTACAATTATGCTGCTGCTGCCTAATGCTGTTACCGGTATATTTATTCTGTGTTGCCTAGTGCTATTACCAGTACAGATATACTTTGCTGCCAGGTGCTGTTACTGGTACAATTATATTATGTTTCCTGGTGCTGTTACCAGTACAGTTATGTGCTGCTGAGTGGTGTGTTAACCAGTACCAATTTACTATGTTTGCCTTACGCTGTTACCAGTACAATTAATACTGTGCTGACCTGGTGTTGTTACCAGTACAATTATTACTGCTGATGCTGGTGTGTTACCAGTTACAAATTTATACTGTGTTACTGTTGTTCGTTACCAGTACAATTATATGTGCTGCCCTGGTGTGGTTGTTGTTACCAGTACAATTATTACTGCTGCTGCCGTGGTGCTGTTACCAGTCCAATGTATTACTGCTGCGCTGGTTGCTGTTTACCAGTAAATTTTTCTGTGTACCTGGTGCTGTTACCAGTCAATTATACTGCTGCTTGCCTGGTGCTGCTACCCGTACAATTATACTGTATTTGTACCTGCGTGCTGTTAACAGTTACAATTATACTGCTGCTGCCTGGTGCTGCTACCAGTAAAATATATATCTGCTGCTGGCCTGTTTGCTGTTACAGTACAATTATATGCTGGCTGCTGGTGCTGTTACCAGTATATTTATTCTGTGTTGCATAGTGCTATTACCAGCTACAGATATACTTTGTGCCAGGTGCTGCTGTTATGGTGGCTATTATATTATGTTTCCTGGTGCTGTTACCAGTACAGTTATGCTGCTGCTGCCTGGTGCTGTTACCAGTTCCAATTATTACTATGTTGCCTGTCGCTGTTACCAGTACAGTTATACTGCTGCTGCCTGGTGCTGTTACCATGTACATCATCCAACTGCTGCTTGGTGCTGTTACCTTAACAATTATCTACTGCCACATGGCACTGTTACCAGTAACAATCATTGCAACTGCTGCCTGGTGCTGTGCTGTACAGTACACTTATACTAGTGTACCTGTGCTGTTAACCACTTACAATTTTACTGTGCTGCCTGGTGCGTTACAGTACAGTTATATTGTGTGGATACATGGTGCGTTACCAGTACATAATGTTAATCTGCTGCTGGTGCTGTTACTCAAGTACAATTATAAACTTGTTGCCCTGGGGCTTCTTACCAGTAAAATATATTACATGCCACTGGTCATGTTACCAGTACAATCATGCAACTGCTGCCTTGACCTGGTGGTGTAATTACTAGTACAATCTACTACTGACCAATTGGCGACGGTTACCAGTAACAATCATGCAACTGCTGCTGGTGCTGTTATAGTTACAATTATAACTATACTGCCTGGTGCTGTTACCAGTAGAATCAATCCTGTGTTGCCTGGTGCTTTTCCAGTACCAATTATACTACTTACTGTCTAGTGTTCTTACCCCAGTACAATTATAATAGTGCGTTAGCAGTGGCAGTTGTACTGCTGCTGCCTTGGTGCTGTTACTAGTACATTATTCTGTGTTGCTGGTGCTGTTATCAGTACAATTATACTGCTTGTTGGCGGGGTGCTGTTACCAGTACAATTATACTGCTGTTACCTGGTGCTGTTTACCCACTACAATTTTTACTGACTAGCTGCTGCTGGTGCAGTTACCAGTACAGTTATATTGTGTTAACATATGGGGGTGTGACTGATACCAAGTACAATTTATATATCTGCTGCTCCTGTGGTGTCTTATAGTTACAGTTTCAATTATCCTGGTGTTGCTTGGTTGCATGTTACCATTACAACTTATTCTGTGTTGCCTGGTGCTGTTACCATACAATTATACTGTCGGTTCTGGTGCTTGTTTACCAGTACAATTATGACTGCTGGTTGTCTGTTTGGTTACAGTGCAGTTATACTATACTACCCGGTGCTGTTACAGTTACAATTATCTACTACTGTCTAGTGTTGTTGCCAGTACAATTATGCTTCTGCTGTTTGGTGCTGTTACCAGTACAGTTATACTGCTGCTGCCTGGTGCTGTTACCGGTACAGTTATACTGTGTTGCCTGGTGATGTTACCAGTTCAACTATTCTGCTACTGCCTGGTGCTGTTACCAGTAAAATTATACTGTGTTGCCTGTTGCTGTTACCAGTACAATTATACTGTGTTGCCTGGTGCTGTTACAAGTACAAATATACTGCTGCTGCTTGGTGCTGTTACCCGTACAATTATACTGTGTTGCCTTGTGCTGTTACCAGTACATTTATACTGTGTTGCCTGGTTACCTGGTTACCTGGAGGTTATTCCGGGGATCAACGCCCCCGCGGCCCGGTCCATGACCAGGCCTCCCGATGGATCAGGGCCTGATCAACTAGGCTGTTACTGCTGGCTGCACGCAGTCCGACGTACGAGCCACAGCCCGGCTGATCCGGCACTGACTTTAGGTATCTGTCCAGCTCTCTCTTGAAGGCAGCCAGGGGTTTATTGGCAATTCCCCTAATGCTTGATGGGAGGCTGTTGAACAGTTTTGGGCCCGGACACTTATGGTGTTTTCTCTTAGTGTACCAATGGTGCCCCTACTTTTTATTGCGGCATTTTGCATCGCCTGCCCAGTCTTTTACTTCGTAGGAGTGATTCTGTGTGCTGATTTGGGACCATTCCTTCCAAGATTTTCCCAAATGTAGATTATGATATATCTCTCCCTCCTGCGTTCCAACGAGTACAAGTCAAGTGCTTCCCAAACGTTCCCAGTAGTTAAGGTGCTTGACAGAACTTATACGTGCAGTAAAGGATCTCTGTACACTCTCTATATCTGCGATTTCAACCCGCTTTGTATGGAGATGTTAATGTACAGCAGTATTCCAGCCTAGAGAGAACAAATGATTGAAAAGGATCATCATGGGCTTGGCATCTCCGTTTTGAAAGTTCTCATTATCCATCCCTTTATTTTCTTTGCCGTGCGATCGTGGCACTGTTGTGATCCTTGAAAGTGAGATCCTCAGACATTACTACTCCCAGGTCCCTTACATTATTTTTTCCCCTTATTGTATGGCCGGAGTGAGTAGTATACTCTGTTCTAGTTATTATCCCTCCAATTTTCCATACGGAGTAGTTGGAATTTGTCCTCATTGAACATCATATTGTTTACGGTTGCCCATGGAAAACTTTGTTTATATCTTTTTGGAGGTTAACCGCTCCTCAGCAGATGACAGCCTCATGCAGATCCTAGTATCATCCCGCAAAGGTGATACGGTGCTGTGGGTATATCTCTGTTTATGTCTGATATGATGGATAAGGAATTTAAAATGGGGGCGAGTACTGGCCTTGTGGGAAAAGAGCTCTTCCCACTTTGGCAGCCTCCAAATTTTTTCTCTGTTGAACCATACTCTTGTGTTCGATTTGTTAGGATTTTAGATCCTCTCCCCACTTTCCCCGTTATTCCTTTAGCACGTATTTTTTTGGGGTATTACGCCTGATCGCTTTGTAAATGCTTTTCAAAATCTGTGTTATTAATCTGATTCTGATTTTCTTCCAGGGG
>NC_069421.1:58185998-58201614 GCF_026875155.1 Cherax quadricarinatus
GACATTGAAATAAACAGAATAGAGGAGATCAGCTCTAATATACATTATTTAGGTATAAATACTGGTCAAGGAGCCCATCATAAGTCCGAGGCATCAGTGAACGAGTACATCACTAAGTGAGGAGGGGCTGTACAATATATATGTATTTTTTTGCTATTTTGGTCTAATAAAATATACAGGGAATACTTATTATAATTATTTCAGAGTGAGAAACTCCTCAAATCATGGAAATTAATCTTATTATTGACTGTTAAGTTATCCTGGGTTAAATATACTTAGTGTGATTTGTGAGTGAATTTCACTGTTAGTATCATGAAATTGTAATAAATTTGGAATAAGTCATCTGAAAAAAAGACAGGAAACCTAAGTAACTTTCCACCATTAATGTACAAGAAAGCAGCTCATGTGCCATTACCCTCAACTGCAACTTCGTTTAATTAACAAATCACTAGAATCCTCAACTTTTCCATCCATATTTAACCCTTAAACTGTCTAAGCATAGATCTACATTTTCACTACTAGTTCTCTGAATATTTTTTTTTTTTAGAAACAATGAGGACAATTTTCTGTGTGTAATAAGAAAAAAAAATTAGTGCCAATACTTACCAAGATTCTCCATGGGGAAGTGGAACAGAATTCTTCCTCCGTAAGCTATGCGTGTCATAAGAGGCGACTAAAATGCCGGGAGCAAGGGACTAGTAACCCCTTCTCCTGTATATATTACTAAATTTAAAAGGAGAAACTTTTGTTTTTCTTTTTGGGCCACCCCGCCTCGGTGGGATACGGCTTGTGCATTGAAAGAAAGAAAGACTTACCAAGATATAAGGCAGCGAAGTTGGCAGTGGATGCTCACCTGACGACAATGTGGAGTACAGCCACTTGCAGAAACGTTGCCGATATATCTTTTTTCTCTTTTTTTTAATTTATGTAAATTTCATGTTCTGATAATTACAATTTATAGTAGTTCTTGTGATTTTATAGCCAATTTTTGTTCTGACATGACCCCCAGACCTCAGTATATGAGGTGAGTGCACTAGCAATAAAGATATGGAACACCATCAACCTAGGAAAAATGATGGCACGTCACATTTGCTCCTGAGATATCACAAATTATTATGTTCTCTAGGCACCATGAGGGTAGACTTCTGCGCCAGCCTTCATCGGGTGTGGACATCATCTCTATTGCCTGAGTATCATTGACAAATTTCCCCTGTTCTCACTTGGAAGCTTGTCCTTATCTATTTAGCCTGCCGGGTTTTCTACAGGAGGGGCACCTGTTCATTGACTTACTTTAGCCAGCTCCATTTTTTCCGCTCTGCGGGAAATTCTTTAATGGTCTTTGGTGGGAAGCCAGTTACTCTACTCAGGTGGGAGTGTTGGCATCCCTCTCTGCTGGGGCTTAGCAAGGGTGTCCACTGGATCTAATTGGAAACTTCAAGTTTCTATCACTGTTTACAAAGGAACTTTTGTTCCTTTTTCTCTCATTGCCCAGCCTTTGGCAACGATTTTTTCTCGTACAATCGAGAAACTGGGCTTGATACTGTGTATGCTGCCAGTGGCCCTGATAAACCCAACAAAGAAAGAAAGAACACCATGAGGGTAATGCTGAAGCTGTGGTAAGAATGAATGGGAGAGTGTTGGTACGGGGGGATGAACTTGATATCCTTGGGGTGAAATTTGACTCCAAACTATGAAAGAAACCACATTGTAGATCTTGCAAAGTGGTTGGGAACCTTACTTAGATGTATCTTTTATCTACTCAACAGTAGAGGTTGCATAAGTATATTCACATGTTGAGTATGCTCCACTTTCTTGGATTTCCTGCTCCCCATCATATCTGAGAAATCTTAACAGAATGGAGAACAGAGCAAAAGAACTCATCTCTCTCTTGGACAGATCTGTCATTTCAGTAGAGTCTTCAGTACCAGAGAGATGTGGGTGGCCTTACTGTTATGTACAAGGCTAATATTGTCAAAGTACCACACTTGGCTCCACTCTGCAGACAGCAGGAAATGAGCTTCTACATAACAAGACAGTCAGCAAAGAGCAATTACACTGTAGCTTTCTCCAGAACATAACTTCATCTGAGATAATTTATTCATAGGATTACTTGAGTCTAGAATATGTTTGTACAGCATTATGACATCAACAGAATAATTAGTTGGCCAAATAAAATCACTGACCCACAGTTAACTACAACTGTATCCTGTTCTGTATGTGTTTCATAACAATAAAAAGGGTTTAAAATGAGTTGATATAGGTAACAGCTCCTAACTTGTAAATAAAGTTAGGAACTCTTAACCTAACCTTGTAAAACTCTCTAAAGTTAACCCCTTCAGGGTCCAAGGCCAAAATCTGAAGTGGTGCTCCAGTGTCCAAGAAATTTTGAAAAAAAAAAACAAATTATTTTTCTTACAGAATTAAAGAGCATATTTTTGTGAAGGTAATAAGACAAAAAAAAAAATTCTGATCAGCACTTACCGAGATACAGTGCCAAGAAATTTGTCAAAAATGATGTGGTGGTGGCAACATCGACGAATTCCCACATACGCGCATTACATTATTTTGCAGTTTTAGTTGTTTTTTCTTTTCTTTTCCAATTTTTTCTATTCCTACTAACATTTGGGGCCTGAGAGACCAATACTGTATATAATGTATATATATAAACTCACTGTATTGAACACAATAACCGCACTAAAGTTATTATCATATTATTGTTTACCACTGTTGTTTATTACAATAAACATGCACAAATATTGTATAATACTAATGTTCTATCATATATTTACATATTTACAATCACTGGACATGGTTTTAGAACTGCTGGAGCTTGTGGAACTCCTTGAAACAAGGCACCATGCACAGAGGCACCTTACATTCCTCACACATAAACCGAGTGTCTTTGCACCTTTGTTGCCGTCGTTTTGTTTGTGCACAGACGATGCATCTCTTCTGAGCAAATTTCTTCTGAGTTTAAGGAAGTTGTATTATGAAATGATCACCTTCCTTCCTCAAACGCTTGGGTATATCCTGAGGAATTCGAGGACCGTGTTGTATAGCAGGTGTTCTTACCTGGTACTTCATTATGAGTTGTCTGACAACAGACAAACAAAATTCACCATACGGTGGTCTGTTGCCAGTCTTTATTTGGTACATATTATATGCATTGAGCATTGAAATGTCCATGAGATGGAAGAAAAGTTTCATGTACCACTTGTAACTCTTACGAACACAGTCAGCAAAACCAATCTGCATGTCACATTTGTCAACCAAGCGCATGTTTTGTGTATAATCAATCACTGTCACTGGTTTTCGAATACGTTCATTAGTCACTTGATCAACTTTGCCACTGTCTTGCATTTCATTACGGTGAATGGTTGTCAACAATGTGACATCTCGTTTGTCATGCCACCGTAATGCCATGATGTCATTGGCAGTAAACACCTGCACGTCATCACCACGAGCACCTGCGTTGAGCCTGGGCATATGTTTACGATGCCACACACATCTGTCTTGTTCACTCGCATGAATTCACTGAGTAATGGGCTTGTGTACCAGTTATCGGTATATAATGTATGCCCCTTACCAAGATAAGGTGCCATCATGTTTCTCACTACATCACCTGAGATACCCAATAACATCTTGGTATCTTTCAATGTTTTACTACCCGTGTATACAACAATATCCAACACCAGGCCACTGTCACAATCACAGAGTACAAACAGTTTTATACCAAAGCGTTTCCTCTTGCTCGGTATATACTGCTTGAATGACAGTCTACCTTTGAACAAAATCAAAGACTCGTCAATTACAAGATTCTTGAATGGATAAAAGTATATGCTGAACTTTTGTTTGAGATACATGAAAACATTTCTAATCTTGTATAACCTGTCACTTCTGCCAGGCCTGGTTTTGTCAGAGAAGTGCAACATACGTAAGAGTAAGATGAACCTTTTCACTGGTATGATTTCACTGAAGACCGGGGTAGAAATTAGCCGATCTGTGGACCAGTATGCTTTTATATTATGCTTATAGACGTGAGGCATAAGCATTATTGTTGCAAAAAGCAAATACATTTCTGCAACAGTCGTCTCTTTCCACCTGTGTAGTCTTGACTGTGGTGGTAAGATCGTATTTGCCATGGTGTACTCAAAATACTTATTACTTTTCCCTGACAATAATTTCCATCAATGGCTGGTCAAAGAATAATTCAAAGAATTCCAGTTCATTGGCCGTGGTTCCAAGGGGACAAGTAGGTAGAATTCCACTTTGAGAGTCATCAAAGTGGTGAGGCTTGGGAACAAAATTGGGATTTTGCTGCCAATCCCACATACGGTTTGCTGGTGGATACTGGACATCATAGGCTGGTTGTGCGGGTGATTGTGGTTGTGGTGGGCTGGTGGCTGATGCTCCGCTTTGTCCTTGAACTGACGAGTCAGCAGCGTGGGTCCCAGCATGGCCTGGTGAGTCACGCATGGCGGTGCCACTACCATCACCACTAACACCATCCACTGATGCCTGTGGTCTATCCATGCCAAGTGTAGCCACATCATCCTCACTATCACTACCTAAAACTGGTGTAGGGCCATGGGATGTGCTCTGGGATGTACTCTGGGATGTACTCCGTCCCCTGGGCACAGCATAGGGTACACTACCCGAGCGTATGCGGCGGCGAACATACCAACGCTTCACTGGTGAATATGATTCCTCACTATCACTACTCAAATGATCGTCGAGCGCAATAAAATCACAATCCACGTCACTATCATCATCATTACTGAAGTCAGAGGCCTGGCCATGCGAAAATATTAGTTTTCTCTTGCGTTGAGGAACAACCGACCATGAGTCACGAGTGCCCACACCAGGGTTTTCTGCACTATTATCGATATCCTGGTCATTCTTTTCGGTCACTAACTGATCAAAGCCGTAGAATTCGTCTTCATTTCCACTTCCATCAGTGTCAGAACAATCAGATAGGAAGAGGAGAGTCCCAATTTTCCGGGGAGTGAGAGCTGACTTGCGACAAGGCATGGTGAACAAGGGTGACTGAGCCGGCGTTCCCACAATGCTATGCAGGAGCCTAGATTTTTTGTTTATGGCGCTAAATTTGATGGCGCTAGAATTTTGGCGTAGATCTACGGTTTGGACACTCAATGTAAAGCCGTAGATCTACAGGACAGACCCTGAAAGGGTTAAAAGAAAAGAGATTAAAAGAAAAGAGATCTCAAAGAATGATTGTATTAGTTTCTTCTTTGTATGTCTGGTCATGTAACAATACAGCACTTTCAAGTCGGTTTTATGTTGTGTTTATGTTAAATGTAGTAGTTAATATGAAGTTTTAGCAATATATACCCCCAGTATGGTTTATATGATGGTAATATGAAAAATTTTGGGACAATATAAAACCTCCAATGTATGTACAGTGGAACCTCAAAAATCAAAGTATGAAAAATCGAACATTTTGAAAAAAAGACCATTTTTTGGACAAACTCTGTCCTATTATCCCCCCTGTTTTCGGATTGCCGGGTACGGGACCTGCCCGCTGGCCCGGTCTGTCGCATCCCTGCGCAGGCGCCGTGACCCAGTCTAGCTTTGTTTATGCTTGGACTGAACACAAACCCTGCGTCTCATTCACACATTTTACGATTATTTAATTGTGTTTAGTGCTTGTGGGGCTGTGAAATAAGCTGCCATGGGCCCAAAAAAAACTTGCTAGCAGTACCCCTGTGGTAAAGAAAGTGAGGAAACCCATAGATGTGA
Source organism: Cherax quadricarinatus (assembly GCF_026875155.1). Classification (NCBI taxonomy): domain Eukaryota; kingdom Metazoa; phylum Arthropoda; class Malacostraca; order Decapoda; family Parastacidae; genus Cherax; species Cherax quadricarinatus. Next base: position 58,191,759 of record NC_069421.1, read on the forward strand.
AGAAGGAAATAATACGAAGTATGGATTGGAGGAGACTTTTTTAGCTTGCCAGGATGTACAGAGGACTGTGGACAGTTATTTTGTGAGACAGAAACAGACAACTGTGGACAGTTATTTTGCGAGAAAAAAAACAGACGACGTGGAGTTATTTTGTGAGACAGAAACAAACAACTGTGGAGTTATTTTGTGAGACAAACAGACGATTGTGGACAGTTATTTTGTGAGACAGAAACAGACGACTGTGGGTTATTTTGTGAGACAAACAGCGATTGTGGACAGTTATTTTGTGAGACAGAAACAGCGACTTGTGGACAGTTATTTTGTGAGACAGAAACAGACAACGTGGAGTTATTTTGTGAGAAGACAATTGTGGACAGTTATTTTGTGAGACAGAAACAGACGACTGTGGAGTTATTTTGTGAGACAAACAGACGATTGTGGACAGTTATTTTGTGAGGACAAACAGGCGACTGTGGATAGTTATTTTGTGAGACAAAAACAGAGGACTGTAGACAGTTTTTTTGTGAGACTGTCCAATGACTCTCAAGGGGCCCTTTGTGGCATTAAATACAGAGAAAGGAAGCAACCCAGAGGGGGCTTTGATACTGGAAGTCCTCATGGAGGGGGATTCTCCTTCCAAACAATAACCCCAACTCCCTCTCTCCTCCTCCCTATCTTCCAGATGCCATCACCAATCTTCAATAAAGGTAAGTAAAAATGTTATTTTATTATTACTATACATAATTAAAGACTATAGCATTTGTTGTTGTATATAAAACTGTAATTAATCTCTATAAATGTATTTTTTTTTTTTTGTGAATATTTTTGGGTTTCTGGAACGAATTAATAGTATTTCCATTATTTCTTATGGGAAATATTAGAATTTCAGACTTTTCGAATTTAGAACTAGCTCCTGGAATGGATTAAGTTCGAATTGAGGTTCCACTGTATGTTGTATATGGCAGTAATATGAAGAAGTTTGGCAATTCTTTTACTTTCAAGATTGTTTATAAAATTCAACATGAACACTTAATTGATGAGTAACTTAATAGAATTCAGTTCTATTGGTATAAAATCTAACCTGTTTAAATTCAATCCTTTTAGTGTAAACCCCAAAATTAGTATTTATTTCTACAGGATAACGAAAAACCAGAGGAGTGTAAAGTGTGCTTTAAACAATTATGATGAAGAACTACGACGACCACGCACTCTGCTGTGTGGTCACACATTCTGCTCACAGTGTATTGAAGATACAATTAAGAATGCTCAGCTCACCTGCCCCAGCTGTGTGCTGAGCACAGTGCCACAGTGCTACTCAGTTCCAATCAATTTCACTGTGGAGGCTTTTATAAAAAAAACTCAGAAGTTTTCCAGGTTACATCAGTGGGAACAGTGTCAACAAAGTGGTCAAGACCGCACAAGAGGTATCAGCAAGAAGTTACGGTCTTGGGTACACGAACACAAGAGCAGTATCAGTAACCTTATAAGTGAGTGTAAAGAAGCACTGTCCCAGCTGGGCAAGTACCAGGGGCAGGTGAGGGACTGGAAGACCCGCATCACCAACTGCAGGACAGACCTATGATCTGCTGGAGCAGAACAAGGCAGCAATAGAGCTCCGGGAAACAGGAGGATACCGGGTGTGCTGACTATGCCCACAGAAAGGGGAGGCAGAAAAGAAGCGCTGCAGACCATGCTGGAGACCCTCAACACAGTCACATTGATGAAGCTGATCAAAACAAAGTGGAGGTTGAGATTGGATCCAGAAGTGTCAGGAACTCTTCCCAGATGTTAACACTGTCTACACCTCAGTAAAGGTATGATTTCCAAAATATTGAACTTTCTAAAAAATTTTTTTAAATTTATTTCTATATACTGATTCTGTTCTGTAAATATATACAACTTCAAGAGCAATATTCAGTTAAACTATTTTAAATATATTAATCTTTTTTCTTTAACCATAAATGTTCAAACGTATTTTATATGTTTTTACCCCTAGCGCCCCAAACGTATTTTATATTAAAATAAATTATATATTATTATATATATATGTTTTTGTACCTGGTAAAGTGTATGGTTTGAGTTATAATTGAAAGAATTAAGAGTAAGACGGAGAATAGGATAGCAGATGAAAAAGGAGGCTTTAGGAAAGGTAGGGGGTGTGTGGACAGGTGTTTACAGTGAAACATATAAGTGAACAGTATTTAGATAAGGTAAGAGGGTCTTTGTGGCATTTATGGATTTGGAAAAGGCGTTATGACAGGGTGGAAGGGGGGCAAGTGGCAGATGTTGCAAGTGTATGGTGTAGGAGGTAGGTTACTGAAAGCAGTGAAGAGTTTTTACGAGGATAGTGAGGCTCAGTTAGAGTATGAAAGGAAAGAGGGAAATTTTTTCCCAGTAAAAGTAGGCCTTAGACAAGGATGTGTGATGTCACCATGGTTGTTTAATATATTTTTAGATGGGGTTGTAAGAGAAGTAATGCGAGGGTCTTGGCAAGAGGCGTGGAGTTAAAAGATAAAGAATCACAACAAAAGTGGGAGTTGTCACAGCTGCTCTTTGCTGATGACACTGTGCTCTTGGGAGATTCTGAGAGAAGTTGCAGAGATTGGTAGATGAATTTTGGTAGGGTGTGCAAAAGAAAAAAAATTAAAGGTGAATACAGGAAAGGTAAGGTTATGAGGATAAAACAAAAAGATTAGGTGATGAAAGATTGAATATCAGATTGGAGGGAGAGGTATGGAGGAGGTGAACGTATTCGATATTTGGGAGTGGACGTGTCAGCGGATGGTTATGAAAGATGAGGTGAATCATAGAATTGTGAGGGAAAAAGAGTGAGTGGTGCACTTAGGAGTCTGTGGAGACAAAGAACTTTGTCCTTGGAGGGGAAAGAGGGGAATGTATGGGGAGTATAGTTTACCAACGCTTTATATGGGTGTGAAGCATGGGTGATGAATGTTGCAGCGAGGAGAAGGCTGGAGGCAGTGGAGATGTTTATGTCTGAGAGCAATTTTGTGGTGTGAATATAATGCAGAGAATTGTAGTTTGGAAGTTAGGAGGAGGTGCGGGATTACCAAAAAATGTTGTCCAGAGGGCTGAGGAAGGGTTGTTGAGGTGGTTGGACATGTAGAGAGAATGGAGCGAAACAGAATGACTTCAAGAGTGTATCAGTCTGTAGTGGAAGGAAGGGGGGTAGGGGTCGGCCTAGGAAAGGTTGGAGGGAGGGGGTAAAGGAGGGTTTGTGTGCGAGGGGCTTGGACTTCAAGCAGGCATGCATGAGCGTGTTTGATAGGAGTGAATGGAGACAAATGGTTTTTAATACTTGGGCGTGCTGTTGGAGTGTGAGCAAAGTAACATTTATGAGGGGGTTCGGGGGGGAAACCGGCAGGCCGGACTTGAGTCCTGGAGATGGGGAAGTACAGTGCCTGCACTCTGAAGGAGGGTGTTTAATGTTGCAGTTTAAAAACTGTAGTGTAAAGCACTCTTCTGGCAAGACAGTGATGGAGTGAATGATGGTGAAAGTTTTTCTTTTTCGGGCCACCCTGCCTTAGTGGGAATCGGCCAGTGTGATAAAAAAAAAAAAAAAAAAAAAAAAATATATATGTTTTATTTTTCCTGCCTCCAAATTTGGCACGATTGGCCTGAGATGCCTGGTCAGCATAGAATGGGTCTTAACACTCAGTGTGCACCATATTAAAAAAATCTGGGACCACTTAGTACCTCGTGTGAGCATCAGTTAAAATAAGCTCCAGCTAGAGCAAAGAGTGGCAAACACCAAGGATTCACTGATGAAATGTCATGTTAACACTCCCCATTTAAGTGGAAAGTGATGTTGACCCTAAGTTTAGGGTCTGTCTATCTGTTTCTGTCTGTCTTTGCCTATCTCTTATCTCTGTCTCAGAGGTACACATAAATACAATTATACATAGTGTAAATTACCTCGGAAAACCTAAAAACAATCCAGAGTGCTATACTGTGCTTGTAGATATAATGTATAAGAATATCTGTTGGTTCACAATGGCTCTCTCTGAGACAGAGAGACAGAAAGAGAGACAAGCAGACAGAGAGACAAGACTTTGAGACAGATAAGCAGAGACAGAGATGCTGATGCTCATCCAATGTCATCCTTTATCTCATCTTATCTCTGCACCCTCACAGGTGCCCATCAAATGTCTTCCCTTATTTTATCACTGCCCTCCAGATGCTTGTCACTGACATGCTTCAAGGGAACTTTTTCTTTCTTCTTCTCTTCTTTTCTTCCTCTCTTTATCCCTATCTTTCTTCTTCCTTCTTCATCTTCTTTATCCAGTGTACACTACAACCCAAAACATTGCTTGGGCCAATAAATACTTTGTATATATTCCTAGACAATAGTAAATGACCAAGGCAGGTGTAAATGTCCACCTGTCAGTGTGTTTGTGACAATGTGAGTACAATTTCAGTACCTAATATTAGTGTCAGAACAAAGATTGGTTATGAAATGGCAAGAACTACTATAAATTGTAATTATCAGAAAATAAAAATTATATAAAATAATATAAAAATGATCAAAAAAAAAAAAAAAGGTATATTGGCAACACTTGTGCAAGCGGCAGGACTCAATGTTGCCGTCAGATGAGCATTAAGTGCCAACTTTGCTGCCTCATATTTCAGTAAGTACTGACCCAATTTTTTTATTTCAATCCTATGACACTTAGAAAAAATTTCTCTCTATTTCAGTAAAAAAAAAAATATTTTTCAAAATATTCGGGGCACTGGGGGAGAGAACATATATATGTATATATGTTTGGATCATTTAGGGGTTAAATGCACCAGCCATATCCCACTGAAGGAGGGTGACCAAAAAGCAAAACAAATATTTTTATACAATTATTAATGTATACAGGAGAAGGGGAAATGGGTGGTTTTACTAGCTCCCATGCTCCCGGTATTTTAGTCACCTCTTATGACACACATTGTTTATGGGGAAGAATTCGTTCCATTCCCCATGGAGATAAGTGGAAATCAAACAAGGAACAAGAATAGTAAGAAAGAGAAGAGAAACCCAGAGGTTGTGTGTATTTGTATGCTTGAACATGCATCTGGTATTGTGACCAAATTGCATGTAAGTAGAATTAGTAAGTTTACCTGAAATCTTGCATGTTTATGAGACAGAAAAAAGTCACAAGCAATCCTACCATCATGTAAAGCAATTACAGGCTTCCACTTTACACTCACTTGGCAGGACGGTAGTACCTCCCTAGATGGTTGCTGTCTACCAACCTACTACCACAGGATGGTAGTACCTCCCTAGATGGTTGCTGTCTACCAACCTACTACCACAGGATGGTAGTACCTTCCAGAGGTGGTTTCTGTCTACCAACCTTATACCACAGGATGGTAAGTACCTCCCTGCATGGTTGCTGTCTACCAACCTACTACCACAGGATGGTAGTACCTCCCTGGATGGTTGCTGTCTACCAACCTACTACCACAGGATGGTAGTACCTCCCAGATGGTTGCTGTCTACCAACCTACTACCACAGGATGGTAGTACCTCCCTAGATGGTTGCTGTCTACCAACCTACTACCACAGGATGGTAGTACCTCCCAGGATGGTTGCTGTCTACCAACCTACTACCACAGGATGGTAGTACCTCCCTGGATGGTTGCTGTCTACCAACCTACTACCACAGGATGGTATACCTCCCTGGATGGTTGCTGTCTACCAACCTACTACCACAGGATGGTAGTACCTCCCTGGATGGTTGCTGTCTACCAACCTACTACCACAGGATGGTAGTACCTCCCAGGGTGGTTGCTGTCTACCAACCTACTACCACAGGATGGTAGTACCTCCCTGGATGGTTGCTGTCTACCAACCTACTACCACAGGATGGTAGTACCTCCCTGGATGGTTGCTGTCCCTACCAACCTACTACCACAGGATGGTAGTACCTCCCTGGATGGTTGCTGTCTACCAACCTACTACCACAGGATGGTATACCTCCCATGGATGGTTGCTGTCTACCAACCTACTACCACAGGATGGTAGTACCTCCCTGGATGGTTGCTGTCTACCAACCTACTACCACAGGATGGTAGTACCTCCCTAGATGTTGCTGTCTACCAACCTACTACCACAGGATGGTAGTACCTCCCTGGATGGTTGCTGTCTACCAACCTACTACCACAGGATGGTAGTACCTCCCTGGATGGTTGCTGTCTACCAACCTACTACCACAGGAATGTATACCTCCCTGGATGTTGCTGTCTACCAACCTACTACCACAGGATGGTAGTACCTCCTGGATGGTTGCTGTCTACCAACCTACTACCACAGGATGGTAGTACCTCCCTGGTGGTTGCTGTCTACCAACTACTACCACAGGATGGTAGTACCTCCCTGGATGGTTGCTGTCTACCAACCTACTACCACAAGATGGTAGTACCTCCCTGGATGGTTGCTGTCTACCAACCTACTACCACAGGACGGTAGTACCTCCCTGGATGGTTGCTGTCTACCAACCTACTACCACAGGATGGTAGTACCTCCCTGGATGGTTGCTGTCTACCAACACTACTACCACAGGATGGTAGTACCTCCCTGGATGGTTGCTGTCTACCAACCTACTACCACAGGATGGTAGTACCTCCCTGGATGATTGCTGTCTACCAACCTACTACCACAGGATAGTAGTACCTCCCTGGGCAGTTGCTGTCTACCAACCTACTACCACAGGATGGTAGTACCTCCCTGAATGGTTGCTGTCTACCAACCTACTACCACAGGATGGTAGTACCTCCCTGGGTGGTTGCTGTCTACCAACCTACTACCACAGGATGGTAGTACCTCCCTGGATGGTTGCTGTCTACCAACCTACTACCACAGGATGGTAGTACCTCCCTGGATGTTTGCTGTCTACCAACCTACTACTACAGGATGGTAGTACCTCCTTGGATGGTTGCTGTCTACCAACCTACTACCACAGGATGGTAGTACCTCCCTGGATGGTTGCTGTCTACCAACCTACTACCACAGGATGGTAGTACCCTCCCTGGATGGTTGCTGTCTACCAACCTACTACCACAGGATGGTAGTACCTCCCTGGATGGTTGCTGTCTACCAACCTACTACCACAGGATGGTAGTACCTCCCTGGATGGTTTGCTGTCTACCAACCTACTACCACAGGATGGTAGTACCTCCTGGATGGTTGCTGTCTACCAACCTACTACCAACAGGATGGTAGTACCTCCCTGGATGGTTGCTGTCTACCAACCTACTACCACATGGATGGTAGTACCTCCCTGGATGGTTGCTGTCTACCAACCTACTACCACAGGATGGTAGTACCTCCCTGGATGGTTGCTGTCTACCAACCTACTACCACAGGATGGTATTACCTCCCTGGATGGTTGCTGTCTACCAACCTACTACCACAGGATGGTAGTACCTCCCTGGATGGTTGCTGTCTACCAACCTACTACCACAGGATGGTAATACCTCCCTGGATGGTTGACTGTCTACCACCTACTACCACAGGATGGTAGTACCTCCCTGGATGGTTGCTGTCTACCAACCTACTACCACAGGATGGTAGTACCTCCCTGGATGGTTGCTGTCTACCAACCTACTACCACAGGATGGTAATACCTCCCTGGATGGTTGCTGTCTACCAACCTACTACCACAGGATGGTAATACCTCCCTGGATGGTTGCTGTCTACCAACCTACTACCACAGGATAGTAGTACCTCCCTGGATGGTTGCTGTCTACCAACCTACTAACCACAGGATGGTAGTACCTCCCTGGATGGTTGCTGTCTACCCAACCTACTACCACAGGATGGTAGTACCTCCTGGATGGTTGCTGTCTACCAACCTACTACCACAGGATGGTAGTACCTCCCTGGATGGTTGCTGTCTACCAACCTACTACCACAGGATGGTAATACCTCCCTGGATGGTTGCTGTCTACCAACTACTACCACAGGATGGTAGTACCTCCCTGGATGGTTGCTGTCTACCAACCTACTACCACAGGATGGTAATACCTCCCTGGATGGTTGCTGTCTACCAACCTACTACCACAGGATGGTAGTACCTCCCTGGATGGTTGCTGTCTACCAACCTACTACCACAGGATGGTAGTACCTCCCTGGATGGTTGCTGTCTACCAACCTACTACCACAGGATGGTAGTACCTCCCTGGATGGTTGCTTGTCTACCAACCTACTACCACAGGATGGTAGTACCTCCCTGGATGGTTGCTGTCTACCAACCTACTACCACAGGATGGTAGTACCTCCCTGGATGGTTGCTGTCTACCAACCTACTACACCACAGGAGTAGTACCTCCCTGGATGGTTGCTGTCTACCAACCTACTACCACAGGATGGTAGTACCTCCCTGGATGGTTGCTGTCTACCAACCTACTACCACAGGATGGTAGTACCTCCCTGGATGGTTGCTGTCTACCAACCTACTACCACAGGATGGTAGTACCTCCCTGGATGGTTGCTGTCTACCAACCTACTACCACAGGATGGTAGTACCTCCCTGGATGGTTGCTGTCTACCAACCTACTACCACAGGATGGTAGTACCTCCCTGGATGGTTGCTGTCTACCAACCTACTACCACAGGATGGTAGTACCTCCCTGGATGGTTGCTGTCTACCAACCTACTACCACAGGATGGTAGTACCTCCCTGGATGGTTGCTGTCTACCAACCTACTACCACAGGATGGTAGTACCTCCCTGGATGGTTGCTGTCTACCAACCTACTACCACAGGATGGTAGTACCTCCCTGGATGGTTGCTGTCTACCAACCTACTACCACAGGATGGTAGTACTTCCCTGGATGGTTGCTGTCTACAACCTACTACCACAGGATGGTAGTACCTCCCTGGATGGTTGCTGTCTACAACCTACTACCACAGGATGGTAGTACCTCCCTGGATGGTTGCTGTCTACAACCTACTACCACAGGATGGTAGTACCTCCCTGGATGGTTGCTGTCTACAACCTACTACCTAGGAAATATATTAATATATTCAGTAAACACCTTGTGTACTTGTATTTGTTTTTGTCTTTGGTCAGCAGATTATAAATGTTTACACATAGAAGGAGACTAAAATACTGGCAACAAGAAGCTGCTTACAACCATTATTATGTCATTACAAAACAACAATTTATTGATCTTGGGATGAGGGTCTCCTCCTCCTTTTATTTGTTGTGAGGGACACCACTCAGAAATCATTTATTTATTTATTTTATTTATTTATTACTTTGAACATGATACAGAGAAGTACAAAAGAATACAGTTAAGTGCAGCATGCCAAAGCCCCTTGTATTCAGAGCATTATGGGCAGGCTTAAAATTAACTTAAGATTAACTAAGCAATGATGTATTCAGTGGTAAAACATCATTGTAAACAGATAACAATTAAGCACAAATGAATATTACTAAGACAGGTCATATGGTCAATTACTGTGTTGCTGAGCATTCAGTAGAATGGAGTATTCTGTTAGGTAATGTAATTAAAAAATAACAAAGTTTGATTGGGTCTCAGGTTAAACATTTATGTGATACAATTATGAGAAACATTTAAGATATGCAATTTATAAGATACAATTATTCAGTATTTATTTGGTTTTGAGTGAGCAAATGATTTTTGAGAAGAGACTTGAATTTATAAACAGACAGTATTTCTTTTATATTTACAGATAATGAATTCCAGATTTTAGGGCCTTTTATGTGCATTGAGTTTTTGCATAGTGTGAGATGGACACAAGGAACATGAAAGAGTGATCTCTGCCTTGTGTTATGGTCATGTGTTCTGTTGAGGTTGGTAAGGAGACGTTTGAGGGGTTAAAAAG
>NC_069421.1:58202114-58218284 GCF_026875155.1 Cherax quadricarinatus
TTTATTTTTTAAATTTTTATTTTATATAATTTTTATTTTCTGATAATTACAATTTATAGTAGTTCTTGCCATTTCATAACCAATCTTTGTTCTGACACTAATATTAGGTACTGAAATTGTACTCACATTGTCACAAACACACTGACAGGTGGACATTTACACCTGCCTTGGTCATTTACTATTGTCTAGGAATATATACAAAGTATTTATTGGCCCAAGCAATGTTTTGGGTACACTGGAGTATAGAAGATGAAGAAGGAAGAAGAAAGGAGTAGGAGAAAGAGGAGGAAGAAAGAAGAAGAAGAAGAAAGAAAAAGTTCCCTTGAAGCATGTCAGTGACAAGCATCTGGAGGGCAGTGATAAAATAAGGGAAGACATTTGATGGGCACCTGTGAGGGTGCAGAGATAAGATGAGATAAAGGATGACATTGGATGAGCATCAGCATCTCTGTCTCTGCTTATCTGTCTCAAAGTCTTGTCTCTCTGTCTGCTTGTCTCTCTTTCTGTCTCTCTGTCTCAGAGAGAGCCATTGTGAACCAACAGATATTCTTATACATTATATCTACAAGCACAGTATAGCACTCTGGATTGTTTTTAGGTTTTCCGAGGTAATTTACACTATGTATAATTGTATTTATGTGTACCTCTGAGACAGAGATAAGAGATAGGCAAAGACAGACAGAAACAGATAGACAGACCCTAAACTTAGGGTCAACATCACTTTCCACTTAAATGGGGAGTGTTAACATGACATTTCATCAGTGAATCCTTGGTGTTTGCCACTCTTTGCTCTAGCTGGAGCTTATTTTAACTGAGCTTAAACACGAGGTACAAATGGTCCCAGATTTTTTTAATATGGTGCACACTGAGTGTTAAGACCCATTCTATGCTGACCAGGCATCTCAGGCCAATCGTGCCAAATTTGGAGGCAGGAAAAATAAAACATATATATATTTTTTTTTTTTTTTTTTTTTTTTATCACACTGGCCGATTCCCACTAAGGCAGGGTGGCCCGAAAAAGAAAAACTTTCACCATCATTCACTCCATCACTGTCTTGCCAGAAGAGTGCTTTACACTACAGTTTTTAAACTGCAACATTAACACCCCTCCTTCAGAGTGCAGGCACTGTACTTCCCATCTCCAGGACTCAAGTCCGGCCTGCCGGTTTCCCCGAATCCCCTCATAAATGTTACTTTGCTCACACTCCAACAGCACGTCAAGTATTAAAAACCATTTGTCTCCATTCACTCCTATCAAACACGCTCATGCATGCCTGCTTGAAGTCCAAGCCCCTCGCACACAAAACCTCCTTTCCCCCCCTCCCCCCAAACCCTTTTCCCTAGGCCGACCCCTACCCCGCCTTCCTTCCACTACAGACTGATACACTTTGAAGTCATTCTGTTTCGCTCCATTCTCTCTACATGTCCGAACCACCTCAACAACCCTTCCTCGCCCTCTGGACAACAGTTTTGGTAATCCCGCAAACCCCCTCCTAACTTCCAAACTACGAATTCTCTGCATTATATTCACACCACACATTGCTCTCAGACATGACATCTCCACTGCCTCCAGCCTTCTCCTCGCTGCAACATTCATCAACCCCGCTTCACAACCCCTATAAGAGCGTTGGTAAAACTATACTTTTCATACATTCCCCTCTTTGCCTCCAAGGACAAAGTTCTTTTTTCCCACAGACTCCTAAGTGCCCCCACTCACTCTTTTTCCCTCATCAATTCTATGATTCACCTCATCTTTCATAGACCCATCCCTGACACGTCCACTCCCAAATATCCGAATACGTTCACCTCCTCCATAACTCTCTCCCCCCAATCTGATATTCAATCTTTCATCACTAATCTTTTTGTTATCCTCATAACCTTACTCTTTCCTGTATTCACCTTTAATTTTCTTCTTTTGCACACCCTACCAAATTCATCTACCAATCTCTGCAACTTCTCTTCAGAATCTCCCAAGAGCACAGTGTCATCAGCAAAGAGCAGCTGTGACAACTCCCACTTTGTGTGTGATTCTTTATCTTTTAACTCCACGCCTCTTGCCAAGACCCTCGCATTTACTTCTCTTACAACCCCATCTATAAATATATTAAACAACCACGGTGACATCACACATCCTTGTCTAAGGCCTACTTTTACTGGGAAAAAATTTCCCTCTTTCCTACATACTCTAACTTGAGCCTCACTATCCTCGTAAAAACTCTTCACTGCTTTCAGTAACCTACCTCCTACACCATACACTTGCAACATCTGCCACATTGCCCCCCTATCCACCCTGTCATACGCCTTTTCCAAATCCATAAATGCCACAAAGACCTCTTTAGCCTTATCTAAATACTGTTCACTTATATGTTTCACTGTAAACACCTGGTCCACACACCCCCTACCTTTCCTAAAGCCTCCTTGTTCATCTGCTATCCTATTCTCCGTCTTACTCTTAATTCTTTCAATTATAACTCTACCATACACTTTACCAGGTACACACATATATATATATATATATATATATATATATATATATATATACGTTTGGGGCGCTAGCGGTAAGAACATATATATACGTTTGAACATTTATGGTTAAAGAAAAAAGATTAATATATTTAATAATAGATAACTGAATATTGCTCTTGAAGTTGTATATATTTACAGAACAGAATCAGTATATATAAATGAATTAAAAAATTGTTTAGAAAGTTCAATATTTGTGGCATCATACCTTTACTGAGGTGTAGACAGTGTTAACATCTGGGAAGAGTTCCTGACACTTCTGGATCCAATCTTCAACCTCCACATTGTATTGATCAGCTTCATCAATGGTGACTGTGTTGAGGGTCTCCAGCATGGTCTGCAGCTGCTTCTTTTCTGCCTCTCCTTCTGTGTCATAGTCAGCACACTGGTATCCTCCTGTTCCAGGAGCTCTATTGCTGCCTTGTTCTGCTCCAGCAGATCATAGAGTCTGGGCCCTGCAGTTTGGGGATGCTGGGTTTCCCAGTCCCTCACCCGCCCCCGGTTTCCCTTTCCCCCCCGTTGGGGCAGTGCTTTTTCACACCCCACTTTTAAGGTTACTTATACTGTCTTTTGGGGTTTTGTACCCAAGACCGTAAAATTCTTGTGATACCTCTTTGCGGGGCCCGGGCCCCCCCCCCTTTTTTTTGACATTTTTCCCACTGATGTAACCCGGATTTCTTTTGATTTCTTTATAAAAAACCTCCACAATGTAGTTGAAAGGGGAAATGAGTGACTGTGGCCTGTGCTCAGCAAAAGACAAACGGGGCGGGGGAGCTGAGCATTCTTAAAAATTTTATTTTTCAATTTCACCCTGAGCAGGGAAAGTGGGACCCCCAAAAGCAGAGTGTTGGTCGTCGTAGTTTTTTCATCTAATTGAAAAAACCCACTTTTCACTTTCCCCCGGTTTTGTCGTTTAACCTGTAGAAAATAAAAAATAATTTGGGGTTTTTCACAAAAGGAATTTTAATTTAAACAGGTTAGAAATTTTTTGCCCAAAAAAATAATTCTATTAAATTTCTCATCAAAATTTAAATGGTTTATGTGGTTTTTTTAACAATTTGGAAAAGGGAAAAGAAAATTTTCCCCAAAATTCTTTTTAAAATTACTGCCAAAATCAAAAACCCGTGGGAACCCCCCAAATTTCGAAATTAAAACCGTTCCAAGGGCCCAGTTCTAAATTCGAAAAGTCTGAAATTCAAGCAATTTCCCATTTTAAAAAATAATGGGGGAAAAAAATATTAATTTCCCTTCCAGAAACCCCAAAAAAATTTACAAAAAAAAAAAACATTTTATAGAGATTAATTACAGTTTTAAATACACACAACAAATGCTATAGTCTTTAATTATGTATAGTAATATAAAATAACATTTTTTACTTACCTTTATTGAAGATTGGTGATGGCATCTGGAAGATAGGGAGGAGGAGAGAGGGAGTTGGGGTTATTGTTTGGAAGGAGAATCCCCCTCCATGAGGACTTCCAGTATCAAAGCCCTCTCTGGGGTTGCTTCCTTTCTCTGTATTTTAATGCCACTAGGACCAGCTTGAGAGTCATTGGACAGTCTCACAAAATAACTGTCTACAGTCCTCTGTTTCTGTCTCACAAAATAACTATCCACAGTCGCCTGTTTGTCTCACAAAATAACTGTCCAAATCGTTGTTTTGTCTCACAAAAATAACTCACAGTCGCTGTTTCTGTCTCACCAAAATAAACTGTCCACAATTGCTGTCTCACAAAAATAGCTCCACAGTGGTCTGTTTCTGTCTCACAAAATAACTGTCCACGTCGTCTGTTTCTGTCTCCACCAAAATAACTTGTCCCACAAATCGTCTGTTTGTTCACAAAATAAACTCCACAGTCGGTTCTGTTTCTGTCTCACAAAAATAACTGTCCACAATCGTCTGGTTTGTTCACAAAATTAACTCCACAGTTGTTTGTTTCTGTCTCACAAAATAACTCCACAGTCGTCTGTTTTTGTCTCGCAAAATACCTGTCCACAGTTGTCTGTTTCTGTCTCACAAAATAACTGTCACAGTCCTCTGTACATCTGGCAAGCTAAAAAAGTATCACTCCAATTAATACTTCTGTATTATTCTTCTTCACATCTATGGTGTTTCTCACTTTCTTTACCACAGGGGTACTGCTAGCAAGGGGTTTCTTTGGGCCCATGGCAGCTTACTTTCACAGCCCCACAAGCACTAAAAACAATTAAATAATCGTAAATGTTGTGAATGAGATCGCAGTTAGTGTTCAGTTTCAGCATAACAAAGCTAGACTGCTCCGGCGCCTGGCAGGGATGGGACAGACCGGGCCGCGGGACAGGTCCCGTACCGGCAATCGGGAAAACAGGGGCGATAATAGGGGACTGAGTTTTGTCGAAAAATGGATCTTATTTTCAAAATGTTCGATTATGTCTACGTTTTTGATTTTTGAGGTTCCACGTCATACATTGAGGGTATATATTGTCAACTTCTTCATATTAACCATCATATAATACATACTGGAGGTATATATTGCTAACTTCATATTAACTACTACAATTTAACATAAACACAACATATAAAACCAGACTTGATGTGATGTATTTGTTACATGACCAACTACCTGAACCTGGAGTTTACCTGGAGAGAGTTTAGGGGGGTCAACCGCCCCCGCGGCCCGGTCTGTGACCAGGCCTACTGGTGGATCAGCGCGCTGATCAACCAGGCTGTTGTGCGGCTGCAACGCAAACCAACGTACGAGCCACAGCCCGGCTGATCAGGAATGACTTTAGGTGCTTGTCCAGTGCCAGCTGAAGACTGCCAGGGGTCTGTTGTTAATCCCCCCTTATGGGTGCTGGAGGGCAGTTGACAGTCTCGGGCCCCTGACACTTATTGTATGGTCTTTAACGTGCTAGTGACACCCTGCTTATCTTGGGGGGATGTGCAATGTCTGCCAAGTCTTTTGCTTTCGTAAGTGAGTGATTTTCGTGACAAGTTCGGTACTAGATCCCTCTAGATTTTCCGGTGTTATATAATCATGTATCTCTCCCTCCTTGCGTTCCAGGGAATACAGGTATTTAGACACTCAAGCGCTCCCCAGTAATTGAGGTGTTTTATCTCCGTTATGCGCGGCCGTGAAAGTTCTCTGTACATTTTCTAGGTCGGCAATTTCACCTGCCTTGAAAGGTGCTGTTAGAGTGCAGCAATATTCCAGCCTAGATAGAACAAGTGACCTGAAGAGTGTCATCATGGGCTTGGCCTCCTAGTTTTTGAAGGTTCTCATTATCCATCCCTGTCATTTTTATAGCAGATGCGGATTGATACAATGTTATGGTCCTTGAAGGTGAGATCCTCCGACATAATCACTCCCAGGTCTTTGAGATCTCTTTTCTTTTAATCTCTTTTCTTTTAACCCTTTCAGGGTCTGTCCTGTAGATCTACGGCTTTACATTGAGTGTTCCAACGTAGATCTACGCCAAAATTCTAGCGCCATCAAATTTAAGCGGCCATAAACAAAAAATCTAGGGCTCTGCATAGCATTGTGGGAAGCCGGCTCAGTCACCTTGTTCACCATGCCTTGTCGCAAGTCAGCTCTCACTCCCCGGAAATTGGGACTTCTCCTCTTCCTATCTGATTTGTTCTGACACTGATGGAAGTGGAAAATGAGACGAATTCTAGGCTTTGATCAGTTAGTGAACCGAAAGAATGACCAGGATATCGATAAATAGTGCAGAAAACCCTGGGTGTGGGCACTCGTGACTCATGGTTCGGTTGTTCCTCAACGCAAGAGAAAAAACTAATATTTTCGCATGGCCAGGCCTCTGACTTCAGTAATGATGATGATTAGTGACTAGTGGATTAGTGATTTTATTGCGCTCGAAAGATCATTTGAGTAGTGATTGATAGTGAGGAATCTATTCACCAGTGAAGCGTTGGTATGGTTCGCCACCGCTACGCTCGGGTAGGTGTACCCTATGCTGTGCCCAGGGGACGGAGTACATCCCAGAGTAAGGGAGTAATCAGAGCACATCCCATGGCCCTCACCAGTTTTAGGTTGTAGTGATAGTGAGGATGAGTGGTTACACTTGGCATGGATAGAACACCGGCATCAGTGGATGGTGTTAGTGGTTGATGGTAGTGGCACGCCATGCGTGACTCACCAGGCCAGCTGGGACCCACGCTGCTGACTCGCAGTTCAAGGACAAGCGGAGCATCAGCCCCAGCCCACTCCACCCACCCAATCACCCGCACAACCAGGCCTATGATGTCAGTTCAACCAGAAACCGTATGTGGGATTGGCAGCAAAAATCCAATTTTGTTCCCAAGCCTCACCACTTTGATGACTCTCAAAGTGGAATTCTACTATTTGTCCCCTTGAAACCACGGCCAATGAACTGGAATTCTTGAATTTTCTTTGAAAGCCATTGATGGAAATTATTGTCAGGGAAAGTATTAGTATTTTGAGTTACACCATGGCAAATACGATCTTACCACCACAGTCAAGACTACCACACGGTGGAAAGAGACGACTGTTGCAGAAATGTATTTGTTTTTTGCAACAATAATGCTTATGCCTCACGTCATATAAGCATAATTAAAAGCAACTGGTCCACGATCGGCTATAATTTCTACCCAGGGTCTTCAGTGAAATCATACAGTGAAAAGGTTCATCTTACTCTTAGTATGTGCCTTCTCTGACAAATATCCAGGCCTGGGCAGAAGTGACAGGTTATACAAGATTAAGAAAGTTTTCATGTATCTCAAACAAAAGTTCAGCATTATACTTTTATCCATTCAAGAAGCTTGTTAAATGACGAGTCTTTGATTTTGTTTCAAAGGTTAGACTGTCATTCAAGCAGTATATACCGAGCAGAGGGGAAACGCTTTGGTTATAAAAACTGTTTTACTCTGGTTTGTGACAGTGGCATGTGTGTTGGATGATTGTTGTATACACGGGTTAAGTAAAAAACATTGAAAGATACCAAGATGTTATTGGGTATCTCATGTGATGTAGTGAGATACATGATGGCACCCTTATCTTGGTAGGGGCATACATTATTACCGATAACTGGTACACAAGCCCATTACTCGTGAATTCATGCGATCGTGAACAAGACAGATGTGTGTGGAATCGTTAACATATGCCAAGGTCAACGCAGGTGCTCGTGGTGATGACGTGCAGGTGTTTACTGCCAATGACATCATGGCATTAGGTGGCATGACAAACGATATGTCACATTGTTGACAACCATTCACCGTACTGAAATGCAAGACACTGAAGCAAAGTTGATCAAGTGACTAATGAACGTATTCGAAAACAGTGACAGTGATTGATTATACACACAAAAACATGCGCTTGGTTGACAAATGTGACATGCAGATGGGTTTTGCTGACTGTGTTGTAAGAGTTACAAGTGGTACATGAAACTTTTCTTACCATTCCCATGGGATCATTTCAAAGCACAATGCATATTAAATATGTACCAAATAAAGACTGGCAAACAGACTTCGTACGTATATGGAGAATTTTGTTTGTCTGTTGTCAGACAATCATAATGAAGTACCAGGTAAGAACACCTGCTATACAAAACACGGTCCTCGAATTCCTCGGATATACCCAAGCGTTAGAGGAAGGAAGGTGATCATTTCATAATTACAACATCCTTAAACTCAGAGAAATTTGCTCACTAAGAGATGCATCATCTGTGCACAAAAAATCGTGACGGCAACAGAAAGGGTGCAAAGACACTCGGTTTATGTGTGAGGAATGTTAAGGTGCCTCTTGTGCATGGTGCCTTGTATCAAGGAGTTCCACAAGGCTCCAGTCAGTCTAAAACCATGTCCAGTGATTGTAAATATGGAAAATAAATGATAGACAATTGTTTATACAATATTTGTGCTTGTTTATTGTAATAAACAAACAGAGGGTAAACAATAATTTGATAATAACTTTAGTCGGTTTTTGTTGTTCAATACAGTGGGTTTATATATATAACATTATATTACGTATTGGTCTCGTCAGGGCCCCAAATGTTAGTAGGAATAGAAAAAAATTGGAAAAAGAAAGAAAAAACAACTTAAAACTGCAAAATAATGGTAATGCGGTATGTGGAATTCGTCGATGTTTCGATGTTCGCCACCACACATCATTTTTGACAAATTTCTTGGCACTGTATCTCGGTAATGTGCTGATCAGGAATTTTTTTTTTTTTTTTGTTCTTATTGTCCTTTCCACAAAATATGCTCTTTATTTCTGTAAGAAAAATATTTGTTTTTTTTTTTCAAAATTTCTTGGCACTGGAGCACCACTTAGATTTTGGCATTGGACCCTGAAGGGTTAACTTCTAGAGAGTTTTACAGGTTAGGTTATGAGTTCCTTAATTTATTTACAAGTTTAGGAAGCTGTTACCTATATCAAACTCATTTTAACCCTTTTTATTGTTATGAAACCATACAGAACAGGATACACGTTTGTAGTTAACTGTGGGTCAGTGATTTTATTTGGCCAACTAATTATTCTGTTGATGTTCATAATGCTGTTCAAACATATTAGACTCAAGTAATCCTATGAATAAATTATCTCAGATGAAGTTATGTTTCTGCGAGAAAGCTACAGTTGTAATTGCTCTTTGCCTGGGACTGTCTTGTTAATGTAGAAGCCATTCCTGCTGTCTCAGATTGGGCCAAGTGTGGTACTTTGACAATATTAGCATTGTACATAACAGTTAGGGCCACCACATCTTCTGGTACTGAAGACTCTACTGAAATGACAGATCTGTCCAAGAGAGAGATGAGTTCTTTTGCTCTGTTCTCCATTCTGTTAAGATTCTCAGATATGAGGGGGAGCAGGAAATCAAGAAAGTGGAAGCATACTCAACATGTGAAATACATTATGCAACCCTTACTGTGAAGTAGATAAAAGATACATCTAAGTAAGGTTCCCAACCACTTTGCAAGATCTACAATGTGGTTTCTTTCATAGTTTGGAGTCATAATTTTTCACCCCAAGGATATCAGTTCATCCCCCAGTACCAACACTCTCCCATTCATTCTTACACAGTTCAGCATTACCCTATTGGTTGTTCTTTCTTTTCTTTGTTGGGTGTTATCAGGGCCACTGGCAGCATACACAGTATCAAGCCCGTTTCTCGATTGTACGAGAAAAAAATCGTTGCCAAGGCTGGGCAATGACGAGAAAAAGGAACAAAAGTTCCTTTGTATAACAGTGATAGAAACTTGAAAGTTTCCAATTAGATCCAGTGGCAAACCCTTGCTAAGCCCCAGCAGAGAGGGATGCCAAAACACTCCACCTGAGTAGAAGTAACTGGCTTCCCACAAAGACATTAAAGATTTCCCTCAGAGCGGCAAAAAAAAATGGAGCTGGCAAAAGTAAGTCAATGAAACAGGTGCCCCCCCTCCTGTAGAAAACCCGGCAGGCTAATAGCTAAGGACAAGCTTCCAAGTGAGACAGGGGGAAATTTGTCAATGATACATCAGGGCAATGAGATGATGTCCACACCCGTGATGAAGGCTGGCGCAGAAGTCTACCTCATGGTGCCTAGAGAACATAATTAAATTTGTGATATCTCGGAGCAAATGTGACGTGCCATCATTTTTCCTAGGTTGTGATGGTGTTCCATATCTTTATTGCTAGTGCATCACCTCATAAACTGAGTTGGGGGTTCATGTCAGAACAAAATTGGCTATAAAATCACAAGAACTACTATAAATTGTAATATAGACATGAAATTTACATAAATTAAAAAAGAGAAAAAAAGATATATCGGCATACGTTTCTGCAAGTGGCTTACTCCACATTGTCGTCAGTGTGAAGCATCCACTGGCCAACTTCGCTTGCCTAATATCTTGGTTAGTCTTCTTTCTTTCACATGCAAAGCCGTATATCCCACCGAGAGGCGGGTGGCCAAAAAGAAAATACAAAGTTTTCCTTTAAATTTAGTAATTATCAGGAGAAGGGGATACTAGTCCCTTGCTCCCGGCATTTTTTAGTCGCCTCTTATGACACGCATAGCTTACGGAGGAGAATTCTGTTCCACTTCCCCATGGAGAATCTTTGGTAAGTATGGCACTCTTTTTTTTTTCATATTACACACAGGAAAATTGTCCTCATTGTTTCTAAAAAAAAAAAATATTCAGAGAATAGTAGTGAAATGTAGATTATATGCTTAGACAGATTTTAGGGTTAATATGGATGAAAAAAAAAGTGGGATTCTAGTGATTTTTTAATTAAAACGAAGTAGCAGATGAGGGTAATGCACATGAGCTGCTTCCCTCTTGTCTTAATGGTGGGAAAGATACTTAGGTTTCCTGTCTTTTTTTCACATGGACTTATTCCAAATTTATTACAATTTCATGATTACTAACAGTGGAAATTCACTCACAAATCACACAAGTATATTTAACCCAGATAAACTTTTAACAGTCCAATAAAAGATTAATTTCCTGATTTGAGTAGTTCTCACTTCTTTGAAATAATTATAATAAGTATTCCCTGTATTTTTATAGACAAAATAGCAAAATAATACAATATATATTGTCTACAGCCCTTCCTCACTTCGGGTGTACTGTTCACTGATGCCTCGGGACTTACGATGGGTCCTTGACCATTATTTATACCTAAATAATGGTATATTAGAGTCATTCCTCTATTCTGTTTATTTCAATGTTACAATGATACCTCCAGCATATATTAACATCTCCCAACTTGAACAAATATGAAGTGTATTTTTTGTAAGTGCTTTTGAAGCTATTTTTGGTGGGTCTGAAAACAGACTAATCTAAATTTACTTTTATTCCTTTCGGGAACAAATTATTTCGCTATCGGCGGTTCAAAAGCCTTCTGGAATTAATTAATTTTTGTAACCCGAGGTACCTCTGTTTACCTAGAGTTACCTGGAGAGAGTTCGGGGGTCAAACGCCCCGCGGCCACCGGTCTGTGACCAAGACCTCCTGGTGGATCAGACCCTGAATCAACCAGGCTGTTGCTGCTGGCTGCACGCAACCAACGTACGAGCCACAGCCCGCTGATCAGGAATCTGACTTTAGGTGCTTGTCAGTGCCAGCTTGAAGACTGCAGGGGTCTGTTGGTACTCCCCCTTATGTGTCTGGGGAGGCGTTGAACAGTCTCGAGGCCCCTGACACTTATTATATGGTCTTTTACGTGCTAGTGACACCCCTGCTTTTTCATTGGGGGGATGGTGCATCGTCTGCCAAGTCTTTTGCTTTCGTCATTGAGTGTTTTTCGCCGTGTGCAATTCGGTTACTAGTCCCTCCTAGGATTTTCCAGGTGTATTTAATCATGTATCTCTCCTCTCCTGCATTCCAGGGGGAATACTGGTTTAGGAACCCTCAAGCGCTCCCAATAATTGAGGTGTTTTTCTCCGATATGCGTTGTTGCCGTGAAAGTTCTCTGTACATTCTTCTAGGTCGGCAATTTTCACCTAGCCTTGAAAAGGTGCTGTTAGGTGTGCAGCAATATTCCAGCTAGATTAGAACAAGTGACCTGATAGAGTGTCATCCATGGGCCTTGCCTCCCTAGTTTTGAAGGTTTCATTTATCCATCCTGTCATTTTTCTAGCAGATGCGATTGATACAATGTTATGGTCCTTGAAGGTGAGATCCTCCGACATGATCACTCCCAGGTCTTTGACGTTGGTGTTTCGCTCTATTTTGTGGCCAGAAATTTGTTTTGTACTCTCATGAAGATTTAATTTCCTCATGTTTACCATATCTGAGTAATTGAAATTTCTCATCGTTGAACTTCACATTGTTTTCTGCAGCCCACTGAAAGATTTGGTTGATGTCCGCCTGGAGCTTTGCAGTGTCTTGCAATGGAAGACACTGTCATGCAGATTCGGGTGTCATCTGCAAAGGAAAAAACATGGTGCTGTGGCTGACATCCTTGTCTATGTCGGATAGAGGATGAGGAACAAGATGGGAGCGAGTACTGTGCCTTGTGGAACAGAGCTTTTCACCGTAGCTGCCCTCGGACTTTACTCTGTTGACGACTACTCTCTGTGTTTCTGTTAGTGAGGAAATTATAGATCCATCGACCGACTTTTCCTGTTATTCCTTTAGCACGCATTTTGTGCGCTATTACGCCATGGTCACACTTGTCGAGGCTTTTGCAAAGTCTGTATATATTACATCTGCATTCTTTTTGTCTTCTAGTGCATTTAGGCTTTTCGTATGCCCCAATATTTTGAGACAGACAGAGGCCCTGTTCTAACCCAGTTCCCTTGTTGTTAACTAGGTTTTTCTGGGGGGGTGTCTTGCTTCTTAGGCCCTTTCAAAGATTTTTTATGAAGGGGATGTTAGTGATTTTTTTCTGTAGTTCTTTGCTGTTGCTTACTCCCCCCTTTGGGAGGGGGGCGTCTGTTTTTTTTAGTAAATGGGGGACACCCCCGTGCCTTTCCCCCTTCCATAGGAGGGAAAAGGGCTCGTGATAGGGGCTTCTTGGATTCTTGATGAACACAGGGGATTTTTTTTCCCGGGGCATAGTACTGTATCTTTGGTTTTTGGATGGGGGCCATCGACTGTGGTTCCACTCCAGGAAGACTGGATTTGGTGTACGATTTCTGCATTTCCTGCCAGTTTTTTTTCCTTTTCCTGGCAAAAAACCCTTCCCTTGAGGGGCTGTGGCTACCAGGTTCCCATGGCCTGATGTTTTGAATTTTTTTGTCCCCTTTAGATGGTATGCCGGCAATTTAAGTTTAGCACAGTTTTCCGTACTGAAAAGGTACACATTCAGGGGGAAAAAGCTTACAGGAAGGAGTTTGCATTTTCCCCGTTTCATAGGGTGGGAAATTTTCTGGTTGGGCAAGTTTTCACGTCCCATCTGTTTTTTTCCAGATTCCCATGCCCGCAGATACCAAGTGCATAGTATGTGCACGGCTTTTGGTTTCCGTTTGCCTTTGGGTTTCTGTGATGTATTCCCTGTTGGGCATGTTTTCCCTTCTTTCTTCTACCTCCCCACACCAAAAAGGGCCCCACCAGTTTTTTTGGTAATAATCCTCACTATTTTAGTGGGGGTCCCCTTTTTTGCTATTTCCCGGGATTTTAGTTTGCAATATTTTTTTATCATCTTTACTACACATGGCTCCTGGCCCCCTGAGGTCATTTAAAGTATTCCTTTCCCGCGTATAATTCCCGACTACCTGGACAAAATCCCAGCTTCCCACCCCCCGGACAGCTCTCCAGCTTCCCACTACTGTCTCCCAGGACAGCATCTCCCCTTCACCATTACGTCTCCGGGCAGCACTCCAGCTTCACCTTACTGCTCCCAGGACAGCACCTCCACTTCACCATTTCTTCTCCCCAGGACGCCTTCACCCCAATTTCTGACTACCAGGACTTCACTCCACCTTACGTTTCTGACTACATGGGCCCGTACAAGGGCATACCATTTAGCCCCGCTTTTTTTGTTTCCCCCTGTTGTAAAAAGCTTCCAGGTTTTCTATGAAAAACAGCTTTTATGTTTACCTCTTTTAATAAATTGTGTTTTTAGTCCACAGATTTTTCTCATTTGGGCATACCCAAAAACACTTCCCTGTTTTAATACTGCTTGTAGCTAGTTCTTGGATATCTGCACAAGGGGCGTGACACCAATTTCCACAAAAATGACAATTTATGCATGTGGAAGCCCGTTTGTTTGACTGACCACAGACTACACACAGCTTCATAATGATTTGAATGGTTGATTTACTGCAATTCTACTAGCAACCTCTTGAATATTCTATTAATAACCTCCTTAAATGAAGCTCTAGCTATTTGTATTTCTGTTTCTAACTGTTTTTGTATATTGGACAGCTTACCGTGCACGTTCCTGGTATATATTTAATGTTTGTGTTTATAAGGGCGCCTACAACCCCATCCGTTTACAGTCTGCTTTATTGTCCAACGAAACCGTTTGAAACCAGTCAAAGGTTCGGACCAGTCAAGGGTTCGGACCAGTCAAGGGTTCGGACCAGTCCAGGGTTCAGACCAGTCAAGGGTTCGGACCAGTCGATCCGATCTGATCAGTGGGTCACTTATTTAAACCATACTGGTCGGTGATTTGAGCTAACACATGAAGGATCTACTGGAAATTATCTACCCGAGTAATCTGTGATTTGATTGATACAAAAGTATAACTTGCGTGTTGAAGAGCCGGTGACTGCTGGCAACTCCTACAATGACGAACGGTCGACCTCCACCCTTGTTTATCAATCGCTGTATCTAGCTTTTCTATTTTTTTTCCGTCTCCACCACAATAAATGCTATATTATCACTATAGTTGACTGGTGCAAATTTTGGAGGAAGGACGCTTTTTCTGTAGTAATAATTGCTTCTCGTTGTGTATATTGCGACCACTGGTAACTACAGGTTATATGAAATTCACAGTATATGTCTGGTATTTCAAGAAAAAAGAAACTAATGAAAGTCACTCCACTCCACTAAGTACCATTATGATACTGGTTAGTTGCTACTACAACACTGTATTCTGCTATTCACTGGTATCACTAGATTATATGCGAGTACACTAGCAGGCCAGGAAGCTTATTAAAAACAGCTGACCTGTGGTAAGTTTCTGGCGACTTCTGGCACCTGCCTCTATAGGCTTATCACTTCATTTACAAATTCACCTGTTTTCAAATGACACTTTAGCCTTTATCATCAATATACTAGGGAGCCACTGTAGTATACACTATACACTATGTATACTCAATGCTTTCAGGGAGACTTTCTTTCCTCTGACACAAAGTTCAATTATTATTATTTTTCCACACGGGACATAGGCCTATGATTCCCCTCTGGCAGTAAACTCTGCTAGGTAGTGCACACTAATTCTCCTTTTTTGCCTCAGTATATAATGTTTTCCGCCCAAGATTGGTTCCAGGCGCTAGAGGGATGTATCGTATAGGATTGATGACACAAATTAAAGTTCTAGCACGTAAGAGCGACCATGACTGTAGAGTACACTACTGTATAAACATTTAAAGATATACCAGAAATGTTATAAATGGTGCAAAGGTGACATTAAAACAATATCAAAGATGGATGACACAAACCCAATACCATTATAGTATGTTCCTCACTAAGCCAGGAATTCATTTAATGACGAGGTCCTAGAAACGGAACTTTGTCGCTAAGTGGGGAGGGGCTGTATACAGTAAATTTAGAGTTGATCATTGTTGCACTAAGTGTATCCTCATGTTTGAAGTGTTAAAACATCATTATACACATCTAATGTCATAAGTGTTAACATTAAAATTAATTAAAAAACTGAAAAACAATTACATCTTGACGTCAATAAATTCTAAAACATAAATATCACTGGTGCATTTATACCACTGTTGCATATGAGTGGTCATTTTTTTTGAGCCAAATTCAATACACCATGCAATAGTAAGGTCATATCAGATAGCATTCATTTTAGTCTTTTTTTTTTTTTCAAAATCATACTACATACACTCAAATAAGATTTTCTTTTCTGCCCATCCTACAGTTTGATTGTTAAAAGAAAAGTTGTTTGGCTTTGTTTTTCTCTAATATAATTCACACAAAAGACAGTTGTCATTGTACATTTACAGTTGACCCTCGGTAATTGGCCGTAATCTGTTCCAGAATGTAGCCTAATCTGAAAAGGCCCAAAAAACCAAAAATTT
>NC_069421.1:58218784-58241822 GCF_026875155.1 Cherax quadricarinatus
TGTATTTTCCATGTTTTTTTTAATGTTTTAGACAAAAATTTTAAGAGAAAGATTGTGTTAAAGTTTGTTTCTTATAGTTTATACCTATTATATTAAAGGAACTAATAAAAAAAAGTGTAACTTTCAAATTTTATTAACAGGCTTTATTATGTGTAAGTAATTTCACTGTGATTTTCAGTTATACAGTGACATTTATAGTGTTAGTAAGAAGCATATAACATCGTTATTTACGTTTAATCATGTTCGGGTGACACAAAACTCAAGATAAACTCCATGGTCTTTGACCCTGAGGTTAAGCTTAGGGGGTCGTAGTGTCGACTCGTTATTGCTGATTTAAGCGTAACAAAACTCAGTTTTTTTATGCATACAGTTTTTTTTAAAAAACACTTAAGTGTGGGGTTGAATTTTCAATATCCCCAAAAAATTGCTTGTTTAAAAAATTCAGTTTTTGTCTTTACAGACAAAGATTACACAATTAAAAATCTAATTTCAGTCTGTATGGTTTAACTCAAGATTAACATTTTTTTTGATGATTTTGGGGTAAATTTGAATTACTTACACAACGCGGAAATAATTTAAATTTCAGACTATACACATTTTTTAAAAAGAATCCTTTTCAAGGGGGGGCTCCTTGGCGTGGTAAAGGGCTTTTGGGTTGAGGAATTAGCCTATCGGCTTCTCCTCGACCGAACCCTTTTTACCCCCCCCCAATCTCCCCTCCCCATCCCATCCTCCCATCCCCCCTTTTCCTTTCCTCCCCTCCTCCCCACTCCTCCCTTTTCCCCCTTCCCTTTTTTTTGTCCTTTGGGGTTTTCCCCCACAGGCGCGCTAGTTCCTAGGTAGGGAAAGGACACCGGGGGTCCATCCCATTCCTTTTGGGGGTTTTTTGGCGGTGGGTAGTTTGCCGTGGAATCTGGATTGCCTAGGGATGCCCGATCCCTCTCCGGTTTTCCCGGATATTTTGGGCGCTTTGGGCGAGGGTGTACTCTGGAAGCCACCTTTCGGATTCCGGGGTGGTGGCTGAAGGAGGTATGCTTTGTGGGGGAATCCGGCCGCCCTCTCTTTTGACCCCGGGGTACCCGGGGCAGATGTGATTGCTACCAAATTGCTGGTTTACGGCTAAGGGTGGGGTATGGCACGGGTTCCAGCTGCATCTGCGCTACTAGCGGGTCAGCCCTTTTGGGGGCGGAGGGAGATTTCTGGCCCTTTTTCCCCTAGAACTATCCCCCCCCGGCCCCCCCCCTTTTTTTTTTTTTTTTTTTTTATTTTTTTTTCTTTTTTTTTTCTTTTTTTTTTTAAAAAACAAAAGAAAGAATAACCAACCCATGGCAGCCCTAGTCCAAACCCTGGACCCCCCGGGCCCCCTTCTTGATACCGCCCCCCGTTCTCCCCCCGCCTCGCTTTGGACCACTCTTAGACTTTCCTCATGCCTCGTACCTTTTTCCCGGTGCTGTTTCCTCCCCGTTTCGGGTACTGGGGCCCTCGACTGACTCCTTCGATTTTCAACCTTCCCTCCTCTGACTATCTTCCGCCTCCCCCTCTACGGTGGGGCAATTTTAAAACGCCGACCCCTTTCCACGTCGGACCAACTCGGGTCCCACCCTAAACGCAACGAAAATTACTGCTGATGATATTTTCTCCCCTCCCCTTTCTCTTTTTCTCAGAAACGATCGACACGCCCTTCACTACCTTTCCACGTCATTTTCAGACTGAACAGTGGCTAAATCTTCCTTTACACCAACTTCCTCACTCCTATCTTCGCCCATAGTTTTGGAAAGGGCACCCCTACGCCTTTTTGGTAAAGATATTTCTTTTCAGCTCTTAAGAGGGGTACGCGCATCATTCCCCGTACAAATGTACCCAGGCCGTGAGCTCTCTCGTCTTTCCTATAGTACTGTTCCTGTCCCCCTGAAAAACATCATTCCCTAAATTTCTTGTATGTCCCGTTATTCTCCCCCATACCATATTCAACAAATTTCCCCGACATGTGGCACCCGACTTCAGAACAGCGGGAAACTCCAAGTTTCCCCAATCCTCAAGGTAACACTTACTTTTTCCCGCCCGGGGCGGAGCGATACCCTAGCAATGTGGCTCTTAATTTTTGCAGCCGGAACTCCCCCTCGTTTTTTAAAAGCAGGACATGGGTTAAAGTTCAAAAAGGGATCCCTACACCACAACGGTAAAAATTTGCGGGCGATTTGGCCTCCAGCGAAATATTGCAGATCTATCGCCGAATGCCCAGTCTGGGGGGCCGAGACCTTTCTAATACGTCTTGAAATCGATCTCCCTCTTGCCTTAACTGTCATGAGGTCCCCCTTTTGTACTCTCGCCTTGTCAGGCATTTAAACAGGGGGAAACCTTTCCCCAAAAGAGACAAAAGGGTCCCCCTTATGCCTTTGGAGTTTCTCACCCGCCTAAAAGGAGACTCCCACGTTTTTCTTTTCCCGGGTTTTAAAAACCCCCCCCCACCTTGGGGTATCCCATCTTCTAAAACCCACCTCTGTGGTTTAACCTCCCCCGAAATCATCCTGTATTTTAATTTTTTTTTTTTTTTTTCTGTCCTCGGCTCAGACTCCCTACTTCAACGCCTGTCAAACCGCTTCTTCGGATTTCTCTCTTAAAACCCAGTATCGCGGCCCTCGTACGACCCTTTTCCCCAATCGTCCCTCTATTTTCCAAAAAAGTCAAAAAAAAGGTCCGGAAAACACCCTCCTACCATTTTCCCACCTCCTCATTTTACCCCCCCTGTCTCTTTTCCCTATTCTTCCCCTTCACTGGCTCGTTACAAGTGCAGGGGTTTCACCCTCCTCCTCGAAATGTCCCTTCCCCCCCTTTCCCTCCCAATTTCTTCCCTTCTGCCACCTCCCGGGTTCCTGCCTTTTTGTCCCCTCCCCCTTTTTCCAGTTCCCCCCACCCTTTCCCCCCCCCCCTTGGACAGCCAATACAGTTCCAATCTTTACTCATTCCCCCTACCATTCCCAATATTGTCTCCCGTACGACATCTCTGAATTCCCAAACCTTGAAGCAATCTCTGAATATATGCAGAGACCAAACCATCAAAGGGCATGATCCACCTTCCGCTCTTTCTCTCTCCCCCTGCCCATTGCGCAACTCCTTTCTTTACAGCGCACCGGTTTCCCTTTGCTCTTAACATTTTCCACTGCCTCCGCAGTGGGCTTTTTAACCCCTTTTGTCCGTAGGAACCCTTACCTGGGATTTCAAGTATCTTTAAACATTGCCCAAACATGCCCTTTTTACGTGGGAAAATCTGGCCTCAGGGGTAATCGGGGGTTTGGGTTTAATGTTACTCTCCCATTTGCCCCTGTTGGTGTTTGTTTCAAACCCCCAAAAATTTCACTCTGCTTTATTTTTTCCCCATCTCAGGCATAATTTTTGTATTCTTCAGACCCTTTTTCCCGATGGGGCCTTTAAAAAAAGTGCCCCTTTTTTTCCGCACTGATTTCCGTACCATACATTTGTTTTATACTTTGCTGCATTCACACAGCCCGTATCCACTTACATATGGTAAGCTCTGTTCTTTTTTCTCTTTCCTTTTTCCGGCATTTCTATTCCGGATTTTTTCCCTTTCCCTTTTTTCGTCAATACCGCCCCATTTTGTCTTTTTATTTTAATGCCCCCCCTTTCCTCTGGGGGGGGTCCCACTGTATTCCCGTGGAATTCAGTTTGAGGCTTTTTTTGCCACCCCCCCCCTCCATGTTTTAAAAAAAGGACTCACACCATTTTTTATCCCTCGATCATACTTCTTTGCCGACTCTCATTTGCTCTTCCTCCACCGCATTGACTTCATTTGGGCTGTTCTCCCGGACTTTAAGACGTGATCATTTTTCCCAAACATTCTTACTTCCCCCTTTTATTCCCACCTCTTCCCCCCCACGCTGGCAATTTAATCGGGCAAATTGGAACCTTTACCACCCTGAATTTTTTTTAAAAGGTTTCCCTTTTTCGCCTCCATCGAGAGCTTTACACCTCTTTCTCGTCCTCCGTTTTTCCCGCGCTTCTATTCTTTCCCCAAACTTCGGGCAGGCACCCCGAAATGCGTGCCTTGGTGGTCTCCGCTTGTGCTCGTGCAGTACTTGAAAAGCGCGCATGGGGCAGTCCGGACAATAGAACCACAAGCGACTCCTTTATTTTAAACAAAGCGTGCGTCGTCGCCGTGTCATCCGTGACGCAAACGACTTGCTGGCGAGGGTTTTTGTTCCCCCCTCACCTCTGCTTCCTCTATGATGCAGTCTGGAAAAAAGTACGAAAACTGAGTGGTAATATTCTCCTACCCGGGTCCCGTTTGCGGGTTCCGGTGTTGTATACCAAACCCACTAATGTTGCCAAGAAAAATTGGGAATCATTTGGCCCTATTTTCAGGGGGCTCCCCTATGCCCCCCTTTCTTTTCCCAAAGCTGCCAGAGAGTTAGCCCCTTGGGTTTTTTTCTCTCCCGAGAAAAACATATAATGTGCCTTTTACACTCAAGAACTGGAGGCAAAACCCCAGCTTGTCGATCATGGCAGCTGGGCCCGACGACATTTATATTTGTATGTACAACATTTTCACAGCAGCCCCTTTCAGTCCTATTACGCCTTTCAAACTTTTTTGGTCACAAGGGTTTTTCCCCAGCTGTGGAAAACCGCCATTTGTTCTCCCCTTTCCGCAAACCAGGCCTACGGGACATGAAACCTCCCACTATGCCCCTTCTCTTACCATGCAGTTTTTCAAAAATAATGGAACGTCTAGTAAATAGACGTTTTTGTGGGTATTTAAAGACACACAAAAATCCTCCACCCTCAATGGGCTTTTTTAAGGGACGTTCTACCCTAGACCCCCTTTCTGCCTTGGATAGTATGTTCGTAATGCCCTTTTCGAATAACCACTTTTTTATTGCCCCTTTTTGACCTTTAAAGGCAAATGACCAACTTGGAGGTATAAATTTTAGCCCAACCCACTCCTTTGGCCTTCAGGCAATCTACCATCCTTCCCTTTAAAAACTTTTTAACTGACAGGCCTTTCCGGTTCGGGGTTAATAATGTGCTCTCCCCCGGGGCTTTATCCAAGCTGAAGGTGTCCCCCCCGGGATGTGTTTGGCACAAAAAACTTTTTTCCTTGTTTTTAAACCCTTTGAGGGTTTTGGGCATACTATACGTCTTACGCGTAGGGGTTTTTGAATACTAGTACCATAAATTCTAGCGGGCCCAAATCTGAGGAAAAGGTGAAACCAGATGTGACAGAATGGGTCTGTTGGGGGGGTTGGGGCCCGTAGGAAAAAATCGGGACCCAGTGGTGCATTGTGGGAATGCCATCATATACACAAATTTCCACCGTGCCCCGGGTAAGAAGTTCCCCACTCCCGGGGAAAATTTGGGGCACTTTGTTCCCCCGTGACTTCTAATCAGATGGAAGTCAGTGAAGATGATTTCAAGGGTTTTGGTGGGTTTTGACCGAAAAATAATGAACCATAAATGAGTAAAGGGAAAACCCAACAACCCCCAGCCTTCCACCTTGGTGCGGGCCCGTCGTTCAGTTTTTTACCAAAATAAAAAAGGAAACTCCTATTTTTTTAAAAACCCCGACTCAATGTGAGCATTGGTGTGAAAAAAAAGTGATATGAAAAAAAGCTCTTCAAATTTTCCCAAAATGGAGGAGGGAGGAGGCAGAGGGGGAGGAGGCAGAGGAGGGGGAGCAAGAGGAGGAGGAGGCAAGAGGAGGAGGAGGCAGAGGAGGAAGAGGAGAAGAAGAAGAGGAGGAGGAGGAGGAGACGAGGAGGAGAGGAAGAAGAGGAGAGGAGGAGGAGGAGGAAGAGGAGGAGGAGGAGGAGAGGAGAAGAAGAAATACGTAATGAGAAAATAATACATAATAATAATACATAATTAATAATAATACATAATAATAAAATACATAATAATAATAAGACATAATAAAAATAATACATAATAAATAATAATAGGTAATAATAATAATAATATGTAATAATAAAGTGTTTCACCCATGACAGTAAACAAAGAATTAGGGGAATAACATCTGATAAGTCTGGACGTTTGATGAGGGTAAATGAAGGTAGAGCTGATGCCAAAAAGATGAGATGAACATCCGCCCCCCTTTGTTTTTGCTGGTATACTAACATTTCTGTCTGTCTTATTTGCCTGGCTGTCAAGCTCCCGTCTATCCATCTAGCTCTCTGTCTCAGAGAGCACAAGACTGCGTCATCACTTTTTACTCACATCTTCAAGCAGAGTATAGCACTTGTCTGGATTGGCTTGGGTATCCTAGTAATTTATACTATGTATACTGTATTTAGTGTACATTTGAGACAGAGATAGACAGACAGATAGAATGAGGGAGAATAGTATATTAGATCGAATGGAGAGGGGAAGCAGCATCCGACCTCCATTGTTTTGACAGGGCGGAGGGGGGAAAGAGTAATTAGCCAATAATCACTTTGACAGCTCCTGACTCCTGTAATTTTCACTATGGGACGAGGAGGAGAAGGAGAAGAGGAAGAAGAGGAGGAGGAGGAGAATAGGAATAAAAGAAGAGGAGGAGGAAGAGGAATTAGAGGGGTAGGAATGATTAGGGGGAAGATGGAGGAAGAGGAAGAGAGGAGAGAGGAAGAGTAGGTAGGAAGAGGAAGAAGAGAGGAGGAGGAAGAGAGGAGGAGGGAAGAGGAAGAGTAGGTGGAAGAGTAGGGGGCAGAGGAGGAAGAGGAAGAAGAGGGGAGAGGGTGGAACACTAGTCACTGGTACTGGATACAACAATTTTGTCTGTCTATTTGTCTGTCCTGTCAAGCTCCCTGCCTAATCTGTCTATCCATCTAGGCTCTCTGTCTCAGAGAGCCACAAGACTGTGTCCATCATCGTTATCTCACATCTCAAGCAGAGTATAGCACTTTGTCTGGATTTCTTGGGTTAGTCCTAGTAATTTTATACTATGTATACTTGTATTTATGTGTACTGTGAGACAGAGATAGACAACAGATAGAAAGAGAGAGACAGAATTGTAAAGAGATAGAATGAGGGAGAAAGATAAAACACCATTGTGTATATGACACCATGTTTCAGAGTTCCAACAAGCTGCAGAACTAATATGAATATGTTCAGTGACCTGTATATTGGTATATATATATTAAATAGAACAATAATAATAAACAATGTATTTTATGTTTTGTTTGTTGTAAACAATTTTTGTAAACCTCCAATATATTTGATAATATATGTTTGTGGTGCCTTATTGTGTTTGTATACAACGGAGGTGTATATATTTACATTGCACCTTACCTTGGTCTCATAGGCCACATATAGTTTATGTGAAAAAATAACATAGTGAAAAAAAGCAACAAACCTTCAAATACAAGTAAATCAAAGTTTACGCGGGTGAGCAGGCAGTCGCCGCTGTTGCCATGACGCGGCTCATCTTCTGCAAACTTCATGCACCTCCACATCCACGTAAGTATTGATGGTAAAATTTTTTTGTTTATCCTATAGGAGGGGGGGGGGATGGGGGAGGTTATAAAAAAAAACCTAATTTTTTCATATGAAAAAATAATTTTTGTTTTTTTTTGAAATTGGAGTGGCCGACCCTTGAGAACGATTTCGGAGAGGGCCTGTACCCTCAAAGGTGTTAAAGATTTGCCTCTAGTCTTCCATCAAATATTGGTCCATCCCTCATGTTGATGACTTCGCTATTGCCTGTCAGGCGCTGACTGTCACCTCCTTACAGTTTCTCTCCAGCAATGCAGTCGACCGTGTTTCCAATTGGGCCTCCACACATGGGTTTTAAATTTCCCAGCACTAAAACCCACCAAAATCACACTTTCACTTAGACGCTCTGTCATCTCCGATCACCTTTGTACCTCTATGGCTCCCGTATCCCTGAACGTGATACAGTCAAGTTTCTGGGCCTCCTCTTGATCGTATGTTATCCTGGAAACCTCCACATTACCTCTCTGAAGGCAACTTGTCCACAGCCACAGCCGGCGGAACCTTCTTGAAAACCCTTGCTCATCTTTCCGTGGGAGCTGAATCGTCGAACCCTCCTTCACTACATTCCCACCCTTTATTTTATCGAAATCTTGATTATGGTGACCAGATCATTCAACGGCATCTTCCTGCTACTCTCTCTAAGCCTTAAAACCCTATTCATCACCAAGATTACGTTTAATGCCTTGGCTTTCGCTCTTCCCCTGTCGAAAGCTCTATTCAGAAGCGAACGGTCCAATCTAATCCATCGCCGTGATGTGCCCATTGCCTGCTCTACTATGTACGCTCTCAATCTCCGCAATCCTGTCCATTTTATATAGAATGGTCACTGATATTAGTAACATTCTTTATTTGTTCGCCGCCCCTGCTTACTCCGTCCCTTCTCTCTTCGCCTTCATGTCGCTCTTGTGTCTTCCTCTTCAAACGTACCACCTTTTCTATGTACTGTACATCGGCACTTTTCCTACCCCCCTGGGAAGTTCCAGCTGTTCGAAGTCTGTTCATTTCTCCTCCCTTGCTCGAAAGCCACCTGTCTATACGGTCGCTTCCGCTCTCTTTTTCTTGACCACTTTCATCACTCTCATTCTCATGCCATTGCGTTACACAGATGGCTCCTAAGTCTTCTTGACGGCGTAGGATCGCACAGTGTTTTTCCGGACAGCGGCAGCCGGCGTCAAGGGCATTTACTACTTCGGCTAGTATTTTAAACTGCTGAATTATATGCCATCCTTAAGCACTTATCCGTATTGCATCTATGCCTGTGTCATCATTGTGGTTGTCACTCAGACATCCCTTAGGTGCTTTACAGGCTATACAAAATTGAATACTCCTCACCCCCTTAGTCCTCCTACCAACTTTGGCTACGCCGCAATCTTACCAAGCATAAAAGATATTGGTTATTTGTTGGTCCCTGGTCATTTGACGTACAGGGCAGAATGAACAGGCAGACACTGCTGTCCGGTCACAGTACATGACCTACCAAGTTTCTTATAAGGTATTCCATGTAACAGACATATTTGCTGTAATATCTTCCACCTTCAAAACACTCCGTTGGCAACAACGTTGGTCTACTATGCTCGGCAACAAACTTTAGTCTATTAAAACCGAGTATAGGTTACTGGCGTCTTCTTATCACCAGTGTCGAGGTTGGAGACTACTCTCTCCCGTCTTCGCATTGGCCATACTCGTCTACTCACATGGATATCTCATGAGAGGCGTCTTGCTCCTCTCTGTGAGAATTGCCAAGCTCCATTATCAGTCAGCCACATTCTGTTGGACCTTGGCCCACTTTATCAACGAGCACAAGAATTTACCTCCTGTCGTCGTCTTCGCCCCCGCTGCTCTCATTCTTTACCTTCCCTTCTCGCTGATGACCCACCTTTCATCCGGACCTCTTCTCTATGACTTTTGACAACGAACTGACTGTACTACACAAATTCTGATACTTTCAACCCTTTCATCTTGAATCTCTTGCTACCCTCTCCCCCCGTACTACCCTGACCCGCTGTTTTCTGTACCTGCTGATCATCCCCCCTCCCTTCTGCCTTCCAATTCCCTTGCTTCCTTCCCTACCCTTGCAGCGCAGTATAGCCCTTGTGGCTTAGCGCTCTTTTTTGATTATAATATTAATAATATGAAAAGAATTTTTCTTGAATCAGACCCATTCTGAGGATGTAAGTAAAAATGTTTTGATACATTTTAGTAAATCAACAATTAACCCTTTGACTGTCCCGCGCCTATATATCAGAATGTTTACGAGTGCCGTGTTTGACGAATATATACTCAAAAATACTAGCGGGGGGGGCTTCAAATCAAGCAGTAGAAAGCTGGTAGGAACACATGGAGGAGGAATGGGTCTGTGTGGTCAGTGTGGCACCATATAAAAAAAATATCTTCCTGGAGCACCAGTGCATAATGAGAAAAAAACACTCCGAACCATTTTTTTTTTTTTAATTATTGAATGCCGACTTTGGGTCTATTTTCGTATAGTATTAATGGTTGATTCTCGTTATTCTTGGTCTCATTTGATAGAATTGGGAGAACAGTATTACAGAAATAGAGGTGATTTTTGATTGATTTTACTATAAAAAGAACGCTGAGATAATGGAGCTCAAAGTAGGGGACATGGTTGGATTTTTTGGTGCCAATGTTCAAAAGGTAACAGAATGATGCCATTGTCCAAAAATGTCCAACTAGCCATTCTAATATGCAGTCATGAATGGTTTGATGTTATTTATACAGTTATTACAGCCATTGCAAGTAGTCTGCATAATAGTAAGTGCTAATATTTTTGTATTTGAAATAAAAATTCAAAATAGAAAGCTAGAGTATAATATCAGAAGGGCCTGGAGAAGTGACGATGAACAAAGAAATGTTATTTATAGAGCCAGGATTGTCTGCATTGTTCATTCTGGACCTTATTTTGAAAATTGTCATATTTTTTAGTTTTTGTGAAATTGGGCCAAAGGGCAAATTTCTGAGCCACATTATTAGGTAGTTTGATAGGACAACAAATGGGCAGTTTCTTGTATTCAATCGATAGAAAAAATAAGTTTCTGAAAGAAATAGGCTATGAGTTTGGGCGACTGGAACAATTGAATTACCGAAAATAGGGCTCAAATGGGCGAAATCGCCGATTTGTAAACAGCGCCGAGGTCGCTATAAACTTCCACGAGAGCACTAATTCCGTCAGTTTTCCACAAATTTCGTTTTTTTTGGTGTCATTACATCGGGAAAAGATTCTCTATCATTTTCATAAGAAAAAATAATTTTTTTTTTTTTTTAATTTTGCGACACCATGAGACCACCGTCAGGAGTGGGGGTTGCGACAGTCCAAAGGTTAAGGTGACAGGAAGTACAGGCTAGCTGCCGTAAAACTCTTGTCACAGAGACCTACTGTAACTATGGAACAAACGCCTTTTACACACCTGTAACAACAACAAGTGTACCATTTCCAACCTTATCTACATTGGTCATTACCTATTTTCAAAGTCATAATTATGAAGAATTCATTATGGTTTTCATTCAAATCAATCCATAGTAAATTCACGAACTGACATAGATAGTTGGCAAGTTCAATTATCTTAAATGTCTTGTGAAGGGAGAACCCTTAAAACTGGATTAAGTCATTTCCGGTGGTTAACGGTAATTATCAAATAGCCTTATTGTCTTAGCAGACAATTACTTTGATGCTGACTGGCTAGAGTTAGACATGTCAGTTTCTTAATTATCAAGCGTTTGAACCACCCAAACATTGTTTTTCATATGAACTTACAGGCATTTTAGAATCACATTAGACAATAGTCTTTTAGATCTCTAGATGCTAAATATGACCTAGAGGCCAATGTGATTTGGTTTATCAGTGGGTATAGTAACAAGATAATTGTCACCTCAAACTATTGAAACGTGGTTAATATTATGTTCAATAAACGCTATTTCACTGTGAGGAAATTAGCAATTGGTTTTACAAACAATAGTTTCATGCATGCAAGCAAAGCAACGAACAAGATGAAAAATCCCAAATCCAGTGGATATACAAACCTTTCAACCTTTTCAACTCAGTATAAAAAGAGTATACCTACTCCCACTACCACAGAATGGAAATCACCCATATAGGCATTATCAATCTTGTTGAATACACAGATCAGTAAACACAGACTGTCATACATAAACGTACTCCAAAATGTTACTTGTGATGGAACACATTGGGCACAGATTGTATTCAAGACACATCAATGGAGGCACTAAAACAAACGTCCTTCATCAGCTGCGCGCGCGTGTGCATGGAAGTGTTTTAGGTGAACACAAGGAGGAAAATGCTCCACTGAGAAGTTTTAAATGCAAGGGTAATGCATCATACAGCATTATGCACAATACTTTTGCTGATAACAACAGGAGACTTCCCACAGAATTCAGGAAGTCAACAAGCAACAGCATTAAATGTGAAGATAAGTTAAAAAGCGACTGCTCCCCGCGTTCCCGATAGCTCGAGTAATAGTT
The DNA here is from genome assembly GCF_026875155.1 of Cherax quadricarinatus. NCBI lineage: Eukaryota > Metazoa > Arthropoda > Malacostraca > Decapoda > Parastacidae > Cherax > Cherax quadricarinatus. The sequence continues at coordinate 58,230,767 of NC_069421.1, forward strand.
ATTCTAATAAAATTAACACAAAACCAATGGCTAACAACTATTTGATCATGGCTCACAAAAGTCCTTCATAAGCAGAAAAGTGTTTGCAGAAACGTGACTAAACAACCCTATGCCAAAGTTACAGTTAGATATGCTGGTTTTTTTTTTCATAATTCTGGAAAAAACAGACATATGACCTAGCCAGAATCACTGTTTGGTCTAGGAAACAGGAAAAAACAGTAAGAAGCTGTGGTAGTAGATGATATGCCTAAGTCTGTGCAGATCCAGGGATTAAACAAACAGTTGCTGGACACTGAAAGCTGCTAAGGTCAAGTTACCATGTCCGGACATACAGAGGACACAATAGTCCAATTGATTTAATCATTGTAGTGATTATTATCACTGTTTTGTGCAAATATAGTAAGTATACATGATGTCACAGGTTGTGAAAACAGCAGGAGGCCAACATGATATTGGTCCCATTCCGCCTCTCAAAGTGGGAAAGAAGCTGAGATTTTGATTCAGTGGAAAATATACTAGTTATGAAGAATAACCGCTGATCATGTACCACAGCAAAAATTAACATTACCGGAAGAAATGAAATGAAAACCAGTTTATAAGTTTGTGGATTTAGATGCGTAGGTAATGATTAATAAACCAAGCCCACAAGAGTCTCAAACTATTCACCAATATTTGGACACTGTCAAATATAAAGATGGACAGTATTGGGTTAGGTTTTACCGATGGAAATTAAATCCTCACATCTGCTTAGCAAATTATCGCATGGCTTTCGACAGATGATAGCACAAATACATAGCTCAGGAAGAATCCAGTGCTACTGACTGTTTAAGATAATATCAACAAGAACCATTTTGACAAATAAATTCATTGAGGACATAGTAAAGATAAGTTGAAGACAGAAGCGCATTATCTCCTGCGACCATGGGACTGTCCAGTAAAGAGTCTGAAACCCTGCGGCACTACGTGTTTATATAATTTCAGGGGGGGGGCGCTCGTGCATTATAAAGATGTAGCAAGTCTTAATGATGTCAGATGACCGGAACCCTCACTAACCTGAGAAAGCTTGGAGACGTGCTTATGAAATGTCCACAAACCCATAAGACCTACTGGCTGATATTCCAAAGCTTCTAAGAGTAGGACACCAGAAAAGATAGATATTATACTCAATTCTTGTGGCCTGAAAATCCACATGATACTCAAAGTCCTGTGAAAACTATCGCTTCAAATCAGTATTATTTGGTGCAACATCTCTCCATTCTTACTAAGCTAACTCTGAATAACACATTTGAAGAAATCTGAAACTCCCTTCAAAGAGATCTTAAAGGAAAAGTAATCAAGAGGACAATCTTCAAGGTAGCAGTGAATAAAGAGGAGGATGTGAAATCCTTATAAAAAGCAGGCTAACAAGGAGATGAAAGAAGCAAATATGCCTCTAAGGATGTGGAATACATTCAGTGCAATTAAGGAACTTATCACTGAAGATATCCCTGAAACTGAAAATTCCTGATTGCAACAATAGCTGGACATAATAGGAACCACACGAAGATACTTGAGTCCCAAAAAGATAAACAATAAATCATTCAGTACACTCACTAAACGTATTAACTGTCAGAGTATCACAATGTTTTGATCCTCTAGTACTGTCTCCACCAATTAATCATAAAGGGTAAAAAATGCTTAGAATCAAGATGCACTGGAAGCTCAAAATTGATGGGATTAGAACTTGCCTCTAGAAATGAGTCCATACATGGGATGAAATATCCAGGGAGTTTAAGAGCAACTTCATCACAATTCATTTCCCAGACAAATAGGTCAAGAGGGAAACAATTTATTCCACATTACATGTGTTTCTGTATGTTCAACCAGAGGTTATGCAGCTGTACTTACTCTAATAATGCTGTAATAGTACAACTAATTACTCAAAGGCAGGGTACACCCTTTCGAAGGACAGAACATATTACCACAATTGGAACTGACAGCACTCTATTAGTGTACAGAGAGAATCTTGTCTATCTCAACAAGTAACTTGATCAGCTCACTATTGAGAAAACCGGATCTGGGAGTGATAATGAAGCAGTTCTCCAGTGGTTAAGAAATAATAAGAGTAAGCTGGTCCTATGTACAGAACAAGTAGCAGAAATAAAAGAGATGCAGAGAGATAACAGCTTTCTTCAACGTCTCTACCCAAGAAGAATCCCTGACATGTTGACCACGTGTGTCCCACTTAAAAATTTGTGGATAAATATAATTATGGGCCCCATGGACCAAACTGGCTCTCTAATGAAAATTAACTGGCCTCATCAAAAAGCTCACATTATGGCCAGAAAAAACAGTTCTGACTTGAACACAAGCAGAAATGTTGTTGTGTAAATACTGCAGACAACAACAGAAATAAGCCATTGGGATATCTAAATACTCATCTTTGGGTAATCTCTAAGAGTTACAGCTCTTGTCTTTATAGATTCATTAAAGGAATAAAACCTGATTATGAGTTTGAACCCATTAAATTACCTGGGGTGAAACTAATACAGAAAGATGTTTTCTCTACAATAATATAAATTTCTGGAAACACAAGATGAAATCCCCAAGAAACCTGTCATGATTAATTCTTTAGGACTTATCTCGACACAAAAAGATTTATAAATGTCGTGGATAGAATCATATTCTTCACGTACCTAAAGAAGCCATACATCCAATATTTGATCCCAAGAATCATTGGCTAACAAAACTGACTGTGCAGAATGCCCACAGTAAACATGTTACAGGTGGCAATATAAACACAAATGCAGTTATAATGTGAGCCTTTTATTGACCGTTTCGCCCACTACAGTGGGCTTTTTCAAGGCGACAAACAGAAACTACCTGGGGTGGAAGGAACGCGAGTATTTATAGAAGTCACTATCCTCGTCACTTACATCATAGACGCAGACAGCGAGCATATTAAAAAAAACATCTTCACACACCCAGAGAAGACACTGCCTAGAAGAGATCCATAGTCCTTCCCACCAACTCCATTGCGCAAACATGGTTTTCCAATCATCTTTGCCAAAACATCATTCCAAGTATCTAGCCCTCCACAACCACGAACCATCAAGGACATCACCAGTAGTAGGCAGGACAAGCCTCCATCCTCTGCAGGGGTAACATAATCCCATGTTATGACTTGCAACAAACATCAAAGGGACTCCAAACACGTATTTCAGAACACACAATACGCAAGCAGGTCTGACGAACACAAGGAATGCCTGCGTACAACACCGTAATTCACACAACCCCCAACCCCTGTTTTGATAAACTACAGAAACTCAAGACTTATCGCCACAGAAGACAACACTCCAATACCGAAGAAATCCTGGAATCATCAACTTATTCTATATCCATCCGACAACTTCAACCAAAATAGTGGCTTCTATAACATAGCCTGAACCACTTCCAAGAAACTTCTTCATCGCTATCCCACATAAGAACAACTGTAGGAAGGTCTGCTCACAAACATTATCCAATCCCTTTCCAAGCTACCCAAGTTTTTAGAACTCTATAACCCACTCGGTACATCATCAATCAGCATTCCTTCAACTACCGACCTCACCGGACGTAGTAAATACTCGCGTTTCTTCCACCCTAGGAGTACTGTTTGTGAACTTGAAAAAGCCCACAGTGGGGTGAAACGTAGTCAATAAAAGGATCACATTATCTGCATTTGTTGGTTTATATTGCCCATTGTTCGGTATTTTATACCATTATTTCCTGTTACATGGTGGGTACTGACACACTTTGTCATATTCGACAATCCTACTGGATACCTCAAGTCGACAAGTGGTGAAAACAAAATAAAGGACTGTGTTACTTGTCGGTCACTTAACGATATGTGAGTAAGTCATAATCCCAGGTCCACCTCCATATCCCTCTGAAAGAGTTTGTCATATCACTCCATTTGAGGTGACAAGGTGTAGATTACACTGACCAATAATTTTAGGGAGCGCAAGGAACGGAGTGTATGGACAAAGTTCCCATCAAGGTGTACATCTGTTTGTTCCACTTGTGCTACGACTTTACAGGGTACATCTAGAAGTAGCCACTGACATGTCTGCTGAAACCTTTACAAATATTCACAGAAAGTTTGCAGTCCAGAAAGGGCATGTCCCAGACTGATGATTTCAGATAAGGGCAACGAACTTTGTTGCTGGTGCTGCTTGGATTTCAGCAAGATCTTTGGATCAACCCAGAATACCACAGATGCTGAAATCAACACATTTGTCGTTGGAGAACATTCCTCCAAATCTCCATGGCCACGGCGATTTAATGAAAAATATCGTCATTGGTAAAACGTTGTTTAAGGAAGACTCTTCATCGTCAAAGAATAGACTAGAAGAATCCGTACAGGTGTGACTGGAAATAGAAAATAGAGTCCACAACAACCTCTATCTTATGTTTTCCGATGATCTGGACAATTTAAGAAGTGTTAAGTCCATCTCATTTCTCCATGGCAGAAGGCTCCCGAACCTGTTCCTCCCATGAATGAAAAGAAATCATAGAGGATCCTTCTTATTTCGAACCTGAGCAACTCAGGACGTAAATTCAAACACCTCTTAATAAAGTGATTGAACTTGGATGAAAATTTGGCGAGAAGACTATCTCACCTCATTGAAGAACAACTTCTATGGAGCGGGTGTTTTCACTGAAAATCATAAGTCCTTAAGACCTGGTGACAAAGTGATTATCGGGAAAATGATGGTTCGAGGCCCAATGGCCACTTGGAAAAAATTGTGACAGCATATATCCGATGCAATGGAATCATCAGACAGTTGATGGGTTTTAAACATAAGGTGTGTAGCGAATAAGCGTGACAAATAAATTAAACTAGTGCCGTTAGAATTACAACAGTGTTGAAAACAAAATTAGTGATTCGCCAGAAACCACACAGACTAAAGCTGTTCAGAAAAGAACAAGCAGCAGTGTGGGCGAGTGAGAAAATTAAATTAATGTTAAGTGATGAATAGTTCACCTGCAAGCGAACCTTCCGCCGCCTCCCCCAGTGTGGAGAAATTTTCTCCAGGAGGGGGGTATCAGCCCCCTTCAGCCCCTTCAGCCCTGAGGGGTCCAGCCCTCTCAGAAGGGGCAAGGCATCTTGTTTACTGCTAGAGCGAGTAATTTGATAGCAGATGCAGTATGAGCATGGGACGTGGTAGCTTCGACCGGACCTCCTTGCAGTGTTGCAGAATTATTTTAATAAGAGACAGTACATCTCTTACTTTAGAGCAGGACAATTAAGGTAAATCCTGCGCACCACTTTTAATTAGCGGGCATGGTAGAGATAGTGTATATTGTTGTCTATGCTTAAGACACAAGAATCAAACATTCGCCTGCTTTGTTTTCATCGAGAACTGGCAAAGGCAAAAGTACTAGGTCACAAGCTTTTCTTTGTCTAGGGGAGTAACGTGTGGTGCTGTGGACGTCTCAGATTACTTTTGACTCTTACTGAGAAGTGGACACTGACACCAGATAACCAACCAAGAACACTGATCCGTGAATTAGTGTGAACAAAGTATCTATCTCATAAAAACACAATAAACACTTAAGAGAATGTGATCAGCTTCTTAGTGATAAGATTGTGAACAATAAAGACAAATCTTGTGGAAACATATTGTATGCAATGTGCGTATTCCTAACTATGGGAAAAACGGGACATCGCAAGGACCCTTCAGCTTCCTACAAGTCATACTGATAACTGTCGAAGGTGGTGAATAACCACCATAGCTCAGCTACAAAAACAAGGTAGGTTACAGAATATCTTGTAGTACGGGGGACTGCGCAGTTCTTGAGCCGCAAGAGTTTTGTGTATCAACAAACCTATAGTCCGGCAGTAAGGGGCAGACTTTTGAGTCCAAACAAGTACGTAAGTTTTGTCAGCAATCAGTGAAATGAAATAATGCTGACATAACACCCCCCGTAGGGGGTAATTTTTTGTTTACAAATTATAAACTCATTTCCACCCGTTGAGAGAGGACTTCCACCAGCTTTCTCAAAACTCTCTCCTGCAGGGTGGCGGCGTGCAGAGCATGAGCTGTCTTTCTGAAGTTAAGTTTTTCAACTATACCAACTGTTTAAGCTTAACTGGTATGCATTTCTCAACACAGGCCCTGATCCACCAAGAGCCTGTCACAGACGGGGCCAACGAGGGGTTGACCAGAAACCCTCTCTGGGTAAATTCCAGGTATACTCATACTTCGTGGGACAAATAAGCTAACGACACACACACGCACCCACATGCCCATGATGCTGCAGCAATATGGTTGCCTGGCAAACCTGAGAGCTGCATTCAATCCGTAGTAAGGAATCACATTCAAGACATACAGTACCTGGTGTACGTCAGGGGCCCCATACTGGAGTATGCAGGCACCATATGGAACCTACACCTGAACAAGCACGTTCAAGAAACTAGAGAAAGAACAAGGGTTTGCAAACAAGGCTAGGTTCCGGAGTCTCAGGAGAATGTCCTACGTAGAAAGGTTCAGGGAAATGAATCCTGATGACACTGGAGGTATAGGAGGGTCAGGAGACATGATAAAGCATACATAATACTGTATGGAATAGATAAGAGGTGGACAGAGACAGGATGTTCCAGAGAGGGGACACAGAAACAAAGGGGTCACAATTGGAAGCTGAAGACTCAGACGAGCCCACAGGATGTAGAAGTATTTCTGTCATTCATAGGAGTAGTCAGGCAGTGCAAATAGCCTTGAAGTGACCGAGTGGAGGGCGGGAACCATAACATAGGTTTTAAGACGGAAGTTTTGATAAAGCTCAAGGAGCAGGGAGAGAGAGGACCTTGTGGGCGCGTGAGCGCTGTGAAGAGGCAGCGCCAGGAGCTAAGACTCCCACCCTGCAACACACAAATAGGTGAGTACACACACACCACACACACCACACACACACACACACACACACACTCACCTATGCACTGAGAGACAAACTGGGGTTCCAGAGAATATACCTCGATTAAGATAGAACACATGAGGAAAGGATGATACTGAAAAAGAGAGTACAAAAACAAAATGAGGAACGAGAGGAAATGATGAGCAGAAGAACCCAGGCACAGGTGGAAGGGCAAACACACACTCCAGAAACACATGAAGAAGGACTCCAACCACAACAACCACAAGCCAACTGACACACTGATCCCTCTGTCCCCGCCTCCACACCACAATCCCCACCCCTACAGCAATTGCCTATGTCAACTCTGCCCCCACCCCCACTGCAACTCCCCATAGGCCCCCACAAGAGCTCCCACTCCCCCCAACCCCAATCTTCTCCCAGGACCACAGTTTTAGAAAAGAGGTTGAAGGTTTGGTACACAAACGTGGATGGAATAACGAAAAAATATGAGGAGTAGCATGAATGAATCAATGAGAAGTCCCCAGACATCATAGCAGTCAGAAATGAAACTCACTGAGACAATAACAGACACCATCTTTCCACCAGGATATTGATCTGAGGAAAGATAGAAGAGCAGAAGGGAGGTGTTGCACTTCAGTCTGGGGAACATAAGGTAGTCATTGCAGTGATGTATAATCCACCACAGAACTGCAGGAGGGCAAGAGAGGACTAAGAAGAGAGCAACAGAGTAATGGTGGACACATTGGCAGAAGTGGCAAGAAGAGCTAACTCAAGCAGAGCAAAGTTACTGGTTATGGGCGATTTCAACCATAGGGGAGATTGACTAGGAAAACCTGGAGCCAAACGGGGGTACCGAAACATTGGAGAGCCAAGATGATGGATGTGATTCAGGAAAACCCTCATGCATCAACATGTTAAGGACACTACGATAGTGAGAAGGGAGGATGAACCAACAAGAACTGGACCTTGTATTCACCCTGAGCAGTTCAGACATTGAGGACATACAAATGAAAAGGCCCCTTGGAGCTAGTGATCACGTGGTTCTGTACTTTGAATACATAGTTGAGCTACAGTGGAGAGGGTAACAGGAGTTGAATGGAAAAGTCAAACTAAAAAGTGGGAACAACACAGGTATGAGGAACTTCCTGCAGGAGGTTCAGAGGGACAGAAAATTGATAGGAAAGTCAGTAAACGAAATGATGGAATACGAAACAACAAAATGCAAGAAGTCAGAGGAAAGGTTTATTTCCAAAGGAAAACAGAATAATGAAAGACCAGAATGTCCCCATGGTTTACCCAGAGGTGTGGGGAGGCAAGAACTAAGTGCACTAAAAAAATGGAAAAAGTACAGAAGAAAAAGAACCCAGGAAAATAAGGAGATTAGTCGAAGAGCCAAAACGAGTATGCACAAAATTAGGAGGGAGGCCCAGCAACAGTACAGAAATAACATAGCATCAAAAGTCAAGTCTGTACTGAAACTGCTGTATAGCCACATTAGGAGGAAAAAAACAGTCAAAGACCAGGTGATCAGGCCTGAGGAAAGAAGGTGGGGAGCTCTCAAGAAACGATCAAGAGGTATGTGAGGAGCTCAACAAAAAAATTAAAGGGGAAGTATTTTCAGTAGAGATAGGATGGGCTATTGGATGACAGCACAGAGGGGAACACCAACAGGAAATATCCCAAAACAAGTGTTGGATGACATACACACAAATGAGCAGGAGATGCAGAAGCTGTTAAGTGACCTTGATACCTCAAAGGTGATGGGACTGACATCTCCCCATGGGTCCTTAGAGAAAGGGGCCGAGATTTCTGTGTGTGCCACTAACCACAATCTTCAACACATCCCTTGAAACTGGCCAACTACCTGAGGTATGGAAACAGAAAAAAGTAGTCCCCATTTTTAAGAAAGGAGACAGAAATAAGACACTAAACTACAGACCTGTGTCACTGGCATGATAGTATACAAAGTCATGGAGAAGATTATCAGGGGGAGAGTGGTGGAGCATGTGAACAGAACAAGATTATAAACAACCAGCACGGATTCATGGAAGGGAAATCCTGTGTCACAAACCATTTAGATTTTATGACAAATCTACAGAAGTCAGACACGAGGAGGGGTGGGTTGATTGCATTTTACAGGACTGAAGGAAGGCCTTTGACACAGTGCCTCACAAGAGATTAGTGCAGAGGCTGGAGGATCAGATGCGTATAATAGGAAGGGCACTGCAGTGGATCAGAGAAACCTGACAGGGAGGCAACAATGAGGGCATGGTACGTAATGAGGCATCACAGTGGGCAAAGACACACAGACACACACACCACACACACACACAGACACACACACACACACACACACACACACAAAAACACACACACCACACACCCCACACCCACACACCACACACACACACACACACACACACACACACCAAAGCACACACATATGCACACACCCTATGACACACTATAACATATATGCAAAACACATAAGCACACACATATGCACACACATATACACACATATGCACACACATATGCACACACATATGCACACACATATTTCACACATATGCACACACATATGCACACATATGCACACAACCCTATGCACACTATTGTCCCAACCTAAAACCTAATGAAATACCACTACATCCCACTGACACAGCTAACCAATATAAACCGACTTCTTCTCAACCATGGATCTAATCTCGCCAATAAAATCCCACATACTAATGCCCATGCCAGGGACTACCTAGATGGGAATTTCCCAAATTCCTTCTATCTTGCACCAACTGAGCCCTCGGAAGTCACCGAGATTATAAAGTCACTTAAAAATAACTCAGGGAATCTGTCTAATGTCCCACCATTACTGAACAAGCGAGCGGCCCATATCCTTTCGCATGCTATTTCATTACTTTTTAACAAGTCACTAGAAACTAGCACCTTCCCAAAACTACTCAAAGGGCAAGGGTTCCCCAATACATAAAGGTGGTGACCTACAGACTTAAACAACTATAGGCCAATATCAAAATTTACCATTGCTATCCAAAATCTTTGAGAAACTCGTGCACAGGAGACTATTCATTTATAACAGCCCCAAAACATACTCAACCCTGCCAATTTGGATTAAGGAAAAATAAAAGCACTAATGATGCAATCATAAAATTGCTAGATCTGCTTTACACAGCATTGGAAAATAAGGAATAACCACTAGGAATTTTTATTGACCCAAGAAAAAACTTTTGACACAGTAGACCCACGACATCCTATTCCACAAACTTGACCATTAAAGGTATAAAGGCCATGCGCTTTCTTATTTCAAAATCTTACCTTGCTAATAGGTATCGTATGTTACCATTAAAGAGACAGCATCAACAACACGGCCACTTGATACTGGGTTCCGCAGGGAAGTGTCCTTGGTCCCCTGCTCTTCCTCATATACATCAATGATCTTCCCCAAACGTATCCCAACACCTAAAACCCCTTCTCTTGCTGACGACACGACTTATGTCATCTCTCACCCTAATCTTGCCACCTCAACACCATTGTTAACGAGGAGCTGATCAAAATATCGACTTGGATGACAGCCAATAAAAATTACGCTTAAACACTGACAAAACCTACTATTATTTGGGGAGCAGAGCAGAGATGCACAAATTAACATTAAGATCGACAACACTCTAATTACCAGACATAATGAGGGCAAATTCCTAGGCCTATACCTTGACAACAACCTGAATTTCAGCACCCATATCCAACACATAACCAAAAAAGTATCCAAAACAGTTGGGATCCTCTCCAAAATATGATACTACGTGCCGCAAAATGCCCTTCTCACACTATACCACTCACTTATTTATCCATACCTCACCTATGCTATTTGTGCTTGGGGATCAACTGCAGCAACAACCCACTAAAGCCAATAATAACCCAACAAAATGCTGCAGTAAGAAAATCACTAAATCCCATCCTGGCAACACCCCCCCCCACTCTTCATAGATCTAAACTTACTCCCTGTTCAGTACATCCACACTTACTACTGTGCAATCTACATCTACAGGACCTTAAACTTCAGTATACCTTTACCAAAACGCTTTTTTGATAGTTGGGACGAACCCCAGGGTAACACCCGAAAACAAACATCTTACGACATTCCCCC
>NC_069421.1:58242322-58356498 GCF_026875155.1 Cherax quadricarinatus
TTTACATTTTGGGGTGACCCCACAGATAAACAACTATGGGCCAATATCAAATTTCCCCACTGCTATCCAAACTCGAGAAACTGCGTGCATAGAGATTATATTCGTTTATAGCACACAAAGCATACTCAAACGCCTGCCAATTTGGCTTCAGAAAAAATAAAGGCACAAACAATGCAACTGTAAATATGCTAAATCTGCTTTACACAGCAATGGAATATAAGGAATATCCATTAGGACTTTTTATTGACCTAAGAAAAGCTTTTGACACAGCAGACCATGGCATCCTACTCCACAAACTTGACCATTATGGTACAAGAGCCATGCACTGCATATTTCAAATCCTACTTACTAATAGGTAATCCGTATGTCACCATTAAAGACACAACCTCATCAACACAGCCACTTGATACTGGAGTGCCACAGGGAAGTGTCCTTGGTCCCCTGTTCTTCCTCTTATACATCAGTGATCTTCCCATACTCACAACAACTGAAACCCATTCTCTTTGCTGACGACATGACTTATGTCATCTCCCACCCAAACCTTGCCACCCTCAACACCATTGTTAATGAGGAGCTACTAAAAATTTCTACTTGATGACAGCCAATAAACTTACACTTAATACTGACAAAACCTTCTATGTTATGTTTGGTAACAGGGCAGTGTTGCACAACTTAACATTGAGATCGACAACACTCTTATTGCCAAACATAATGAGGGCAAATCCTAGGCCTGCACCTCAACAGCAACCTGAATTGCAGCACCCAATCCAACACACAACAAAAAAAGTATCCAAAATGGTTGGGATCCTCTCCAAGATATGTTACTACGTGCCACAATCAGCTCTCCTCACACTATACTATTCACTCATCTATCCCTACCTCACCTATGCTATTTGGCCTGGGGATCAACAGCAGCAACACAACTAAAGCCAATAATAACCCAACAAAAAGACGCAGTAAGAACAATCACGCAAACCAATCCCAGGCAACACACCTGCCCACTCTTCAAAGATCTAAACCTACTCACTGTACAGACATCCACACTTACTGCTGTGCAACCTACATTTACAGAACCTTAAATTCCAATATTAACCCTGACCTAAAACACTTTCTTGATAGTTGTGACAGGACCCACAGGCATAACACCAGGCACAAAAGTCTGACATTCCCCGTGTCCAGCTAAACCTATACAAAAATTCAATGTACATAAAAGGACCTAAAATCTGGAACACCCTACCTGTAAACTCTAGAACTGCAGACACAACCATCACTTTCAAGACTAATGTTAAAAAACATCTTATCTCCCTGATACACCCCACAATCAGCCAACTACATGAAAACCACCAATTCTCTTGTATCATACACACACAAAAAACAACCTAGACCTACTCTTGATATCTGTGATTCCCCACAATGCACACTTACACTCACCCAGTTGACTGTAAACACAGAAATATGTAATAAAACTATTAACTAATGAATCTTAAACTAGTCATAAGTTTGCCTGAGAAACTCCAATAAAGGAGCTTCAATAGAAACTATGTAATCGTACCAACACAAAACCATTCACACTGCTAAATTTACAAACTGTAATGCAATTGCCTAGCTTCATCATCAACATGCTCCATAATCTGTACCAATATAGAGTTTGACTTAGTCTGCCTGATATGCCTAGTCATGCTAGGCGTGATAGTGGCCCTCTCTGTAATTAGTATTTTATAATATGTAAACCACACAATATCCTATATGCAAACCCCTCATTGTAATCTTTACAGAGAATAAACTTGATTGAGAGTTTCCACGAGGATAGTGAGGCTCAAGTTAGAGTTGAAGAGAGGGAGATTATTTCCCAGTAAAAGTAAGCTTTTGACAGGAATGCATGATGTAACCATGTTGTTCAATATATTTATGGAAGGGGTTTTAAGAGAAGTGAATGCTCGGGTGTTGGCAAGTGTTGGATTAAGAGATAAAGAATCAAACACAAATTGGGAGTTGTCACAGATGCTTTTTTACTGATAGACACTGTGCTTTTGAGAGGTTCTGAAGAGAAGTTGCAGAGGTTGGCGAAATGAGTTTGGAAGGGTACGTAAAAGAAGGAAATTAAAAGTGAATGTAGGAAAGAGCAAGGTGATGAGGATAACAAATTTAGGTAATGAAAGACTGGATATCAGATTGGAGGGAGGGAGAATAGAGGAAGTAAATGTATTCAGATATCTAGGAGTGGACTTGTCAGCAGACGGGTCTATGAAAGACGAGGTGAACCACTGAAGCGATAAGGGAAAAAAGGTGAGTGGAGCACTGAGGAGTATCGTCGAGACAAATAACATTACCTATGAAGCAAAGAGGGGAAAGTATGAAAGCATAGCGATATCAACGCTGTTATTGGGTGTAAAGCATGGGTTGTGGATGTTGCAACAAGGAGAAGGCTGGAAGCAGTGGAGATGGTCATGTCTGAAGGCAATGTGCGGTGTGAATATAATGTAGAGAACCATAACTTGGAGATTAGAAGAAGGCGCAGATTTCTAAAAGGCAGAGGAAGGGTTGTTGAGGTGGGATTGGATATTTAGAATGACTCGGAGGGCATATAAATCTGTAGCGAAGGAAGACAGGGAAAGGGTCGACCTAGGAAAGGTTGAAGCAGGGGGTAAAGGAGGTTTGGTGTGTGATGGGCTTTGCTTCCATCAAGCATGTGTGTGTGTGTGTGTGTTAGACAGGAGTGGAGACAAATGGTTTTTATGACGATGTGGTGTTGGAGCATGAGCAAAGTAACATTTATGAAGGGTTTCAGGGAAACTGGTTAGCTAGACTTGAGTCCTGGAGGTTGGCAATACAGTGCCTGCACTCTGAAGGAGGGGTGTTGATGTTGCAGTTTTTTAACTGTATGTAGGCATGCCTCTGGCAAGATAGTGATGAAGTGAATGATGATGAAAGTGTTTCTTCTTTTTCGGGTCACTCTGTCTTGATGGGAAATGGCTGTGTCAATAAAAAAAAATGTATTTATCCTTTCTTTTATGAAAGAAAGCATTATCCCTTGCTATACAACTCAAGGGCTCCCCTATTTTCATTTACCAAAAGCACTGTCAACCTACTTACTCCCGTAATCTACAAATGTTTCACCCATTCTAACCTTTCATGTTCCTCACAACAATAATTCCCTCACTCAAAGCTCCCTAAACATTCATTTAACACCTCCCAAAATCTCCTCTTCTTTACACCTCTTGTTCTCAAGTGCATACACACTATAACCCACATCTTGCACACCATCCTTATTCTAAAACACATAATTCTTGACTTTGCACACCTAATAATCAATTCATATCCAAAAACTGATTATTGAATATTACCACTACTTCCTTAGCTCTGATTCTTTCATATACACCTAATTTAACAACATTTAATATTATTATATACATAGAGAGGACACAAGGGGTTAGTAACCCTTCTCCTGTATAAATTACTAAATGTAAAAAGAGATAAATTTGACGTTTCTCCTGCCTTGGTGGTCACGCTGCCTCAGCGGTCACCCTGCCTCAGTGGTCACCCTGCCTCATGGTCACCCTGCCTCAGTGGTCACCCTGCCTCAGTGGTCACCCTGCCTCAGCAGTCACCCTGCCTCAGTGGTCACCCTGCCTCAGTGGTCACCCTGCCTCAGTGGTCACCCTGCCTCAGTGGTCACCCTGCCTCAGCGGTCACCCTGCCTCAGCGGTCACCCTGCCTCAGTGGTCACCCTGCCTCAGTGGTCACCCTGCCTCAGTGGTCACCCTGCCTCAGTGGTCACAATGCCTTGGTGGTCACCCTGCCTCAGCGGTCACCCTGCCTCAGTGGTCACCCTGCCTCAGTGGTCACCCTGCCTCAGTGGTCACCCTGCCTCAGTGGTCACCCTGCCTCAGTGGTCATCCTGCCTCAGTGGTCACCTGCCTCAGTGGTCACCCTGCCTCAGTGGTCACCCTGCCTCAGTGGTCACCCTGCCTCAGTGGTCATCCTGCCTCAGTGGTCACCCTGCCTCAGCGGTCATCCTGCCTCAGTGGCCACCCTGCCTTGGTGGTCACCCTGCCTTGGTGGTCACCCTGCCTCAGTGGTCACCCTGCCTCAGTGGTCACCCCACCTTGGTGGTCACCCTGCCTCAGCGGTCACCCTGCCTCAGCGGTCACCCTGCCTCAGTGGTCACCCTGCCTCAGTGGTCACCCTGCCTCAGCGGTCACCCTGCCTCAGTGGTCACCCTGCCTCAGCGGTCCACCCTGCCCTCAGCGTCACCCTGCCTCAGTGGTCACCCTGCCTCAGTGGTCACCCTGCCTCAGTGGTCACCCTGCCTCAGTGGTCACCCTGCCTCAGTGGTCACAATGCCTTGGTGGTCACCCTGCCTCAGCGGTCACCCTGCCTCAGCGGTCACCCTGCCTCAGTGGTCACCCTGCCTCAGTGGTCACCCTGCCTCAGTGGTCATCCTGCCTCAGTGGTCACCTGCCTCAGGGTCACCCTGCCTCAGTGGTCACCCTGCCTCAGTGGTCACCCTGCCTCAGTGGTCATCCTGCCTCAGTGGTCACCCTGCCTCAGTGGTCACCCTGCCTCAGTGGTCATCCTGCCTCAGTGGTCACCCTGCCTCAGCGGTCATCCTGCCTCAGTGGCCACCCTGCCTTGGTGGTCACCCTGCCTCAGTGGTCACCCTGCCTCAGTGGTCACCCCACCTTGGTGGTCACCCTGCCTCATGGTCACCCTGCCTCAGTGGTCACCCTGCCTCAGTGGTCACCCTGCCTCAGTGGTCACCCTGCCTCAGTGGTCATCCTGCCTCAGTGGTCACCTGCCTCAGTGGTCACCCTGCCTCAGTGGTCACCCTGCCTCAGTGGTCACCCTGCCTCAGTGGTCATCCTGCCTCAGTGGTCACCCTGCCACAGCGGTCATCCTGCCTCAGTGGCCACCCTGCCTTGGTGGTCACCCTGCCTTGGTGGTCACCCTGCCTCAGTGGTCACCCTGCCTCAGTGGTCACCCCACCTTGGTTGTCACCCTGCCTCAGCGGTCACCCTGCCTCAGCGGTCACCCTGCCTTGATCACCCTGCCTTGGGGTCACCCTGCCTCAGGGTCATCCTGCCTCGTGGTCACCCTGCCTCAGTGGTCACCCTGCCTCAGTGGTCACCTGTCTTGGTGGTCACCCTGTCCATGGTCACCCTGCCTTGATCACCCTGCCTTGGGGTCACCCTGCCTCAGGGTCATCCTGCCTCAGTGGTCACCCTGCCTCAGTGGTCACCCTGCCTCAGTGGTCACCCTGCCTTCGTGGTCACCCTGCCTCAGTGGTCATCCTGCCTCAGTGGTCATCCTGCCTCAGTGGTCACCCTGCCTCAGTGGTCATCATGCCTCAGTGGTCATCCTGCCTCAGTGGTCATCCCTGAGTCGATGGTCACCCTGCCTTGGTGGTCACCCTGCCTCATGTCACCCTGCCTCAGTGGTCCCATCCTGCCTCGGTGGTCACCCTGCCTCAGTGGTCATCCTGCCTCGATGGTCACCCTGCCTTGGTGGTCACCCTGTCTCAGTGGTCAACCTGCCTCGGTGGTCACCCTGCCTCGGTGGTCACCCTGCCTCGGTGGTCACGCTGCCTCGGTGGTCCACCCTGCCTTGTGGTCACCCAGTCTCAGTGGTCAACCTGCCTCGGTGGTCACCTCGCCTCAGTGGTCAACCTGCCTCAGTGGTCATCCTGCCTCGGTGGTCACCCTGCCTCAGTGGTTAACACCTGCCTCAGTGGTCATCCTGCCTCGATGGTCACCCTGCCTTGGTGGTCACCCTGTCTCAGTGGTCAACCTGCCTGGTGGTCACCCTGCCTCGGTGGTCACCTTGCCTCGGTGGTCACTCTGCCTTGTGGCCACCCTGCCTCAGTGGTAACCCGTCTAGGGGTCACCCTGCTTCGTGGTCACCCTGCCTTGGTGGTCACCCTGCCTCATGGTAACCCTGTCTAGGGTCACCCTGCTTCGATGGTCAGTCTGCCTTGGTGGTCACCATGCCTTGTGGTCACTTGCCTCGGTGATCACCCTGCTTTGGTGGTCACCCTGCCTCAGTGGTCACCCTGCCTTGGTGATCACCCTGCTTCAGTGGTCACCCTGCCTTGGTGGTCACCCTGCCTTGGGATCACCCTGCCTTGGTGGTCACCATGCCTCGGTGGTCACCCTGCCTTGGTGGTCACCCTGTCTCGGTGGTCACCCTGCCTTGGTGGTTACCCTGCCTTGGTGGTCACCCTGCCTTGGTGGTCACCCTGCCTTGGTGGTCACCCTGCCTTGGTGGTCACTCTGCCTTGGTCACCCTGTCTCAGTGGTCACCCTGCCTTGATGGTCACCCTGCCTGGTGGTCACCCTGCCTTGGGTCACCCTGCCTCAGTGGTCACCCTGCCTCATTTGTCACCCTGCCTTTGTGGTCACCCTGTCTTGGTGGTCACCCTGCCCTAGTGGTCACCCTGTCTTGGTGGTCACCCTGTCCATAGTGGTCACCCTGCCTTGATCACCCTGCCTTGGGGTCACCCTGCCTCAGGGTCATCCCTGCTCAGTGGTCACCCTGTCTCGTGGTCACCCTGCCTCAGGTCACCCTGCCTTGGTGGTCACCCTGCCTTGGTGGTCACCCTGCCCTCAGTGGTCACCCTGCCTCAGTGGTCACCTGCCTCGATGGTCACCCTTCCTTGGTGGTCACCCTGCCTTGGTGGTCACCCTGCCTTGGTGGTCACCCTGCATTGGTGTCACCCTGCTCAGTGGTCACCCTGCCTCAGTGGTCACCCTGCCTCAGTGCTCAACCCTGCCTCAGTGCTCACCCTGCCTCAGTGGTCACCATGCTCAGTGGTCACCCTGCCTCAGTGGTCACCCTGCCTCAGTGGTCACCCTGCCTTGGTGGTCACCCTGCCTTGGTGGTCACCCTGCCTTGGTGGTCACCTCTGCCTTAGTGGTCACCCTGCCTTGGTGGTCACCCTGCCTTGGTGGTCACCCTGCCTCAGTTGTCATCCTGCCTTGGTGGTCACCCTGCCTCAGTGGTCACGCCTGCCTTGGTGGTCACTCTGCCTTGGTGGTCACCCTGCCTCGGTGTCACCCTGCCTTGGTGGTCACCCTGCCTTGGTGGTCACCCTGCCTTGGTGGTCACCCTGCCTCAGTGGTTACTCTGCCTTGGTGGTCACCCTGCCTTGGTGGTCACCCCGCCTTGGTGGTCACCCTGCCTCTGTGGTCACCCTGATTTGGTGGTCACCCTGCCTGGTGGTCACCCCCCTTTGGTGGTCACCCTGCCTTTGGTGGTCACCCTGCCTTGGTGGTCACCCTGCCTCATGGTCACCCTGATTTGGGGGTTCACCCTCCCCTTGGTGGTCACCCTGCCTTGGTGGTCACCCTGCCTTGGTGGTCACCCTGCCTTGGTGGTCACCCTGCCTTGGTGGTAAACCCTGCCTTGGTGGCCACCCTGCCTCGGTGGTCACCCTGCCTCGGTGGTCACCCTGCCTCGGTGGTCACCCTGCCTTGGGTCACACTGCCTTGGTGGTCACCGTGCCTGGGTGGTCACCCCTCCTCAGGGGTCACCCTGCCTTGGTGGTCACCCTGCCTTGGTGGTCCCCCCTGTCTCAGTGGTCCCCCTGCCTCAGTGGCACTCTGCCTTGTGGTCACCCTGCCTCAGTGGTCACCCTGCCTCAGTGGTCACCCTGCCTCAGTGGTCACCCTGCCTTGGTGGTCACCCTGCCTCAGGGGTCCCCTTTCCTC
The DNA here is from genome assembly GCF_026875155.1 of Cherax quadricarinatus. Taxonomy (NCBI): domain Eukaryota; kingdom Metazoa; phylum Arthropoda; class Malacostraca; order Decapoda; family Parastacidae; genus Cherax; species Cherax quadricarinatus. The sequence continues at coordinate 58,250,029 of NC_069421.1, forward strand.
AGGGTCACCCTGCCTCAGTGGGAGACAGCTCTTGTATTAAAAAAAAATAGACAAGCACTACACCCACAAGATTCAGACAAGGCCTGGGAAATGGGAAATCATTAAGTTTGATCCCAAAAGGGGGGTATCTTTTTCCGAAAACATAACGATAAACAGATCACCTATCACAAAGCTAACAGAGGGAAAATTCTTAGGAATCCACCTTGATAATAGACTCAAATTTTTCATACACATATACAACAAATTTCTAAAAAATTTCCAAGACTGTAGGCATACTATCGAAGATACGGTACAATGCTCCACAGCCCAGCCCTCCGGGCCCTTTATCACTCTTTTATTTACCCCTATCCATCTAGGGAATTTGTGCATGGGGCTCAACAACAATTAACCATCTCAGACCACTAATTACCCAACAAAAGGCTGCAGTTAGAATGATAAAAAATTTCTCACTACAGGCAGCACACTCCACCAATATTCAAAACACTCAACCTACTCACCATACAAAACATCCATACTTATTACTGCACCAAATTACATACATAGAACACTTAACTCTGATTTTAAACCCTCCTGCTGTTTTTTACCTGTATTTTTTTGTAACCTCTGTATGTATGTTTAAAATTTACAAAATAAATAAATAAATAAATTCTCTGGGTTAAGAACTGTTCACCAACATCAAGGCACTGCTCTTGAGGGCACCAAAAAATACCTGCACGTAATAAAAACAAAACTTACGAAAATAATTGTCAAGAAAAAGGGTCCCCTTTCTTTACAGTCTTGAATCTTTCATGAATAAACTTGAGTGGAGGAAGCTTCTTGACTGTTCCATTCTGACACCACATACCAACACACGATATCTTCTTGCAAAGTTTATTTAAAGTGCTCGTAGAATTCCTTTTTCTGGATATATAGCTAATGCACTTTGCCTTTTCACACAGGATTCCTTTGTCTTTAGGCTTCAGCAACACTTGTGCACAGCTCTGAAAAGATTAAAGATTAAAAAATTTATTATTTTAGCATAATACGTACAATGTTTGTACAGTGATCGGTGACATTGAGATGTGTATGCAGAAAACCCATTAGTACAGTGAACCCCCCGCCTTTCGAACACATTGCGTTACGTTTAAAACCGCCATACAAGCATTTGAACGCAAAAATTTTCCCTCGCCTCATGATAAAAAAAATTTGCCCCTTTAAAGTGATTCGTCGGGACATGTCCCACATGTGGCCTCAGCTGCCCCGTGAGTGTCAGTGTTTACAAGCCAGCCAGTGCAGTCGCATCCATGCATACATTCAGTACATTTCACCTTATCCCAGTGTTTCTTGTGCTTGTAACTGCAAAATAATCATCAGGGCCCCAAGAAAGCTTTTAGTGCCAACCCTGTGGTAAAAAGGGTGAATATTACTATGGAAATTAAGAAAGATTTTGAAGGGTTTGGGGCTAACCCTGAGAAGCCTATGCCAGTTGTAGAATCCATTGTGCCTACTTCAAAGATTAAGGAAATGTGTGCAAAGTGGGTTGAACTGCAAACCTTTATGGATGAAAATCACCCTAACATAGCTATTGCAAGCCGTGCTGGTGACTATTACAATGACAATGTTATGGCCCATTTTAGGCAAATCTTAACCCATTCAGGGTTGACAGGCCCTCTCCGAGACTTGTTCTCAGGGTCACCCAAATTTGAAAAAAAAAAAAAAATTTTCTTATGAAAAGATAGAGAATCTTTTTCCCGATCCTAATGACACCAAAAGTATGAAATTTGATGGAAAACTTACGGAATTATGCTCTCACGAAGTTAGCGTCTCGACGATGTTTATGCATCGGCGATTTTGCCCACTTTGAGCCTTGTTTTCGGCCAATTCCAATGTACTAAGTCGACAAAAATCATAACTATTTTGCTAGAACTCCATTTTTTCTATCATATGAGTACAAAAAAACCCATCCATTTACCAATTTCAATTATCCAATACAGTGGTCAGAATTAAGCAATTTTGCCATTTTCACACAAATTTCAAAAGATGCCAATTTCCAAATAGGGTCCAGAATAAACAAGAAAGACATTCCTGGCACTAAATAACATTTCCTCTGTTCATTAGTCACATCCCAGGCCCCTCTTACATTCTTTTGCATTCCACTTTGAATTTTTATTCTCCACAAAAAATAAAAGATTTACTGTTATGCAGACTACTGCATTAGTGTAGAAATGGTATAAATAATATCAGCGCACTTGTGAAAGAATATTAGACTCACCAGTTGAAGTGTATTGAATGCTTAGCATGATTTGTTTACTTTAGAACTTTTGAAAAAAATCAAATATTTCTGCTACTTTGAGCTCAATTTCAAGTACTTTTCTTTGTAAAACCAGTCAAAATTATCTCAATTTCTGTAATATGTCTTCCATTTTATAAAATGAGACCAGGAAAACTAGAATACAACAATAAATACCATACGAAAATACACTGCAAAGTCATTGTTTTAATCCAAAGTTAAAGATTTTTTTTTCTCATTACACACTGTGTGCTGCAGGATTTTTTTCATACTGCGCACACTGACCACATAAACCCATTCTTTCATATGTAGGCCTACCAGTTTTTTCTCACTAGATTTGAGGGCACTAGAATTTAGGCGTACTATAAAGTCAAAAACCCTGGTGCGTAAGCCGTACTAGTACGGCCCGAAACCCTGAAAGGGTTAAAGGAACGAGAGGTACAGTCCTCATGGACAGATTTGTTGTGCGACAGATGTCCAATGACTCTCAAGCTGGTCCTAGTGGCATTAAAAGAAGAAGGGAAGTAACCCGGGAAAAGGACTTGCTACCTCAAGTCCTAATGGAAGGGATTCCCCTCTAAACAATAACTTCCACACTCTCCCTTCCTCCCATCCCATCAATCATCACCAGATCTTCAATAAATTTAGGTGTCATGTATTCTTATTCTTAGTAGAGTAGTAATTGTGCATGTCTTCTTCAGTTTGTGTATTAAAATTAATATTTCATGATGGTAAAAATTTTTTTTTCATACTTTGGGGTGTCCTTGCACGGATTAATTTGATTTCCATTATTTCTCATGGGGAAAATTAATTCGGCTAACGATAATTTCAGCTTACGAAGAGCTCTCAGAAACAGATTAATATTATAAGGCGGGGGCCCACTGTATGTATAGCATTTCAGGCAAACTTTACACTATCTTAAACCTTTAACTGTCCAAACATTCATCTATGTATTCACTGCCAGAGCTCCGAATATTTTTATTTTTTTCTAAAACAAAGATGGTACAGGTCTGCCATCACAAATCCAGCAGTCCAGACATCTGGTTCCATCAGTTATATTTGGCACTAATTTCGGCTAGCATAATTTCAAATTTCCAGGGTCACCACGCCTACCTGCTGGTACTGTTTGGTGGCGCTACTTGCTGCACAAGTCATTCCAATTTCTTTTTTTCTCCATTTTATTGTTTTAACGTGCTTCCTTTTAGCCCTAGCCATGGTTCCAATGAATAAAAGAAATGCTTCTCGTTGTGTAAAGCACCTATACAGTACATTGTCAATTAATCCTTAAACTGTCCAAACGCAGATCTACGTTTGCATGCTTAATGCTCCAAACGTAGATCAACGTTTTATTTTTCATTCCTTCAAATTTGGCACAATAGGCTTGAGTCACCTAGACATGAAAGAATGGGTCTGTGCACTCAATGTGTGCAGTATTAAAAAAATCTGGGAGCACTTAGTACCTTGTAGGAGCACCAGTTCAACTGAGTGCCAGCTAGAGAAAATAGCGTGGCAAACACCAGGGATTCACTGATGCCATGTCACATTAACACTCTCATTTTAAGAGGAAAGTAAAAATAGGTTAGATAAATACATGAGTGAGTGTGGGTGGGTGTGAGTTGGACCTGACTAGCTTGTGCTACTAGGTCTGATGTCATGCTCCTTCCTTCAATGGATGTGACCTGACTAGGTGGGTCATTGGTCTAAGCCAGGAGGGGGGGGAGGGTGACATGGACCTGCCTTGCATGGGCCAGTAGGCCTGCTGCAGTGTTCCTTCTTTCTTATATTCTTATGTATTCGGCAGGCTGGCCGGCTGGCTGGCTTGCTTTGGCTGTCTCTGGCTGTCTCTGTCTATATCTCTATCTGTCTATATCTCTGTCTATCTATACCTCTGTCCCACATGTACACACAAGTACAGTTATTATACATAGTGTAAATTACCTAGGATAACTCAAAAATTCCAGGCAAAGATAGACAAACAGATAGACAGAAACATGTTTGTGAATCAGTGAAGACAAATAAAGCCGGGGTTCCCCGAGCACCCATTTATCAAATGTCACTGAGCTGATAACAGTCATAACACCATTCTTCAAGGAATTTGATATATGTATACTCCAGGCAGACAGAAAGACAGATAAGCAGAGACACACAGACAGGCAGACAGATAGACAGAGACAGACACATAGACATAAAAAGACAGACAAGACATGTTTGTGTGTAACAGTGATAACAAATACAGTGAGGGTTAGCTGGAGCAGTGGATATTTATCAAATGTCACTGGGCTGTCAAGAGTATGGGGATACCTTTCATAACAACATGCTTCAAGGAATATGCCCAGGGTATCTAAAACATTGCTGGGACCTATAAATACTTTGTATATTTTTTCTAGACAATAGTAAATAACCCAGGCAGGTGTAAATGTTCACCTGCCAATGTGATCGTGAGTATTTTAGCACTATGTCAGTACCTAATATTATGTCAGAACAAAGATTGGCTATGAAATTACAAGAACTAGTATAAATTGCAATTATCAGAACATAAAAAATATATAAATTAAAAAAAAAAACGAGAAAAACAGATATATCAGCAATACTTCTGCAAGAAAGCAGAAGTCGATGTTACTGTCAGGTGAGCATCCAGAGCCAACTTCACGGTCTTATATCTCGGTAAGTACTGACTCTAAATTTTTTTTAATCCTATAACATGTAAAAAAATGTGCTCCTCATTGTAAAAGAAATTTTTTTTTTTTTCAAAATTTTCCCGGAGTGCCATACAGGTTAAAGATAAGGGGCTTTGAAGCCACTATCAGTTGCCATGAGCTCAGTCACGTGATGCAGGAGAATATGCTTTATTATTACACTAATATCAACACTACAGGTTATTTGCCTATCACAATTTATCTAATAAGACATAATAAACAATATAAATAACATAAAAACATATTAAATACTCCAGAATAAATAATATTTGGCATAACACCAAGCAGTTCAACGGAGGTATGAAGAGGATAAGGGATACAAGTACCATCCTCCTATCCCTGTCTTGGGGCTTATATTAGAGACAACAGAGTATAGCACAGGGCTATGATATACACTCATACTGCACCATAAAACTGAAACAAAAAAGCTATTTTCTCTACATAGGTTATCACACATAGCAGCATATGTGTAGAGAACCTAGGATAACCCAAAAAAGTCAGACAAAGTAGCTTATTTCCAGTACCTAGCTTGGGTTAGCCATATATGATTTTTGGTAAATATTTGATTCCCAGCCAGGGTAGAAACATTGGGCATGTTTCTTTACACCTGTTGTCTATGTTCACCCATCAGTAAGAGTAAGTAAGTTTATTCAGGTATACACAAATATAGTTACATAGAATTATCATACATAGCAGCATATGTGTAGAGAACCTAAGATAACCCAAAAAAGTCAGACAGAGTGACTTATTTCCATTGGGGTCCTTTTACCTTATTATTATAATATTTGTTTCAACACACCGGCCATATCCCACCGAGGCGGGGTGGCCCAAAAGGAAAAACGTAAGTTTCTCTTTTTAAATTTAGTAATATATACAGGAGAAGGGGTTACTAGCTCCTTGCTCCTGGCATTTTAGTCGCCTCTTACAACACGCATGGCTTATGGAGGAAGAATTCTGTTCCACTTCCCCATGGAGATAAGAGGAAAATGAACAACAAGAACAAGAACTAAAATGAAAGTAGAAAAAAACCCAGAGGGTGTGTATGTACATGTATATGCTTGTACATGTATGTGTAGTGTGACCTAAGACTAAGTAGAAAAAGCAAGACGTACCTGAAATCTTGCATGTTTATGACACAGAAAAAAGACACCAGCAATCCTATCATCATGTAAAACAATTTACAGGTTTCCGTTTTACACTCACTTGGCAGGACGGTAGTACCTCCCTGGGCGGTTGCTGTCTACCAACCTACTACCTACATTATTATAATATAAAGGTTATAATATTTTCTTATTATTCTATAATGAAGATAACATCTTATTATCATACTAAAGAGACTATCTACTACAGGAGGGTCATTAAGACTACAATACGAGGGTCATTTTCTAGGAATAAGGTAAAATTTACACGGATGCTAGCTAAAAAATAGAAAATCATTCCCCTCCCTTTCTGTAGCTACATTCATCAGACACCTTTTGGCACTCTTCTTGAACTGGTTCATGCTATGACTGGCTGTGACATGTGAGGGTAGTCTGTTCCATCCTTTATTGCTGTACAGAAAAGGTGTTTGAAGCCTGGCCAATGACTGTGGGTACTACAAAGTTGTGCTCTCTCCCCCTAGTACTATGACTGCTTTGGTTCCCAACCTTGACAAAATTGACAGCAAGATATTCTGGACACTGTTTGTGAGCAATTTTATAAACATGATTTAGCTTCAGTAGTTTTTCTCTGTCTTCAACATTCAGCATATCCAACTGCTGTAATTCATTCTGACCTACATGCTCTCTTGGTCCCAGCCTCAGGATGAATCTTACGATTTTGTTCTGGTGATTTGCAGTCTATCTTTCAGTTTTTTTGTCAAGGTCAAGGCAGAGCACCATGAAGAGCAAGCGCAATCCATATGGCATTGTATAAGGGCTAGACATAGGGTCCTGCGAGCCTCAGTAGGTAACACTGTGCTTGTCTATACAGGAACTTCAGTCTGGCATCGCTTTCTTTACTACACTGTTCCCTATCAATTCTCCTGACATGCATGGGTCAAAGGGGGTTCCCAGATATTTTACTGATGAAACCACTGGTCACAGACCGGGCCGTGGGGCGTTGACCCCCGGAACTCTCTCCAGGAAACTCCAGGTAAAGTGATGGGCTCCCCATTACACTGGACATTAAAATTATTTACCCTTCTCAGTTTATGTTTCGGGCCAAAGAGAATGGCTTCAGTTTTCCTGAGGTGTAATGATAGTTTGTTTGTCTACTAACCATTTGCTGCAGGACTCCAGTTCCAGTGTTAAAACATTAGCTATATCTGGGGGTCTTTACCTGACACTAACAGGCACTGTCATCTGCATACAGTAAGAGTTTGCACTTGACACTGATAGGCATGTCATTGACATAACATAAGAATAATAAGGGACCCCGAAATACTACCTTGGGGAACTCCACATGTTATCGGCGGGGGTTCTGATTCCGTTTTGTTGATTTTGACAATTTGTCTCCTGTTGCAAGGTAGGACTTAAACCATCTACAGAACCTATACCGATAGCTTGAAGTTTCTAAACATAATATTTTGTGGTTGACAGTATCGAAGGCCTTTTGCAGGTCTAAGGTTACCATACCTAGGGGTTCCCCTTTTGGGACATTTCAGTTCTCAGGTAATCCACAGATTAATTAGGGAGGTGTCAGTTGAGTAAGATCTTCTAAAGCTGATTGATAGCTATGGAGAATATTGTTGTCATTAACCCTTTAAAGGGTCCGTCCCGTAGTTTCTACGGCTCACATTGAGTGTCCAAACCGTAGATCTACGCCAAAATTCTAGCACCATCAAATTAGCACAAAAGCGTTCATGGGCCTACATGTAGAGAACGGTCTGCGTGGTGGGTGTGCGCCATAAACAAAAAATCTAGGCGCCCGGATAGCATTGGGGGAACGCTGGCTCATACCCTTGTTAAACCATGCCTCGTCGCAAGTCATCTCTCACTCCAAGGAAAATTTGGGGACTCTCCTCTTCCTATCTGATAGTTCTGACACTGATGGAAGTGGAAATGAAACGAATTCTACAGCTTTGATAAGTTATGACCGAAAAGAATGACCGGGAAATATCAATAATAGTGCAGAAAACCCTACGATCCTAAACCCTTTCTACCTCGGTGTGGGCACTCGTGACTCACGGTCGGTTGTTTCCTCAACGCAAGAGAAAACTAATATTTTCGCGTGGCCAGGCCTCTGACTTCAGTAATGATGATGATAGTGACGTGGGATTGTGATTTTATTGCGCTCGACGATCATTCAAGTAGTGATAGTGAGGAATCATATTCACCAGTGAAGCGTCGGTAATGTTCGCCGCTGCATTGCGCTGGGGAAAGTGTACCCTATGCTGTGCCCAGGGGAGGGATAAAATCCCGGAGAAACATCCCGGAGTACATCCCGTGGCCCTACACCAGTTTTAGGTATTTGATAGTGAGGATGATGTGGCTACACTTGGCATGGATAGACCACGGGGCATCAGTGGAGGGTGTTAGTGGTGATGGTAAGTGGCACTCCCAAATGCGTGACTCACCACCCCGGGGTTTGGGACCCAAGCTGCTGACTCGTCAGTTCAAGGACAAAGCGGAGCGTCAGCTACCAGCCCACCACAACCACAACCACCCGCACAACCAGCCTATGATGTCCAGAATCCACCAGCAAACCGTATGGGAATTGGCAGAAAAATCCCAATTTTGTTCCCAAGCCCCCACCACTTTGATGACTCTCAAAGTGGAATTCTACCTACTTGTCCCCTTGGAACCACGGCCAATGAAGGGAATTCTTTGAATTATTCTTTGACCAGCCATTAAATGGAAACAATTGTCGGGGAAAGTAGTAAGTATTTTGAGTACAACCTTTGGCAAATACGATCATATCACTACAGTCAAGACTACACGGGTGGAAAGAGACGACTGTTGCAGAAATGTATTTGCTTTTTGCAACATAATGCTTATGCCTCATGTCTATAAGCATAATATAAAAGCAACTGGTCCACAGATGGGCTAATTTCTACCCCCGGCCCTTCAGTGAAATCATACCAGTGAACAGGTTTATCTTACTCTTACGTATGTTGCACTTCTCTGACAAAACCAGGCCTGACAAAAGTGACAGGTTATACAAGATTAGAAATGTTTTCATGTATCTCAAACAAAAGTCAGCATAACTTTTATCCATTCAAGAATCTTGTAATTGACGAGTCTTTGATTTTGTTCAAAGGTAGACTGTCATTCAAGCAGTATATCCCGGGCAAGAGGAAACGCTTTGGTATAAAACTGTTTGTACTCTGTGATTGTGACAGTGGCCTGGTGTTGAGATATTGTTGTATACACGGGTAGTAAAAAAAAAATTGAAAGATACCAAGATGTTTTTGGGTAACTCAGGGGACGTAGTGAGAAACATGATGGCACCTTATCTTTGGGAAGGGGCATACATTATATACCGATAACTGGTACACAAGCCCATTACTCATGATTTCATGCGAGTGAAAAAAGACAGATGTGTGTGGCATGGTGCGTTCTAATCGTAAATAAAATGCCCAGGGTCAACGCAGGTGCTCGTGATGACGTGCAGGCGTTTAAATGCCAATGACATCATGGCATTATGGTGGCATGACAAACGAATGTCACATTGTTGACAACCATTCAAACCCAAATGAAATGCAAGACTGGCAAAGTTGATCGAGTGACTAATGAAAGTATTCGAAAACCATGACAGTGATTGATTATACACAAAACATGCGCTTGGTTGACAAATGTGACATGCAGATTGGTTTTGTTGACTGTGTTCGTAAGATTACAAGTGTACAAGAAACTTTTCTTCCATCTCATGGACATTTCAATGCTCAATGCATATAATATGTACCAAATAAAGACTGGCAACAGACCACCGTAAAGGTGAATTTTGTTTGTCTGTTGTCAACAACTCAAAAATGAAGTACCAGGTAAGAACACCTGCTATACAACAAGGGCCTCGAATTACTCAGGATATACCCAAGCGTTTGAGGAGGGAAGGTGATCATTTCATAATACAACGTCCTTCAACTCAGAAGAAATTTCCTCAGAAGAGATGCATCGTCTGTGCACAAACAAAACGACGGCAACAAAGATGCAAAGACACTCCGTTTATGTGTGAGGAATGTAAGGTGCCTCTGTGCATGGTGCCTTGTTTCAAGGAGTTCCACAAGCTCCAGCAGTTCTAAAACCATGTCCAGTGATTGTAAATATGTAAATATATGATAGAACATTAGTATTATACAAGATTTGTGCATGTTTATTGTTTATTTATTTATTTATTTATTTAGTAATTTAAGCATACATACAGAGGTACAAAAAATACAGGTAAGAGCAGCATGCCAAAGCCACTTATATGCATAGCATTACGGGCTGGCTTAAAATTAACTTAAGATTAACTAAGCAATGATGAAATCAGTGATAAAACATTATTGTAAACAGATAACTATAAAGCACAAATGAGTATTACAAAGACAGGTCATATGGTTGCATGCATTGTTGTACATTCAGTCGAAAGGAGTATTCTGTTAGGTAGTGTATTTAACCCTTTGACTGTCGAAGGGCCCAATCCTGAAGTGTCTCCTGGTGTCGCAAAATATTCGAAAAAAAAAAATTATTTTTTCTTATGAAAATGTTAAGATTATTTTTCCGATTGTTTTAGTCCCCCAAAAAAAATTTTCCCATCAGTACTTACCGAGATATAGAGGCATGAAGTTTGCAGAAAATGAGCCGCGTATGGCAACAGCGGCGACTGCCGCTCACCCGGTAAACTTTAGTTTACTTGTATTTGAAGGTTTGTTGTTTTTTTCAGTATTTATTTTTTCACATAACTTATTTGGCCTGTGACACCAAAGTAAGGTGCAATGTACATAAAAACACTCGTTTAAAACAACACAATAAGCACACAAACATAATTATCAATATATTGTTTACAAAACTTGTTTACAAAAACAAACAATACAAAAATTTTTTTATTACTATTTTTCTATAATATTATATACCAATATACAGTCACTGAACCCTATTCCTAAAGTTCGCAGCTTGGGGGAACTCTTTGAAACGGGTTTTTACCCAGGGGGTTTTTTTAACCCCTCCTCACACAAAAAACATGGTGTCATCCCAAAAGGTGTTTTAAAAAAACTCTCACAAAATAAAACATGGTGTCAACAAAATTTGGTTTTTTTAACACTTGAATTTATAAAAAAGGAAAGTGTTTCTTTTAATTTACAGGTAAAAATTTCCAGATTTTGGGGCCTTTTATGTGCATTGATTTTGGGGCATAGCGTGAGTTTGGAAAACAAAAGGGAAACCATCAAAAGTGATCTGTGCCTTGGGTTATGGAAGGGTTTTTTCTTTTTTGAGGTTGGCAAGGAGATTTTGGGGGGAGGTTAAAATATCAGATTTAAGTGTTCTATTTTTTAAAATTTAGGGCAATAATAAGTATGGATGTTTTTATGGGAGGGGTTTATTTTTAAATATTTGGGTGGAGTGTGTTCCCCTGTATGAGAATTTTTTTATAAATTCAAACTGCAGCCTTTTTTTGGGGTAATTAGGGGTCTGAGAGGGTTTTAATTTTTGTTGGGGCCCCATCCCCAAAAATTTCCCATAGGTGGGGATGGGGAAAAATAAGAGAGTGATATAGGGCCAGGGGGGGCTGACTGTGGAGCATATTACCGTATTTTCAATAGTATCCCTACAGCCCTTGGGAAAATTTTCCCTTAAAAATTTTTTGGGAAATATGTGTATGAAATTTGAGTCAAATTATGAGGGGAAAATTCCAAAGAATTTTCCCTCTGTTTAGCTTTGTATGGGTTTATCCTTTTTATTTTTTATTTTAAAGGGGAAAAAAAACCAATCGTATTTCTGTTACCAAACTGAATAAAAGAGGTTTTGTCAATTTTTAGTGTAAGTTTGTTGGGTCCTCACCCGGGTAATATTTTCTGAAATTTTTCGGTTTTTACAGTTTTGGGCAAAGGGTGCTGGGCTCGGGGAGAGAAGACTTTATTAGTGCTTTCTGCAAAAAGTGGGGGTTTTTGAGAAATTTTGCGAAGCATTTGGTGGGCCCTTATTTTTAAGGGAAGAAAGAGAAAGGGCCAAAAAAGGACACTTCCCTGTGGGAAAACCAACGTAATTGGTTGTGGGGAAGAGCTTCCCCCCCCTTTTTTGCACACATTTTTGGTTTTTCTTTTTGCTGGGGTAAGATTTGAGGTAGTTGGGGAGTGCCCCAAAACCTTAGGTGAAAAAATTTTACTTTGGAGCAAGCCCGGCCCAACTGTATCAAAAGCCCCACAAAGCCCAATTTAAAGATCCCCTTTTGGGACTTTTTTTTTTTCTCTTTTTGCAGTGTATAAATGTTCAGCATGTTATAATAGCATCATTAGTATTTTTTTGGGCCCTAAATTCCAAATTGGAAAGGGGTTTGGGGAATTTTTTTGGAATGAGGTAGAGTAGTTTCGTTTATAAAATTAAATTTTTTTCCGAAGTTTTTTGAGAGAGGTTAAATTTGGGGATATTGCCTATAGTTTTTTCAACCTGTTTTGGGTTCTCCTCCTTTTTTTGGATCGGGGGCCCCTTGCAATTTTGAAAAAAACTGTGGGGAAGGGGGAGGATTAAAATGGATTTTTTAAAAGAGTTTTCCCAATGATTGGTGATAGTACTTGACGTTTTTTTTTGAATATAAAGGGGGGAAAGGTATTTAAATCTCCTGCCTTGTTTTTCAGTTTTTTTGATAAAAAGGGGAGACTTCGTAGGGTTTTTCGGAGCTAGGAAAAAGTGTGTTCGGGTAGTTCCATTTAGGAGCATTTGGGGGGTTTATCGAGTTTGGGATTTTTTTTGGAAAGGGTTTTTTGACCAATAGGGAAAAAGAAGAAATCTTTGAGCCCCTTTTTGCTGTTTCTTTGGGGGAGTTGGGGTTAATCTGTTTTTGTAATTTTTTTTTCGCTATGTCGTGATTTTTTTTTTGTTCCCAAATTTTTCTGAAAGGGCCTTCCGGGCTTTTTTTATATCACCTCGTAAGTTGGATAATCTGTTCTAATAATAAAATTTTTTTTTGCTCTTCTCATCAGGCGGGTTAGTTTGGACGAGTAACGTTTTGTTTGGTCCCGGTTTTGACCCTTTCCCCTTTTACTGTTTTTCATATCGTTTTTTGTTTTTAGGGTTTTTTGAGAATCCCGGGGGTGTTCCCCGGGGGAAACGTTCAGCCCTTTTTACTTTCATCTGTTCATTTTTTTGGGGCATTGTTTGTTAAAAAGGGTTTTTTGGTCTTTTTTAAAAAATTAAATTAAAAAAATTCGTCAATTCTGATGGTTTTTCTAGCTCAGGTGCCAGTCAATGTTTTTTTTCCCTGCGTTTGAAGTTATTAATGGCTGCCTCATTGGGGAATTCTAAAGGGTGGGTTTGGGGGGCCCCTTTGGGGTTTTTTTACCAAGATTTTGTTATGAGAAAGTGGGGTATGGTCTGGGTATTATTTTTAAATTATCCTGATTTTAAAGGGGAAAGGGTTTTTGGCCCCAAGGGTGGTCAAGTGGGGAAAACACTAGTCTCTGTAACTTTTGTAGGTTTTTTTTACTGTTGGTACAAACATGCTTTTCTCTTTGGGGTTTGTAAATTTCAGTAACGTGGGGGGCCTGGCCCCTTGCAGGAGATTTATTTTAAGTCACCTGAGAGTAGTAAGTAAATCTTTGCTCATGCTTGCACCCATTATCATACTTCCTGGGTTTTTGACTAAATTGGCTAATTTTGATTGGGGAAACCCTCTGTAGATGTTTATTAAGTGAGGGGGTTTTTGCGGTTTTTGGGTTTTTAATTTTAAGCTATTATAAAATTCCCCATGTTCATCCCTTTTGTCCCAGTTTTTAGGATACTTCAATTGGTCTGGTAGTATATAGCTTTTGCCCCCCCCCCCCCTTTTCTGGTCTGGCCTACAGTTTGTGTAGGCGGTTAACCAGGAATGGCATAGACACTGTAGTACGGGCCTTTAGCCGGGTTTTTTCAGTTAGGGGAAAATTTTGGAAACATATTGGCATGAAAGGGAAATTTTTAGAAATGCTAGGGAGGTCATCATAATGCTTGCTTAAAGATCTGAAATTGTATTAAAGATAGTTTTTTTTGTTGTTGGCTCTGAGAAGTGCCTTTGATTTTTTCTGTTGTGTAGTAATTTACAGAAACCCTTTTTTGAATTTTTAAGTAAATTAAAAAAGATTTTGGGAAATCAGAAAATGCTTGAAATTCATAAGTTTTTGTATTAAATCTATATTTTAAGAATTAAGTAAAAAAAAGTAAATACTCTAAAGCAAAAAAAAATTAGCACCTGAATTTTTTAAACAAATGTAAAAATAATAAACTAAGGTATTTTTTAAAGCAAAAATTTAAAGGAGACAATAAAAAAGGGGACTAAAATAATTTGTGGTGAAAAAAATAAAGGAGACCCAAATAATGGAGCTTGGAAAATATGATAGTAGGTAGTATTTTAAAGGTAATTCTTTAAAGTTAGAATTAAAATATAAAATTATAATAAAAAAGGGGACTAAAAATAATTGGGGTGAACAATAAATTGGTAATCAAATAATTGCACTAAGGTCTAAAAATAATGTTTTTGTGGGTCATGTTTTGGGGTAGAATGACTATAGTACAACTAGTTTTAAATCAATAAAAAAACAATAAAAATTTAAAAATAGCACCAGTCTCTAAACTAGTAATTGCAATATGGTCTAATAAAAAAATTTGGTATTGACTATAGTACAACTGATTTTAAATCTAATAATAAAAAAAAAGGCAAAAGACTCTCAATTGTAATCCCACAAAAGGTGTTATTTTAAGTTGTTTCCCAAGAATTAAGTATAAAAAAATTTTAAATTTGACAAGATAAAATATGCAAGTTAAGGTAGCAAAAGAATAAAAAAAGTAAAAAAAAAAAAAAAATTTTAAAAGGTAGTTGGAAACAATTTTGAAAAAAGAAATTTAAAGGGGCCCTTGAACAATAAAAAAATTTTAAAAAAACCCCAAAAATTCAAAACACAATAAGTCACAAAGAATGAAAACAATCTTGAGTGGGGAAATTTTAAAAATAAATTTAATAATATAAAAAAAAAAAATTGAGATGGAACTTGCAATTGAAACTAATCGGGTATAGGTTGTTAAACAAGATCAGGATTAAAAAAGTTTTAAAATTGCCAAATAAAATTCCAATTAAAGTACCAAAAGAAAAAATGAAAAAAAAATAACAAGGGAAAATGCCTTGGTTATAATGGGAAATAGTAAGATGGTAAAACGGTACACATACAAAAAGGTAAAAAGGGGTTTAAATAAAGGTTGGAGTTGAATATACAAACTTAAAAATTTTGGGCAACAAAATGTTATGGAATATAAAAAAAATTTTTAAATGAACAAAAGAAAAATTGACTGGTAGTAAATATGGTGTTTAAAAAAATTTTTAAGTAAGTAATAATGATTACAAAAAAGTAAAAAAGAAAGTTTTTTTCATTCAATATTGCCCCTGGTAGTTAAAACAAAGGGGTTTTAAAATGGCAGCAAAAGGGAAATTTTAAGAAAATCTAAGATAGTAAAGGGGGTAAAAAAAAGGGAAAAGGGTAATTAGACAATAATGGTTTTTAAAAGTCAAAAAGTTAAGAGTAAATTGAAATTAAGTAAAAATGATAATTTTTAAATTTTTATAAGTAAAATAAATTGATAAATTTAAAAATATAAAGGTAATAATATGGACAAGAAAGAAATAAATTTCCCGGGCAAATTTTTAAAACAAAATAGTAAAAAAGAAAATAATAAGGTGATTTATCCCTTACTAGTAAAATCAAAAAATGATTTAGTTTTTATTTAATTACAAAGAGATTGTCCAAATGTTTTTAAAAAACAATAATGGAGCAAAACATTCACTACACTACATAGGTTTTTGGGTTAAACATTGTTTAGTTATCTCGTAAAAATTAGTATCCCTGAGAAACTGATAGATCAATCTTGTTTTTTAAATTTTTAAACTTTGACCTACATTTGTTTTCCAAACAAAAATTTTTCCCAATCTCTTTGGAAGCTTTGGTGTATTGTGTCATTATTCTCCCCCGCTTAATTTTTTCTGACTCAAAAAAGGGGGTTTCGGGAGTTTTTTGGTAAGAAAACCGTTTATGTATACCTTTTTTCCTTATTTTAATAATGCAATAATTAAGCTTTTTTCCCCTGTCAATGGGGGAAACTAAGCATAAAAAACTTTTTTTTTTAACCATGGGTCCAAAAAAAACCTGGCTTCTTTTATTTCTAAACCCCGGGGTACAATAAAAACTTTTTTTAGCCCTTTATGATTTTCAGAGTAATTTTTTTACTGTTTTTTTTTGGTTCATATCACGGGAAAAAGTGGACTGTTAACATTACTGGCCAATATTTTTAATTGTTCATTTTTTATCTTCTTGGGAGCAAAGTAGTCACTGAACGGGTTATCTAAGTTGTTTTTTCCATTTTTTTACTGCTTCTTAAACCTTTGTATTAAGAGACTTATTTTTGGGTATGGCTATCTATGACTTTTTGGATGGTCTTGTCACAGTTAGTCATTCCTGGTTTTGAAACTTTTTTTTCAAAACTGAGGTTTTTGGGGGTTTCCCGGGGTTTTGGGTCATCCTGGTGTCTTGTTTTTTTTTTTAGCGTCTCTCAAAAGATTCATATTTTCAATAACAAAATTGGGAGATGCATTTTTTTTGGGGTTCTGGATCGGTTTTGGGCCCTACCTGAGAAAACTACTTGGGGGTTAAATTTCCGGGAAGGGGGGGAGGAGGGGCCCTGGGGGCAGCCATGTTTGTTTTTTATTGTTGGGGTTCGCCTTAAAGCTTGGTGAGTGGGGGGGTTTGCGGGGCCGGGCGTCCTCCTGGCAAACACTTTTTAAATGGTTTTTTTTTTGGGTGTTTTCCCTTGCTGGCCTTTTTTGCTTTTTCCCTTTTTAAAGATTGCGCCTCATCATACTACAGGAATTGTTGTAGTTAAAAAGGGAATTTGTAGTTATACAAACTTGGGGTTAAGTTTTTGGGGCCGGGGCAGGGGGGTTTGTTGCTTGGGTTTTTGGGGCAGCTTCCTTTGATCTCATTTTTTTCGATTTGTGGGTTTTAAACTTTTGGGTAATTTTTTGGTCATTCTGGGTGCTACTTGGGTAGTGCAGTTTTGCTTGAAACTGGGTCTTTCAAAAGGAGCATTGGTACTCTGATTTTTTGGAGAAAATACGGACTTGGAATCGTGCCCCGCTGCCGCAAAACCACTTGTTATTGTAAAAACAACATGGTAAAAAATAATATGATAAAAACTTTATGGGGTTATTTTTTTCCCCAATACAGTGAGTTTATTTATATACAGCGGGGTTTCCGTTTTACGGTTTTTTCATTTTTAACCCTTTCCCCGCTAAAAACGGCCCTTTTAAAAAAAAATGAAAAAAAATCGCTAAAAAAAAGGGGCTCCCCCCCCCCTTTGACTTTCAAATATGGTCCCCCCGCGCCCCACCCTGTTGTTTACATTTTCGGACTCAGTAAGCACTAAGTCTCCCCCCATTTTGGGGGGAAACTCCAAAATTTCAAATGTTTTTAAAAGTTTTTTTAAATTTTTTATAATACCTTTTAATTATACTTATTATACCTGTACTTAAAAAAACCCTTACATACTTTTGCTGGAAACCAGGTCCCAACTTTAAAAAAATTTCAGAAAGGGTGTTTTAAATGTCCCCAAACCCGTCAAAATTAGAAAATGATAATAATAATCACGAGTCCCTTTAAATGTCGAAATATTACTTTTAAATAAAAAATTTTCATTAATCAATCTAAATATTTTTTTTCAAAATTTAAATAATAAACACGATACATAACAAAAAAGATGATAAATAAAACCCCACAATAGAATAAATAAACAAAAATATGAGATGTGGAAGCAGACGACTTGCACAAGTGCCCGCCAATTAAAATGATAATAAAAATAATATTTTTTTTTTTTTTTACAAAAACCGGGCCGATTCCCACCAAGGCAGGGTGGCCCAAAAAAGAAAAACTTTCACCATCATTCACTCCATCATTTGTCTTCCCCAAAGGGGCTTTCACAAAATTTTTTTAACTGCAACATTAAAAACCCCTCCTTCAGAGTGCGGGCCCACTTTTAACTTCCCTCCCCGGGAAACTCAAGTCCGGCCTCCGGGTTTTTCCCCTGAACCCCTTTCATAAATTTTACTTTGCTCCCCATTTTCCAACAGCACGTCAAGTATTAAAAACCATTTGTCCCCATTCACCCCCTTATCAAACATTTTCCCCCCAAATCCCTTTGCTGGAATCCAAGCCCCTCGCACAAAAAACCCCCCCTTTTACCCCCCCCCCCCTCCAACCCTTCCTGGGCCCGGGGACCCCTACCCCGCCACCTTCCACTACAGATTTATACACTCTTAAAAGTCATTCTGTTTCGCTCCATTCTCTCAAACAGCCGAACCACCTCAAAAACCCCTTTCCCCCCAGCCCTCCGGGAAAACATTTTTGGGTAATCCCGCACCCCCTCCAAATTTCCCCAAAAAAACGAATTCTCTGCTTTATTTTTCACACCACACTTTCCCCTTTAACATGAAAACTCCACTGCCTCCACCCTTTCCCTCGCTGAAAATTTCACACCCAGGGCTTCACACCCAAATAAGAGCTTTGGTAAAACTATACTCTCATACATTCCCTCCCCCTTTTGGCCCTCCAAGGACAAATTTCTTTGTCTCCCACAGACCCAAAGGGTGCACCATCACTTTTTTTTCCCCTCATCAATTCTATGATTAAACCTCCTTTCCCATAGCCCCCCATCCGCTGACCGCCCACTCCCAAATATCTGAATACGTTCACCTCCTCCATCTCTTCCCTCCAATCTGAAAATTCAACTTTCATCACCTAACTTTTTTTTATCCTCATAACCTTACCCCTTTCTGTTTTCCCCCTTTTAAATTTTTCTTCTTTTGCACACCCAAAACCAAATTCATTCCACCAATCTCTGAAAACTTCTTTTCCCCAGAATTTTCCCAAGAGCACAGGGGTCTCAGCAAAGACCAGCTGGGGACAACTCCCCCCTTTGGGGTGTGATTTTTTTATTTTTTAAACCCCACCCTCTTGCCAAGCCCCCTCGAAATTTACTTCTCTTAAAACCCCACAAAAAATATATTAAAAAACCAGGGTTTAAAAATCAACACCCTTGTCTAAGGCCTATTTTTAAACTGGGAAAAAATTTCCCCTTTTCCTACTCCCTAACTTGACCCTCACTATCCTCGTAAAAACTCTTCACTGCTTTCAGAAACCCTCCCTTTCCTACACCATACACTTCCCAACATCGGGCCACATTCCCCCCCCATCCACCCTGCCCAATACCCCCTTTTCCCAAACCCCAAAATTTGCCACAAAGACCTCTTTCCCTTATCTAAATACTGTTCCCCAAATATGTTTCACTGTAAACACCGGGTCCACACACCCCCTCCCTTTTTCCTAAACCCTCCTTGTTCATCTGCATCCTATTCTCCTCTTAACTCTTAATTCTTTAAAATTATAACTCACCAAACACTTTCCAGGAAACACTCAACAGCCCTTATCCCCCTAAAATTTTTTTCCACTCTCTTTTTATCCCCTTGCCTTTAAAAAAAGGGAAAACTATGCAGCTCTTTTCCCCAAATCCCTAGGTCCCTTTACCCTCTTCCAACATTTTTTTAAATAATTGCACCAACCACCCCCAAAACAATCCCCACCGTTTTTAAAAACTTTTCCCTTCTTTATCCCATAAAATCCCGCTCCCTTTAAAACCCCCTTTAAATTTTACCTACCCCTTTCACAACTTCCCCCACACTCACAACGGGCTCTTCCCTCACTCCTAAAAATGTTATTCCTCCTTTCCCCTATACACGAAATCACAGTTTCCCCCTACTTCACAACTTTTAAACAATTCCTAAAAATTTTCCTTCCACCCCCCCAAATTTTAAACCTTTCTAACTCCCATTTAATAACTCTCCTCTCCTTTTTTTTAACTGAAAAAATCCTTTTGTTCCCCTGGGCTTTTTTAACTTGTTAATCTCACTCCAAAACTTTTTCTTTTTTTTCAACAAAATTTGTTGTTTTAACATCTCACCCACCTCTCATTTGCCCCCTTTTTTTACATTGCTTCACCATTTTTTTAAACTTCCTCTTTTTTTTCCAAATACTCTTCCCTCCTTGCATCATTTCAACTTTGAAAAAACTTCTCATAGCAAATTTTTTCCCTCCCTTACAACTCTCTTTACATCATCTTTCCCCCAAATCGCTCCTTTTCCCCTCCGGGCACCCCACTTTCCGTAACCCCCAAACTTCTGCTAAAACACTCTAACACTACTTTTTATAAACCTACCCCAAACCTCTTTCGACCCCCATTGCCTATGCTCTCTTACCCAAACTATCCTCCAATACTTTTTTAAATCTTACCCAAAACTGCCTCCTTTTTTAGTTTAAACCCTTTTAAACCCTTTTCTTTTAAACCCTGTGCTTCTATTCTTCTTGTATCCCATTTTACCTTTTACTCTCAGTGAAAGCAAAAACTAGAAAGGGATCTGATATATCTGGGGCCCCCCCAAAAAAAATGTACATCCTGAAGTCAAACTCAACAGTTTTTTTAAATCTACCAAACAAAAATCCAACAAACTACTGTCTTTTCGCCCTACATCAATCGTGAAATATTTATTTATCCTCTTTTTCTTAAAAAAAGTATTACCTAAAAACAAAAAACCCCTTTTTCTATAAAAAGTTCAACAAAGGGTTTCCCATTATCATTTACACCTGGAAACCCCCAAACTTACCTACCACACCCCTCTAAAATTTTCCCTCCTACTTTAGCATTCAAGTCCCCTCCCAAACAATTACTCTCTCATTTTGGTTAAAAGGGCCCCCTATACTTTCATTAAACATCTCCCAAAATCTCTCTCTCCCTCTGCTTTTCCCCCTTTTCCCCAGGTCCCATACCCCTTTTATGACCCACTTCTCGCATCCCCCTTTTATTTTTAACCCCAACATAATTCTTAAATTTTTACCTTTCATTTTCTTTTTTCTCCCCAATAACTGATCATTTAAATTACTGCAAACCCCTTCCTTTCTCTAACTCTCTCAAATCCTCCAATTTAATCCCATTTTTTTCCCCCCACTGAAACTCTCCTACCCCCTGGGGCTCATTAAATGTTTATATTACTTTAATATAAAACTTTTTCATTAACCCAAACCATGATTTTTTTTTAAAAAATTATATAAAAAAAAACGTTTCAAAAACATAAAAAATGAAAAATACCCCCCAAACAATAGAATAAATAAACATAAATATGAGTTTGGGGGGTGCCAGATAACTTGCCCAAGTGACCCCCAAGAATAAAATTTTTCTTTAATCAAAACAAAAGGGAAAAAATGTGTTACGGGGGGAAACTGTAGAAAATTTTTCCCTTTCGTATGTATGTAAGTAAGTTTTTTCAGGTAAAACACAAATACAGTTACAAAAATTTTCATCCCTAACAACAAATTTTAAAAAGAAACCTAGGATAACCCAAAAAAGTCGAGTAAAACTTATTTCCATTGCCTTCACTCGACATCATTTTTTCTCAAAATGATGTTACAAAAGAAGGGGAGTGTTCTTCTTTATTTTTTCTACCGTATAAAAGTAGAGAAAACCTGTACAAAATTTGTAACTTGACAAAAACCCAGACGTGTACACTTTGTTTACAAAAATTTTAACCTTTCGCCTGGTTTTTTTACAAAAAAAAAGGCGCCTGTACCTCTCATGCACCCCAATTCTTTCTCTCTCTTTTTAAATTTCTTTTTAAATCTAAATTTACTTACCCCCTTGACCCACTTTAAACTACAAATTTTTTAAAAGGTAAGAAACCCGAGTGAACTGTATATACATTTTATCGCCTGGGATGCTTAAATGGGGGGGAATTTAAAGTGTAGGGGGGTTTGGGCCCGGGTTTTTTGGTAGCCCGGCTGACTACCAACAAAAACCACACTTAAATTTTTACAAAAAAAAAATTACTACTCATCTCCCCTTTAAATTTTTTAAAGGGTAAGTAATGAGTGAACTGTATATACATTTTAATCCCCTCTGGGATGCTTAAAAATACATAGAATTGTATGTGTGGGGGGGTGGCCGGTAGGGTAGCCGGGGCTAAACTACCATACATACCACACTTAAATTTTCTTAAAATTTAAATTTACTACTTGCCCTCACCCTAGATTGGGACTATAAATTTTTTTTAAAGGTAAGAAATTATTTCCCAATGGGGTGTGTTTTGGGAACTTTTTTATTTTTTTTTTTTGATGACGGGTTTTTCTTTGCTAACTTAATAAAGTTAGTGAAAAACTTGTTATCAAAGTTTTTTTAGCATTTGAAAAGGGGAAAAAAAAAAGGGTTTTTCCACTTTACAAGTTTTTTCGTTTTAAACGGGGGGTTTCCGGAAACCCCAAACCAGCATAAAAAAGGGGGCCCAACGGGTTACATTAATACAGAATTGGCCCTCCCCAGGCCCCAAAGTTAGTGGGAAATTTAGAAAAAAATTGAAAAAAAAGAAAAAAACTAAAAAAAAAACCGCAAAAAATTGAAAATGCGGCGTAGGGGAAATTTCCCGCCCGATTTTCCCCGCCACCACCCCCATTTTTTAAAAACTTTTTTGGCACTGAAATTTTTTTGGAAAAATACTGATCAAATTTTTTTTTTTTCTTATTTACCTTCAAAAAAATTAGGGCTTTTTAATTCGTAAAAAAAATAATTTTTTTTTTTTTTTAAAAATTTTCCCTTTGGGGACACGGAGCAACCACTTCAATTTTGGCCTTGGACCCTAAAGGGGGTTTTAAGGAAACTTAACTATTTGAGAAAACCCCCCGCCCTCTCAAGAATTTTGGATATTATCCCGAGTAAAACTAACAGGTCTAAGTTGCCCGACATCAGACCTAAATATTTTTTTTGAAGATAGGAGTAACTCTGGCCTCCTTGAACCCCTCCGTACGGTTTTTTAAATGGTGAATTTTTAGATTTAGTGAGCAATAGGGGTTTACGTTTAGAAGCACCATCTTTTAGGAACTTAGAAAGGGGTGTTATCAGGCCTGTGCTCTTTGTTGGGTTTTTAAAAAACCCGCTTTTGTTTTTTTTTGAATAAAGTCATGAGATACACTTTTCAAGTTTGCAACTTTTTTAGGGTTTCCCCCTTTTTTGGTATAGAAATTTTTAAACTTTTCAGAGTCCCGTGTTTTAAAAGGGATTTGATGCCCGCTGGTAGTTTACTTACTAAATTTTGAGCAACAGATGTGTAGTAGGGAAATTTAAAACAATTTGCCACCTTAGATGTTTCGTGGGGATACCTCATTATCCTAGTGGGGTACAAATTTTTGACCTATCTACTGGTTATGGCTAAATACCCAACGTTTTTGTTTTTGCCAGAGCTTTCTGGGGTTATACCCTTTTACTTTTTCAATTTTTTTAGCAAAAAGTGCTTTGCCTTTTGCCCTTTTAAAAAGTCCTGTAAATCTGTTTTCCCACCCTTTTGGAAAATTTATTTAGTGGGTGCAATAAACCTGTCTGTTTGCTTTTAAAACTTTTTTGGGAGCTGGTCTCTGATTTCCCTATTATCTAATACTCATAGTCATCCAGGGGTTTAGGGCTTCGTTTTAAACCTTCCTCTTTTTAAATGGTTTAAAAATAACAAGGGTGGTAGTGAACCCCTGGGTTTTAAATTTTTTCCCCCGGGATCGTTTACGCCGTACTTTTATCTTTTTTCCCCGCACAATTTTGTAGCCCCCCATTTACCAGTGTTTCCTTTTTCTGTAGTTTTTTTATTGACCTCATTTTTATTTTCCTGTGTAGGCCCACCAATTTCCCAGTGATTTTTTCCCGGTGCAGTAAAAGATGAAATGATCACTAAGACCTGTGGTAAAAACGGGCCCGACTGACCCAATGTTCTCAAAGCGGGTTTCAAAGGAAAGTGGCGGAGAACTTTGTGATCCGGGGTTTGGGGTAATTTAAATTTGTTGAGTGTAACTATTTAAACCAGAATTTGCTTATACCTTTTTCAAAAGCCCGTTTTTTTCTGCTGAAAACAATATTGAAGTCGCCCAGTAATTTTTGTCTCGCAATTTTTTTCAAAAATCCCGGGCAAACTCTGGAAAAGTCTTCTAAGAACTGGTCCGGGGGGGAGGGCAAAATAACAAGTTTTTCCCACTAAAATGGGTTTTTTCCTTTGGGGAAACAGCACTTCAAAACCCTAGAAAAATCCATTTAATGTTAATTAAATAAGGTCTTGGGTTGCAACCAAGTCATTCTAATGTAGGGACATACTCCACCACCCTTTTTTTTTCCTATCTAACGTTTTAAAATTTTAACCTTCTATTTTGACCTCGTCGTCAGTCACCCTATCATCCCCCCCCGGGTTCCCTAGATGGCTATAACTGCCGCCCTAATTTTGTTAATAAAACCTAATCTCTGCCAAAATTTTGGAAAAAAAGTTTTCTTTCCCTTGACATGAAAAAGTGAAGGCCCGTTTTATAAAACAAATTTTTTTAAAAACCCCCTTTCGAGGGCCCAGGGAAGGGGGCGTGGAATTTAAAAAAATAAAGAATCACACATAAAGTTGGGGGTTTTTCACAGTTGGGTTTTTTGCTGATGAACTGTGCTCTTGGGAGATTCTGAAAAGAAGTTGCAGAGAAAATTTGGGGGATGAATTTTGGGAGGTTTTGCAAAAGAAGAAAATTAAAAAGGGGAAAAACAGGAAAGATAAGGTTATGAAGGGTAACAAAAAAATTAGGTTTATGAAAAATTGGGTATCGATTGGGGGGATAAGTATGGAGGGGTGAATTTTATTCAATATTTGGGAGGGACGTTCAGCGGTGGGCCCAGAAAAATAGGGGAATCAAGAATTGATGAGGGGGAAAAAAGTGGGGATTTCCTTAGGAAATCGGGGGAACAAAGGGAAATTTTTTCCTTGGAGGCAAGGAGGGGAAATTTTAAAGAAAAGTATAGTTTTTTCCAACGCTCTTATAGGGTTGAAGCATGGGTGATGAATGTTGCAGGGGAGGGGAAGGGTGGAAACAGTGGAGATGTCCCTGTCTGAAAGGGAAAGGTGTTTTGGAAAAATAATGCAAGAAAAACGTAAAATTTTGGGAAAATTTTGGAAAGGGGTGTGGATTTCCAAACTGTTTTCCAGAGGGTTGAGGAAGGGGTTTTTTGAGGTGGGTTTGGACAGTAAGAGAATGGAGGGGAAACAGAATACTCGGAAATGTAATCAGTCCCGTAGTGGAAAAGGGAAAGGGGGGGTAGGGGTCGGCCAGGAAAGGTTTGGGGGAGGGGGTAAAGGGGGGTTTTTTGTTGGGGAGGGGCTTGGACTTTCCCGGGAGGCTTTCTAGCGTTTTGATAGGGGTGAGGGAGCAAAAGGTTTTTTAAAAACTTTTACGTCGTTGGGGTTTTGGGGCAAAGAACTTTATGAAGGGGGTTTAGGGGAAAACCCGGGGGCCCCGGGCTTGAGTCCTGGAGAAGGGAAGTACAGTGCCTGCACCCTGAAGGGTGGGTGTTTAAAATTTTTCAGTTTAAAAAATGTAGTGTAAAAACACCCTTTTGGGGAAAACAGTGAGGAGGGAATGAAGGTAAAGTTTTTCCTTTTTTGGCCACCCTGCCTTTGGGGGGAATCGGGCCCTTTTGATAAAAAATAATAATAAAAAAAAATGGCAATGGGTCATTTGTTTAAAAATTAAAGGGAAATAATGTCAAAAATGCTAAAGGGGAAAAAGTGCCCAAAATGCATTTGTTACACACAAAATGGGAAATTTTGGCAAACCCTTTTCTATAATTACATACATCCAAAAGCACCCCACCAAATTTCACATTTTACAAAAAGGGCATTTCTGTTTTTCCCTTTCATACTTTTGTACAGTGTATGCACCTGTTTGGGGATTTTTTGAAAATAATAAAAGGGGTAAAAGTCTCACATTGACCTATTTTATGCATTTTTTACGGGCCCCCCGCCAAAAATATGGTTAAATAATTAACCTGCCCGCCGGCAGTACCCCCGGGTTTTTCGTCATCAAACCCCAATTGGGGCTGCTGAGCCCCGGCCAAAACACAGTAAGTACCTGAACACCTCATGGGAAAACATCTCGGCTTTAGAACAGTAAGTACCTAACACCTCAAAGGACACATCAATTTGGGTTTTGAAGCAGTAAAATAACCCGAACACCTCACGGGACGCACCGCAGCAAAAATTACCAGAACAAAACCCTTTCAGTATAGATCAACTGGCAGTAAGAGAAAAACCCCCTGCCCATCTTTTGGAAATTTTACGGGTTCTACTGATTTTTGAAGATCCCTCACCCGCAGCTCACTGATTTTGATGGGCCCCATTTCTTGACGGGCCCCACTCCCGTGAACTTGCAGCAAAGGTGTTCGCCCGTAATTCATCAACCACCTTGGGTGTGTCAAATTTGGGCTTGAAGGTGGTAGATAGTTGTTATGGGGCTATAGGGCCCAACATGTATTTTTAAAATAACATTACCTGGGAAAACCCAAAAAATAATTTAAAAGATGGGGGCTTTGCTTCCAAATGTCCCTAAGGGGTGACACTCTTATGACTGGAGGCAGCTGGGGCAAGCCTTTTTTCTCAAAATAATAGGTTAAAACTATAGACACACACACACAATTTAAACAAGTAGTTTATAAAGTTGAAATTTTTTTTTGTAACAGTAAAATAAAAGGATAAAAAAAATTTTGGTAACAAAAACTGTGCTTGGGAACAGTCTTTTTTTTTTTTGGGGGGAGGAGGTTTTTTCTAGGGTTTCCCTCCCCTCTCCCCCTCTCTCTCTCCTCCCCTCCCGTTTGTTGACAAGGCAGACCTCTAGGTCCTTTATCTTTTTTTGGGGGATTATGGTGCTCCAGGGGGGAGTTTTTTTAACTTAAAATTTTTAGCCACCAACCCAGGGGGAATAAAGTGTGTCAAAAAAACTGGGTTCCCCCAGAGTTAGTCAAGAGAGAGAAGGACAAAAAATTAATAAATACACCATGGGAGAAAAGCTATGGAGTGTGTAGATCTTTGTTTTTTTAAGTTGGAGGCTTTTAATTTTATATTCCGTACATAACATTGGAAAACAGTTAAATTTTTTATAGTAGTAGTTTTTCATAACCGTGAAAAGGGCGGGGAAAGGATTTTCAGAGACACTCAGGATTACAGCCATAAAGTAAGGGATTACCCCTAAAAACAAAAAAGGCCCCTTAAGTAAAAAAACAAACCCCCCCACTAGAACTGAGTGAGAACCCTTTCATCAAAATAACATGGGAAACTTACCGGGGGAGTTATTTGACGTAAAATAACTCAAAACATTTTTTTGAACTTTAAAAGGGGCTGGGATGGGGGAAAACAGTTGCCCTGTTTTTTGGTAGAAGATTTTCCAAAGGGGGTGTCAGTGGAATGTTTTTTTTCATATATTTGTTTAAAAGGGTTTTTTTTTCTTTCCCAAGGTGGGGGAAAGGTTTATAACCCCATTTTTTTTGGGGTTTTTGGGAAGTGCAAAGTCATAGTTTTTCATTCCAAAATTGGTTTTTAATGTGCCTGTGGGAAACTTTGGGCCCCTTAAAACTTTTAAGAGGGAAACAATTTTTTAAAAAATAAAAAATAAGTCAGAAGATGATCCCCCAGATTTTTTAAAGGGTTCAGGGAAAAGGGAATAATTCCCTTTATAAAAAAAGCCTTTTTTAACAGTGAAAATGAGGGATTAAACCCACTTTCCCGGTGATATTTAAATGGAGAGAATGAGACTTAAAATTTTTTTGCATACAAAACTCAGAGAACTTAATGGAAGCTAAGGAGGAAGAACTTTAGAGGTTAGGAGGTTCAGAAAAGAGCCCCAGCATTTCTTTTAAAATAAATAAAGCGCCAAAAATTTTTTCCCCCCAAGTTTACAGAGAGTGACCCAGATAGGGTATTTTTTCCTTTTTTTTTAGAAACTGCTCTGGAGCAAGGATGGCCCAAACAGAAATGGGGTTTTCCTAGTTTGCACACAACTTGTGGGGAAAAGGGTTCCAGAAATATAAACTCTGGAGGGGCAAGAATTTTTTTTCCCGATTATGATAAGATTTTAAAAAGGAAAATATTGGGTTTCCTACCAAATTAAACTGAGAAATATAGACAAAAGTTCAGAAATTAAAAAATTTTGGGTTGGGGAGACCCTTTCCCGAGTTTGGGAAAAGAGAAAATGTTTTCCTTTTTTAAGAAAAGGGTTTGGGTTTTAAAGGAAATTAATAAACCCATAAAAAAATATAAAATCGATGGTTCATGAGGAATTTACAAATACTCCCGTTGACCCCAGAGAAATTTGAGACAAAAAAACCCCGAAAAATCTTTCAGAAGCACTGGAAACTAGGAACCCTTTTTTGGCTCGCAGGGAAAAAGGGAAGTAAAAACAGTCCAAAGCTCCTGAAAATTTCCCCACTCGTTCTAAACCTTATTCCAAGTCCCCATGGGCATAAAGGTAAGTGGGGCAAGAATTTTCAGGGACAAATGAAGGGTAAGGCAACCCCCTAAAAAAAAGAAAGAAAAAGGAAAATCGCTGGGGCCCCAAAGTTTTCCAAACAATAGATTTTTTCAGGTCCTCGAGTAAACAAAATAACCCCGTCCTACACCAAATGGTAAAAATAAACCCTTTTAAAAAGTTATGCCCGTTACAAATGTAAAAACGGGAACACACACAAAAGTTTTTGCGGTTTAAGGGAGCGAGATCAGGAAAGGGAGGGAACCCCCCCAGAGGAAATCTAAAATGCAGACACACACCAGTTGCCTGAAATTTGGGGCTTCAAAGCAAAAGGGGGGGATACCTTTGGGGCTAGACCCCAGGATTTCAGGTATTTTTTTAGTTTTAAAATCCCCCCAAAATTTCTTGCATAAGGATGTGGGGAAGGGGGTTTAGAACATACTGGGCCCTTTAGAGATGGATGTAGCACCACTCCTTGCATGGCTGGGTGCTGCCATGGGCCCCAAGGAAAAAACCTATACTGGAAATAAATATATTACTGAAGGGTTTTTACAGGTTCAACCAAAAGAACACCTGTACACAAAATTATGGGTAAATCTGCATAAACCCAAATTGGGTATCTCCCCCACTATTTTAAATGAAATTCCCTTTGAAGGGGTTAAAACCCTTGTTGGGAAAAAAACTTTTGGGGTCTGTTTAAAATGAAGAAACACTAGTATGGGGGCCCCCCCCCAACCCAAAGGGGCCCCCCCCAAAATTTGGAAAAAAGAAGGCTAGGGAGACCCTGCCCGACCTTTCCCTGTTGGG
This sequence comes from Cherax quadricarinatus, assembly GCF_026875155.1. Lineage (NCBI taxonomy): Eukaryota > Metazoa > Arthropoda > Malacostraca > Decapoda > Parastacidae > Cherax > Cherax quadricarinatus. Next base: position 58,279,334 of record NC_069421.1, read on the forward strand.
GCCATCACAAGAAGTTTCTCGTGACCAGGGTACCAAGGGTAACCTTAAATTTCTCATGAGGGTGGTGAAAGGGTTGGTTTGGAAAATCAAATTTTTCCTTTATGTTTTAAAAGCAGTCAACTAAAGAAAAGGATACCACAACCCGAGTTGAGCCCCAATCATGCAGAGTCAAGGAAATAGGGGTTTGGGAATTGGGGCCCTTTCTATCATGCCCCGTTAAAATTTCTGCACCCGGTGTGTGATGACACACCTTTTAAACGTCAGAGCCTCAGCTGTACTGAGGGGGAATCTTTTAAAGTTTTAAAAAAAAACTTTTATTTTTAGGAAAGGGAAACTAAAGAAAAAGGGGCCTTCGGTTGCAGTACCAGTAAAGGAGAGCCCCGTTTTTTTCACCAGGTCTTTGGGGCCTGAGCCTTATAGAAAAACCCTGTTCTTGCTTTGTGCATGACACACCTCTATGTGGACAAACCAAAGGGATTGCTAAAACAGTAACCAGGGGTTTTTGGGACTTTTTTTGGCCCGGCTGTGGGAAACGGTGGGGGATTTTTATAAAGACCTTTCATGCCCGCCAAAAAAAAGGGGAAAACCCAATCAAAAACATTTAAAACCGTTCCTCTTTAGCCGATTTCACCAACCCGGTGAAAACCCCTTTACAAGCTGGTAGTGGATGGGCGTTTGGGCCCCCTCCCAAGGACCAGAATGGGGAAAAAATTTTTTTACTAACAATAATTTTTCTCCCCCTACCGGTACCCAGAAGCCAAACCCTTACCAAGATTAAAAGCTCGAGTGTCTTAAGGGCTTTGATGAAGTTCTTTTCCCATGTTGGGTTTCCTCGGGGGGTTTCAAACAGATCAAGGGTTTTAACTTTAAAACCCCGAAAATTTTTTAGGATGTGTTAAAGAGGTTAATGTACACCCCCAAAATTTTTTAACTGCCAACACCCTCAGTCTCAGGGGGATAGAAAAGATTTTTCAAAAAATCTAAAACAATGAAGCCCAGCTTTTTGTAGAATAACCCCTAGTGATTTGGGGTAAGGGTATCCCCTTTCTCTTTTTTTCCGTGCGGGAAAACCCCCCAAAATCCTCAGTTTTTTACCCTTTCAGGGTTTTCTATGGTCAACCAGTGAGGGGACCAAATGACTATTCTCAAGGGGCATTGGCTGGGGGTGAAAATGAGGCTTCCCCGCCGGAAGATGTTTTTCTTTTTCAGAAAAATTGGAAACCCGGGAGACAGATGGCAGCAGACAACCCCCAAAGGGTAGTCAGAGGGCCATAAAGCAGGGGGTAAAGACCAAAGGGGAGCCCCTCGCTCCTTCAGTGTTGGAGAGGGAAAGGGTTTCCTTTTGGGGCCGGGTTTCCCGGGCATGCCTTGGCTCAAAAATTTGATGGGCCCTTTGCACACAAAAGGCAGTCTGGCCCCAATTATGAACTAAGATGCCTGGCCGCCCGCAAATCAAAAGGACCGTGCACATTTTAAAAGGTTGAAAAAAAAAACCATTTCCCAAGGGGAGGGGGTTTTCCGCTATTTTAAGTTTTATGTGACGATACTGAAAAAATTCCTGTAACAACAGAGGAAAAGGGGTCAATTCAGCCATCTTTTCAAAAACCCTTTGGGACACATGAAGGGGCTTTAGTGGTACCGGGACCTGTGGGTTGGGTCCCGTTACTCCCCAAAAAATTTCCCGATTTGTTTTGGGGGGAAAGTACCCAAATAAATAAATTGCCCCCCCCCTGATGTGGATGTCGGGGGAAACTGTTCCAATTAAAACAGGCTCCTTAACTATAACCCAAAAAAACAACTTCACATGGAGGAAGAAGTGAAATTCCCCCCTTCAAAACCAGTTTGTAGTGCCTAGCGAGAGTCAGTGGGCATCTCCATGCCTGATGGTTCCCAAACCTGGGTGGATCTAAAGATTTTGTGCCTGACTACGCAGAGTAAAGAATAAAAAGGCCCGACTGTTACCCTTTGCCCCGTATGGGATGATGTGATTTTAAGCTGGGGAGGGGCAAAGTTTTTGAGTAAACTGGACTTTCTTAAAACCCTTTGAGGGTCGACAGGCCCCCCTTCCCCAAAATCCCCTTCTCAGGGGCGGCCAAAATTTAAAAAAAAAAAAAAATTATTTTTTTTTATTTAAAAGATAGAGAATCTTTTTCCCGACATAAAAAACAAACCCAAAAATTTTTAAAATTTTATAGAAAAACCCTTTCGGAATTAAAGCTCTCGCAAAGTTTTGTGGTCTCGGCAATGTTTTAAACCCTCGGGGATTTTTCCCCCCATTTAGCCCCTTTTTTGGCCCAAATTTCCCCTGTACTAGGGCGACAAAAAAACCCGAATATTTCGCGAACTCCCCTTTTTTTTTATCGGAAAAGGGTGCAAGAAACCCTCAAATTTTTGGAAAAATTCCCAACCCATCCCCTAAAAAAGTGGTCGAATTTGCAATTTTTCCAAAAATTTTACACAAATTCAAAAAAATGCCAATTTTCCCAATAGGGGCCCCCAAAAAAACAAGAAAAGACAATTTCCCGGCACTTAAAAAAAAAAAAAAACCTTTTCCCCTAGTCATTATTCACGTCCTCAAGGCCCCTCTTATATTCTTTTGTTTTTCCTTTTAATTTTTATTTTCCAAAAAATATAAAAAATTTACTGTTAAAGCAGACTACTTCCCTTAGTGGGAAAAAATGGTATAAAAATTATTGGTGCACTTGTGAAAGAATATTAGAATCAACCCGTTTACGTTTTATTTCAACGCTTGGCACGAATTTTTTTTACTTTTGGGAAAAAGGGAAAAAATCGAACATTTCTGCAAATTGAGCTCAATTTCAAGGCACGTTTCTTTGTAAAACCAAATCAAAAAACATCTCAATTTTTTGTAATATGTCTTCCATTCTATAAAATGAGACCAAAAAACCCAGAATACAAAAATAAATTTCCATACGAAAATACACTTCAAAGTCGCTGATTTAATTTAAAAAAAAATGGGCAAAATTTTTTTTTTCTCATTATGCCCTGTTGCTGCGGAAATTTTTTTTTGACTGTTGGGACCTGACCCCATAGACCCATTCTTTCATATGAAGGCCTACCGCTTTCTCCCACTAGATTTGAGGCCGCAGAAAATTTTTTAACAAGTACGTCAAAAACCCCCCACCGTAAGACGGGACTAAGAAAGAAAAAAAACCCCCAAAGGGTTTTAAAAGGGTTTTTATCAAATTTCCCCCACCCCCGCGACCAAGGAAAATTTTTTAGCCTTCATCACTCCAGATGGGGTTTTTTTCAATATAATGTTTTTTCCTTTTGGGTTAAAAAAATTTCTCCTGCCACCTTCCAAAATCCCCAAAAATACTGTCAAAAAAAGGGGGGTTGGGGGTTTTACGGGCTATCAAATGATATTGTGGGGGTTTAGTAACCTGGGGAAAATCACTTTGGGTTTTGATTACAAAAGTTGTTTGAACATCCCAGCCCCCCCCAAAAATAACCATCAATTTGGGGCAAAAGTGAGTTTGGCCAAGCCGTGTCCAAAAAATTAGGAATTTTTTTGTCAGGGAAAGTTCCCCAATTAAGCTAAGGTGGAGGCCATTATAAATTTTTTCCCAACCCCAGAATCGAAGGCATGGGTGAGGTTCCTGGCATGGTGGGTTATTACAGACGATTTTGCCCAACCTCTCCCAGGGAACACACCACCGACAACTTTTACCAGTCCCAAAAATTCAACTCAGCTGGGACAGCAATGTGACAGGGCTTTTTTAAAAAGTGAAAAAGTTTTTTAAAAGGGAAAAAAAGCCCCCCATCTTGAAAAGTCCGATTTTTTTTGCCCCTTCTCTCTACAAGTGGGTGCTATTTTTTAGGGGTTTGGGGCAGTGTTTTGCGGGGGATGAGAGAGATAGCCTTCCCCCAGTTTGTTACCATTCAGCCAAAATTTAAAAAAACACAACGTGGTTATGCAACTGTAGAGAAAGAGGGTTTGGGGTTTGGGGGTTGCTGTGCAGAAAATTTTTAAATTTATATCATGCTTCCCCACATCCTGTAATAGTGTATGTGACCCCTAACCCCCTGAGGTTTTTTTCAAAGAATGAGAAACCACAAAGACTCTTAAAATGGGGGTTTGTTCCTACAAGGCCCCCTTTTAAAATTTTAAAGTTAAATATAAAAAGGCTCAGAGAAAGGGGTTGCTGATGCTCTCTCTAGATGTTTTTATGTAGATGCATGGTGCGTACTTTTTACAAGTGTTTGCCATGGCTGACCTTTTTTTGTTTTTGGGAGTGGGGAACTCTTTTGGGGAGCCTGATACTCCCCTCCCCGCCTCTGACGTAAAAGGGGTCGAGTCGGGCCAAAAGTGTAAAAGAGGGGCAGTGTGTTTCGTAAATGTTTAGTTGAGGAGTGGTTTACAAAACCTTTGGTAACATTAGACTTCAGGAAGGTTGTGATGTTGTGTCTTGGTGTGCTCTATATACAAAACGGCCCCGACGATTTGGGCCCTTTTTGGGCCCCCTTTGGGCCCCTCCAAAGTTTTTTTGTTCAGCCTCCTCTTCATAAGTTTTTTGGATCTGTGTGGGGGTGGGGCCTTGGGGAAAATGGGGGTTGAGTGCCTGACCACGTTTAAAGGGTCCCTACTGTTGACTGGAAGTCCCCACTGTTTTTGGGTTTGGCCACCAAGTAGAGACACCTTGACATGTTTTGGGGGAATTTCCTGCCTGGGGTTTCACCTGACTGCTCTGGGTTTTTTGGGTCTACTCTAGTCTCCTGATCAAAGGGTGCCACCTTGGAGTACCATTTCCCGCTGGATTACCGCAGCAGAGGCAAAAGGCCTGTTTTGGGGGGGCTTCAAAAGTGGCATTGTGTGAATTCTTGCATTGTAATGTGTATTGGGTTTTTTAAAAATTTACTAAAATTGTAAAAAAGTTACAAACCCCCTTTAGTATATGGGTAAGGTTAAAATGGGTTTCTAAAAAATTCTGCAATCTGTTGTAAATAACAGTAAAGTGAAGAGTAGTTATGGTGCTAGGAAATATGTAGCATTTCTAGTAGTCTTGCTTACCGCCTTCAGACTTAAGCAATATACCTTTTACTAGCCGTATCCTGAGGGACACGGCTAGCTTTTGTGAGACTTCGTCTGGAGGTGGGGGTGTTATGGGGCTATAGGACCCAACATGTATTTATAAGTAACAGTTACTCTGGAATACCTAATTATATTGAATTGATGGGGACTTTGCTCTAAATGTCATAAGGGCTGATCACTCTTATGACTGAGAGGCAGCTGGGTCAAGCCTTTTTTCTCAATATAATAGGTTATACTATAGACACACACACACAATTTAAACAAGTAGTTTATAAAGTTGTATTTCTTTTTGTAACAGTAAAATAAGGTATAGTAGAATTGTGGTAACAAGAGAACTGTGCTTGGCAACAGTCTTTTGTTTTGGTGGGAGGAGTTTATCTAGGCTCCTCCCTCTCTCCCTCTCTCTCTCTCTCTCTCTCTCTCTCTCTCTGTTTGTTGACATGGCAGGACCTCTGGGTCCTTCTTCTATCTTCTTTTGGGGCATTATGTGTGCTCCAGGGGTGAGTTTTTATAACTTAAGTTGTGGCCACCATACCCAGGGTGACTAAAGTGTGTCAAAACACTGGTTAGCCCAGAGTTAGTCAAGAGAGAGAAGGACAAAAGTTAATAAGATACACCATGTGGGAGAACAGCTAAGTTGGATAAATTTAGATTTAGAAAGGACATAGGTAAGTACTGGTTTTCTAACAGAGTTGTAGATGCGTGGAACAGTCTTCCCAGTGGGTTGATAGAGGCTAGGACCTTGGGTAGCTTTAAGAAGAGACTGGACAAATATATGAGTGGGAGGGGCTGGGTTTGATTGGTGTCAAGGGGTACGGGAGTTATTTCTTGAGTAGCTTTAGGTAGATGTCGTTTTGATAAGGACCTGCCTCGTATGGGCCAGTAGGCCTTCTGCAGTGTTCCTACATTCTTATGTTCTTATGTTCTTATGAGACATAGTGTAGAGCGTGCAATTCCCAGAGCTTGCAGTTTTGCTAAGAGGCCCTGGTGCAAGACAGTGGCAAAGTTGATCGAGTGACTAATGAACGTATTCGAAAACCAGTGACAGTGATTGATTATACACAAAACATGCGCTTGGTTGACAAATATGACATGCAGATTGGCTTTGTTGATTGTGTTCGTAAAAGTTACAAGTGGTACATGAAACTTTTCTTCCATCTCATGGACATTTCAATGCTCAATGCATATAATATGTACCAAATGAAGACTGGCAACAGACCACCATATGGTGAATTTTGTTTGTCTGTTGTCAGACAACTCATAATGAAGTACCAGGTAACAACACCTGCTATACAACAAGGTCCTCAAACTCCTCAGGATATACCCAAGCATTTGAGGAGTGAAGGTGATCATTTCATAATACAGCTTCCTTCAACTCAGAAGAAATTTGCTCAGAAGAGATGCATCATCTGTACACAAACAAAACGACGGCAACAAAGACGCAAAGACACTCGGTTTATGTGTGAGGAATGTAAGGTGCCTCTGTGTATGGTGCCTTGTTTCAAGGAGTTCCACAAGCTCCAGCAGTTCTAAAACCATGTCCAGTGATTGTAAATATGTAAATATATGATAGAACATTAGTATTATACAAGATTTGTGCATGTTCATTGTAATAAACAACAGTGGTAAACAATAATATGATAATAACTTTAGTGCGGTTATTGTGTTCAATACAGTGAGTCTATATATATATACATTATATACAGTATTGGTCTCCCAGGCCCCAAATGTTAGTAGGAAAAAAAATTAGAAAAGAAAAGAAAAAACTACAAAAAACAGTAAACAAAGTAATGTGCGTATGTAGAAATCGTCGCTGTTGCCACTACCACGTCATTTGGGGTCAACTTCTCAGCACTGTATCTTGGTAAGTACTGATCAGAAATTTTTTTTTTTTGTCTTATTACCTTCACAAAAATATACTCTTTAACCCGTAAACGGTCCAAACGTATATATACGTTTTTTCAACATCTGAAAGTATGTAAAAAAGTAGATCTTTTTGTTTTTCTACATTTGAAAATGTGTAAAAAAACTTCGATCTACTTTTTTTTTGTTATATTTGAAAATATGTAAAAAAAAAACTTAGATCTACTTTTGTAGCACTACACATGTGAACGTAGATCTGCTTGGACTGTTTACGGGTTAATTCTGTAAGAAAAAATAATTTTTTTTTTTTTCAAAATTTCTTGGACACTGGGGCACCACTTCAGATTTTGGCCTTGGACCCTGAAGGGGTTAAGCAAAATGTCTATATTAACGTTTTATACACATTTAATGCACCTCAGAGTGGTTATTAGTACTGTGTTATTATCATTATTAATAAAGGCATCTTCAAGACCAATAACACACTCTACGTGATTTTAATGTGTAGCTGCACACCAGCACAGGTGCAAGATGTGGAGTTTAAAGCAGTTAAGTTCATATTTTATTCATTCTAGAGTGTATCAGGTTTTTATGATATTTATATTGTATTGGGAAGATGGAGGGAATATTTTGAGGAATTGTTAAATGTTGATGAAGATAGGGAAGCTGTGATTTCGTGTATAGGGCAAGGAGGAATAACATCTTGTAGGAGTAAGGAAGAGCCAGTTGTGAGTGTGGGGGAAGTTCGTGAGGCAGTAGGTAAAATGAAAGGGGGTAAGGCAGCCGGGATTGATGGGATAAAGATAGAAATGTTAAAAGCAGGTGGGGATATAGTCTTGGAGTGGTTGGTGCAATTATTTAATAAATGTATGGAAGAGGGTAAGGTACCTAGGGATTGGCAGAGAGCATGCATAGTTCCTTTGTATAAAGGCAAAGGGGACAAAAGAGAGTGCAAAAATTATAGGGGAATAAGTCTGTTGAGTATACCTGGTAAAGTGAATGGTAGAATTATTATTGAAAGAACTAAGAGTAAGACGGAGAATAGGATAGCAGATGAACAAGGAGGCTTTAGGAAAGGTAGGGGGTGTGTGGACCAGGTGTTTACAGTGAAACATGTAAGTGAACAGTATTTAGATAAGGCTAAAGAGGTCTTTGTGGCATTTATGGATTTGGAAAAGGCGTATGACAGGGTGGATAGAGGGGCAATGTGGCAGATGTTGCAGGTGTATGGTGTAGGAGGTAGGTTACTGAAAGCAGTGAAGAGTTTTTACGAGGATAGTGAGGCTCAAGTTAGAGTATGTAGGAAAGAGGGAGATTATTTCCCAGTAAAAGTAGGCCTTAGATAAGGATGTGTGATCTCACCGTGGTTGTTTAATATATTTATAGATGGGGTTGTAAGAGAAGTAAATGCGAGGGTCTTGCCAAGAGGCATGGAGTTAAAAGATAAAGAATCGCACATAAAGTGGGAGTTGTCACAGTTGCTCTTTGCTGATGACACTGTGCTCTTGGGAGATTCTGAAGAGAAGTTGCAGAGGTTGGTGGATGAATTTGGTAGGGTATGCAAAAGAAGAAAATTAAAAGTGAATACAGGAAAGAGTAAAGTTATGAGGATAACAAAAAGATTAGGTGATGAAAGATTGGATATCAGATTGGAGGGAGAGAGTATGGAGGAGGTGAATGTATTCAGATATTTGGGAGTGGATGTGTCAGCGGATGGGTCTATGAAAGATGAGGTGAATCATAGAACTGATGAGGGGAAAAGGGTGAGCGGTGCACTTAGGAGTCTGTGGAGACAAAGAACTTTGTCCTTGGAGGCAAAGAGGGGAATGTATAAGAGTATAGTTTTACCAACGCTCTTATATGGGTGTGAAGCATGGGTGATGAATGTTGCAGCGAGGAGAAGGCTGGAGGCAGTGGAGATGTCATGTCTGAGGGCACTGTGTGGTGTGAATATAATGCAGAGAATTCAAAGTTTGGAAGTTAGGAGGAGGTGCGGGATTACCAAAACTGTTGTCCAGAGGGCTGAGGAAGGGTTGTTGAGGTGGTTCGGACATGTAGAGAGAATGGAGCGAAACAGAATGACTTCAAGAGTGTATCAGTCTGTAGTGGAAGGAAGGCGGGGTAGGGGTCGGCCTAGGAAGGGTTGGAGGGAGGGGGTAAAGGAGGTTTTGTGTGCGAGGGGCTTGGACTTCCAGCAGGCATGCGTGAGCGTGTTTGATAGGAGTGAATGGAGACAAATGGTTTTTAATATTTAACGTGCTGTTGGAGTGTGAGCAAAGTAACATTTATGAAGGGATTCAGGGAAACCGGCTGGCGGGACTTGAGTCCTGGAGATGGGAAGTACAGTGCCTGCACTCTGAAGGAGGGGTGTTAATGTTGCAGTTTAAAAACTGTAGTGTAAAACACCCTTCTGGCAAGACAGTGATGGAGTGAATGATGGTGAAGTTTTTCTTTTTTGGGCCACCTTGCCTTGGTGGGAATTGGCCAGTGTGTTAATAATAAAATAATAATTATATTGTTTATGTCATATTAGATGAAATGTATCGACAGATAAATAAGCTGTAGAGCTGATATTAGCAACAAATTGAAGATGTGACAACTTTGCTTTGTATGTACAGTAGACCCCCACCTTACGATATTAATCCGTTCCTGAGAGGTTATCGTATGCTAAAATTATCGTAAGGTGAATTAGTTTTCCCCATAAGAAATAATGGAAATCAAATTAATCCGTGCAAAGTATGAAAAAAAACTTTTACCACATGAAATATCAATTTTAATACACACAAACTGACACTTACCTTTATTGAAGATCTGGTGATGATTGATGGGATGGGATGAGGGGAAAGTATGGAAGTTGTTAATGTTTATTAGGGGAATCCCCTTCCATTAAGACTTTAGGCAGCACGTCCTTTCCCGGGGTTACTTCCCTTCTTCTTTTAACCCCTTGACTGTCGCAACCCCCAATCCTGAGGTGTCTCCTGGTGTCGCAAAATTTAAAAAAAAAAAAAAGATTATTTTTTCTTATGAAATGATAGAGAATCTTTTCCCGATTGTAATGACACCAAAAAAAAACGAAATTTGATGGAAACCTGACGGAATTATGATCTCGCGAAGTTAGCGACCTCGGCGATATTTACAAATCGGCGATTTCACCCACTTTGAGCCCTATTTTCGGCTAATTCTGTTGTTCCAGTTCACCAAACTCATAGCTATTTCTTTAGAACTCCATTTTCCTATCGATTGAGTACAAGAAACTGCCCATTTACTGATTTCAACTACCCAATAATGTGGTCAGAAATTTGCAATTTGGCCAATTTCACGAAAATTAAAAAATATGACAATTTCAAAATAAGGTCCAGAATGAACAATACAGACATTCCTGACTCTAAAATAACATTTTCTTTGTTCATCAGTCATGTCTTCAGGCCCCTCTGATATTACTCTTGCTTTCTATTTTGAATTTTTATTCACACAAAAAATAGAAGACTTACTATTATGCAGACTACTGCAATACTGTAATAATTGTATAAATAACATCAACTGATTCATGACTGCATATTAGAATGGCTAGTTGGACATTTATTGGACAATGACATCATTTGTTTACTTTTGAACATTGGCAAAAAATCAAACATTTCCCCTATTTTGAGCTCCATTTCCAGGTTCTTTTTATATTAAAATCAATCAAAATCACCTCTATTTCTATAATATTTTTTCCCATTCTATCAAATGAGACCAAAAAAACGAGAATACAACCATAAATACTATACGAAAATAGACCACAAAATCGGCATTTTAATTAAAAAAAAATGGTCAGAGTTTTTTTTTTTCTCATTATGCACTGCGTGCTCCAGGATTTTTTTTATATGGTGCACACTGACCACATAGACCCATTCTCTCACATGTGGGCCTACCAGCTTTCTCCTGCTTGATTTGAAGCCGCTAGAATTTATGAGTATATATACGTCAAACACGGCACCTCATAAGACGTATATATACGGCCGCGACAGTCAAAGGGTTAATGCCACTAGGACCAGCTGACCGTGGCGCAGCAACAGCTGACTGTGGTGCAGCAACAGGTGACTTTGGTGCAGCAGCAGCTGACCGTGGTGCAGCAACAGCTGACTGTGGTGCAGCAGTAGCTGACCATGGTGCAACAGCAGCTCACCATGGTTCAGCAACAGGTGACTGGTGCAGCAACAGCTGACCGTGGTGCAGCAACAGCTGAAGGTGGTGTAGCAGCAGCTGACTGTGGTGCAGCAGCAGCTGACCATGGTGCAGCAGCAGCTGACCGTGGTGCAACAGCAGCTGACCATGGTTCAGCAACAGCTGACTGGTGCAACAACAGCTGACCGTGGTGCAGCAACAGTTGACCGTGGTGCAGCAACAGCTGAGGTGGTGCAGCAGCAGCTGACCGTGGTACGATAGTACATATTTCTCATCCTTTTTACCATAGGGTTGGCACTAGAAGCTTTCTTTGGGCCCATGGTGGCTTATTTAGCAGTTACAAACACTATAAACAATGGAATAATACAAAATGTATTGAATGTATGCATGCAACCGGCCACCCTGGCTTGTAAACAATGACGGCAGGGCTGGACAGGTTCGGGATGAGTCATGTTGGTCAGAAACAGCTGATGGTGGTGCAGCAGCAGCTGACTGTGGTGCAGCAGCAGCTGACCATGGTGCAGCAGGTGCTGACCGTGGTTCAGCAACAGTTGACTGTGGTGCAGCAGCAGCTGACCGTGGTGCAGCAACAGCTGACTGTTGTGCAGCAACAGCTGACTGTGATGCAGCAACAGCTGATTGGTGCAGCAACAGCTGACCATGGTGCAGCAACAGCTGACCGTGGTTCAACAACAGCTAACTGTCGTGCAGCAACAGCTGACTGTGGTGCAGCAACAGCTGACTGGTGCAGCAACAGCTGGCCATGGTGCAGCAACAGCTGACTGTGGTTCAGCAACAGCTGACTGGTGCAGCAACAGCTGACCGTGGTGTAGCAGCAGCTGACCGTGGTATGATAGTACGTATTTCCCACCCTTTTTACATATGATCGCTTGAGAGATGGTATCTCCTGCTGTCTGTTTTTCGTTTATCCACACCAATAACAGTCTCTCAATATCTTCGAGTACTTGCAATCTCTGTTTCGAAAACAAACTTGTACCTTTTGCAAGAACAGCTTCCTTGATTGCCGTTTTGTTGGCCACAATAGTAGCGAAGTTAATTGGGGTTTGGTATACAACCTGGCCAGCTCCGAGACACTCACTCCACTTTCATACTTAGCAATTATCTCTTTCATTTCCATAGTAATTTTCACCTTTTTTTACCGCACGGTTGGCACTAGAAGCTTTCTTGGGGCCCATGGTGACTTATTTTGCAGGTGCAATCACTAAAAACGCCGTGATAATATGAAATGTTCCAATTGTATGCGTGGATGTGACCGCACTGGCTGGCTTGTAAACACTGGCACCCACGGGGCAGCTGAGGCGCTCTCAGACGAATTGCGTGAGATGAGTTTTTTAGCGTGAGGCGAGGCAAATTTTTTGCGTTATTAAAATGTATCATATGGTGGATTTATCGCAAGGTGATGCCATCGAATGGTGGGGGTCCACTGTAATACCTGTTGGTTCATGAGCGGCTCTCTGAAACAGAGACAAGCAGACAGGAAGACAGACACATAGGTAGACAGAAAGACACATGTGCAGACAGATCTAGATAGACAGACATAGACAGACAGACAGGCTGATATACAGGCAGACACATACAGACAGGTTTATATGCAACAGTGAAAACAAATAAAGAGAGTTCAAGAATAAGAGCCTTTCTTGCCTTATTGCCACAATCTCCAGTGCAAGATTCAGACTTCCTCTTAGGGGCCATGGTGAAATTTACTGTCCAGTTAGTACAGTTAATACAGTATGATGCTGCTGATAGGGCAGCGTAACTCAAACTGATGCTGCCTGCATGGCACGTTGCTGCCATGAGTATCGTCAAATATTATACAGCAGTATGCATCAGCCGGCACAGCCCAGCTGCCAGATGCATGGTCGTAAGTCGAGTGGACGTATGTCGAGTAGGTCATAGGTCGGATGGTAGGCGTATATTTAATTAACATATCAATAGAGACTCTTTCTGCTACATCTTCCTCATTTTCATCACTGCTTTCTCCTCCACTAGCTTGCTGCTGTGGATTTACAACCATCTGCACAATTTCTGAGTCAATACAATGATGAAATCTGAGTCAGTATATTGATCTGAGTCAGTATAATAATGAAATTTGAATTTATGCTAGCCGAAATTAGTGCCATATTACTGATGGAACCAGATAACTGACTGCCAGATTATTGATGGCCGACCTATATAGGTAATAACTTTAAAATGCTTGAAACTTTGGAAAGTTTCCAGACAGAATTGAGAGATGTGGAGGTCACGGAGCATGTAAACAAACAGAAAGAAAGTGGCACCCGGACAACATAATCGCATATCAGGAACAGTATAAACAAATTTTTGGGTATACAGTGGACCCCCGCATACCGTACGCATCGCATACCGTACAATCCGCATACCGGACGCTTTGATTGCAAAAATTTGGCCTCGCATACCGCCCAAAAACCCACTCACCGTCCTTCGTCCGAATCGCGTCCAATGTGCGGCCTGAGCCAGCCTCATATGTTCCGCCGGTGGCATTGTTTACCAGCCAGCCTCTGCAGTAACATCCAAGCATACAATCGGAATATTTCGTATTATTACAGTGTTTTCGGTGCTTTATCTGGAAAATAAGTGACCATGGACCCCAAGAAAGCTTCTAGTGCCAACCCTACAGCAATAAGGGTGAGAATTCCAATAGAAATTAAGAAAGAGATCATTGATAAGTATGAAAGTGGAGTGCGTGTCTCTGAGCTGGTCAGGTTGTACAAGAAACCCAAATCAACCATCTCTACTATTGTGGGCAACAGAAAGGCAATCAAGGAAGCTGTTCTTGCCAAGGTTCAACTGTGTTTTCGAAACAGAGATCGCAAGTGATGGAAGATGTTGAGAGACTCTAATTGGTGTGGATAAATGAAAAACAGCTAGCAGGAGATAGCATCTCTCAAGCGATCATAAGCGAAAAGGCTAGGAAGTTGCATGAGGATTTAATTAAAAAAATGCCTGCAACTAGTGATGATGTGAGTGAATTTAAGGCCAGCAAAGGTTGGTTTGAGAGATTTAAGAAGCGTAGTGGCATACATAGTGTGATAAGGCATGGTGAGGCTGCCAGTTCGGACAACAAAGCAGCTGAAAAATATGTGCAGGAATTCAAGGAGTACATAGAAAGTGAAGGACTGAAACCTGAACAAGTGTTTAATTGTGATGAAACAGGCCTGTTTTGGAAGAAAATGCCAAGCAGGACCTACATTACTCAGGCGGAAAAGGCACTCCCAGGACATAAGCCTATGAAAGACAGGCTTACTTTGTTGATGTGTTCCAATGCTACTGGTGATTGCAAAGTGAAGCCTTTATTAGTGTATCACTCTGAAACTCCCAGACCGTTCAGGCAAAAGAATGTCCTCAAGGAGAATTTGTGTGTGCTGTGGAGGGCAAACAGTAAGGCATGGGTCACTAGGGACTTTTTCTATGACTGGTTACACCATGCATTTGCCCCCAATGTGAAAGATTACCTAACTGAAAAGAAATTAGAACTTAAGTGCCTCCTGGTGTTAGACAATGCCCCTGGTCATCCTACAGACGTTTATGGGGAAATGAAATTCATTAACATCAAGTTTTTGCCTCCTAATACCACTCCTCTCCTGCAGCCCATGGACCAGCAGGTTATTGCAAACTTCAAAAAACTGTACACAAAAGCCCTGTTTGAAAGGTGCTTTGTAGTGACCTCAGAAACTCAACTGACTCTAAGAGAGTTTTGGAGAGATCACTTTAATATCCTCAATTGTGTAAACCTTATAGGTAAGGCTTGGGAGGGAGTGACTAAGAAGACCTTGAACTCTGCTTGGAAGAAACTGTGGCCAGAATGTGTAGACAAAAGGGATTTTGAAGGGTTTGAGGCTAACCCTGAGAGGATTATGCCAGTTGAGGAATCCATTGTGGCATTGGGAAAGTCCTTAGGGTTGGAGGTTAGTGGGGATGATGTGGAAGAGTTGGTGGAGGAGGACAATAAAGAACTAACCACTGATGAGCTGATAGATCAACTTCAACAGCAAGAGGCCAGACCTGAGGAAACTGGTTCAGAGGAGGGGAGGGAGAAATTGAAGAAGTTGCCTACTACAAAGATTAAGGAAATCTGTGCAAAGTGGCTTGAAGTGCAAACCTTCATGGATGAAAATCACCCTCACACAGCTATTGCAAGCCGTGTTGGCAACCTGTACACTGACAATGTTGTGCAACACTTTAGGGAAGTCATAAAGGAACGAGAGGTACAGGCCACTATGGACAGATATGTTGTGCGAAAGAAGTCCAGTGACTCTGAAGCTGGTCCTAGTGGCATTAAAAGAAGAAGGGAAGTAACCCCAGAAAAGGACTCGACACCTCAAGTCTTAATGGAAGGGGATTCCCCTTCTAAACTAACACACTCTCTCCCCTCCTCCCATCCCATTAATCATCACCAGATCTTCAATAAAAGTAAGTGTCATGTAATTGTGCATGCCTTTTTCAGTTTGTGTGTATTAAAATTAACATTTCATGTGGTAATTTTTTTTTTTTTCAGACTTTGGGTGTCTTGCACGGATTAATTTGATTTCCATTATTTCTTACGGGGAAAATTCATCCGCATACCGAACATTTCGCATAACAACCAGCCCTCTTGCATGGATTAAGGTCGCTATGCGGGGGGTCCACTGTAATTTGAAATGTCTGCATCAGTAAAGTGCTGTAAAGCAGGACCCTCCTTAGCGACATACTTGTTTACTGATGCCTCGGACTTACGATGAACTCTGTGACCAGTATCCATACCTAAATAATCTATATCAGAGCTGATTTCCTCTATTCTGTTTATTTCAAAATACAGTACACTACTATACAAACATATAAAAGTTTACCAATGTTATAAATGGTGCAAAGGTGACATTAAAACAATATCAAAGATGGCTGACACAAACTCACTACCATTATAGTATGCTCCTCACTTAGCAATGAACTCGTTTAACAACATGGTATTAGGAACGGAACTCCGTCGTTAAGTGAGGAGAGGCTGTATTTGCAATAGCATAAAATATGAACTTACCTTGCATATGTTTTGGAGAATGTTTACAGTCTTTTTGAAGAAGCCCACATGATAGACTGGTTTGGCAAGGTCCAAGTAACCATAATGACCTGTACAGTGTATCAGATCTTTGGTGCAGGTCTCACAGGGCACGTCTTTTTGAAGAGTACCCTGAAAAACAAGAAGATTGTACAGTGGACCCGTGAGTTTCGTGATTAATCCGTTCCAGAGTCTGCCTAATGGCAAAATTCACAATTGACAAATCCATTTTCCCCATAAAAAAAATGTAAATCCAATTAATCCGTTTCAGACACCCAAAATTATTAACCCTTTCAGGGTTTCCGACGTACTAGTAAAACTTATGCACCAGGGTTATTGACGTACTAGAATGCCTAAATTCTAGCGCCTTCAAATCTAGTGAGAGAAAGCTGGTAGGCCTACATATGAAAGAATGGGTCTATGTGGTTAGTGTGCACAGTATAAAAAAAATCCTGCAGCACAGTGCATGAGAAAAAAACTCCGACTGTGTTTTTGGTTTAAAACAGCGACTTTGCAGTGTATTTTCGTATGGTATTTATGTTTGTATTCTAGTTTTCCTGGTCTCATTTTATAGAATGGAAGAAATATTACAGAAATTGGGATGATTTTGATTGGTTTCATAATGATAAGTACCTTGAAATTGAGCTCAAAGTAACAGAAAAGTTCGATTTTTGCCAAAGTTCAAAAGTAAACAAATCATGCCATGCATCCAATACACGTGAACTGGTGAGTCTAATATTCTTTCACAAGTGCGCTGATATTATTTATACCATTTCTACACTAATGCAGTAGTCTGCATAACAGTAAATCTTCTATTTTTTGTGAGAATAAAAACTCAAAGTGGAAAGCAAAAGAGATGTAAGAGGGGCCTGAGGATGTGACTAATGAACAGAGAAAATGTTATTTTAGTACCAGGAATGTTTGCCTTGCTTATTCTGGACCCTATTTGGAAATTGGCATCTTCTGAAATTTGTGTGAAATTGCCAAAATTGCCAATTTCTGACCACTTTATTGGATACTTGAAATCGGTAAATGGGTGGTTTCTTGTACTTATTAGATAGAAAAAATGGAGTTCTAGCGAAATAGATATGATTTTTGTTGACTAGTACACTGAAACTGACTGAAAATAGGGCTCAAAGTGGGCAAAATCGCCGATGAGTAAACATCGTCAAGACTAACTTCGCGAGAGCATAATTCCGTAAGTTTTCCATCAAATTTCATACTTTTGGAGTCATTGTGATTGGGAAAATATTCTCTATCATTTCATAAGAAATTTTTTTTTTTTTTCCGAAAAATTTTCGACCCTGAGAATGAGTTTAGGAGAGGGCCTCTCAACCCTGACAGGGTTAACAAAAAATATTTTTTTTCAAGATTAAATATAGATTTATATACAGAAAACAATGACAAATAAATATAAAGCACTAATAAAATGGATAAATGAACATTTAACATCACATTTACCTTTACTGACTCTTGTTGGCGTATGGAAGACAGGTAGGAGGCGAGAGGGAGGCAAGTGTATTATGCTTCAATATGACGCTAATGTCATCTCTGCGGCTATTATTTATCTATCACATTTCACCTAATATGACATAATAAACAATATTAATAACATAGAATCATGACATATACTCTAGAATTAATTAAATATGTCATAATGTATGAGAGGAGTAAGTGGTGGTGGTGTTGTTGTTGGGTTTATAAGGGCCACTGAGAGAAGCCATACATATTAGTGGTAGTGGAGGCAACAGCAGAAGCCACCAACACTATTCACACTTAAACAATGTAATTTATAAATCAGAAATATTTACATTTTACTTTATAAGTAAGTTTATTCAGGTATACACAAATACAATTCCATAGATTATCATATATAGCAGTATATGTGTAAAGTACCTAGGATAGCCAAAAAACGTCAGAGTGACTTATTTCCACTGGGGTCCTTTTATATTTACACTTATATTTACGTTTATACAGTCGACCCTCAACTAACGGCAGCATTAAGCAACGGCAATTTTGTCTAATGGCGCTTTTTGCCATAAAAAAATGCCTTAACCAACGGCGAAACTCTACCAACAATGTTCGTCCGGAACATGTCAATGTGCCCGGAGCGCGGCCTGAGCGAGCAGCCCAGCCACTCCACCACTCAGTGTGCCATTGTTTACAAGCTGTTACGGTCGGTTTCCACTGTTTTTAGTGCTTGTAACCACTAAATAAGCCACCAAGGGCACCAAGAAAGCTTCTAGTGCCAAGCCTGTGTTAAAAACGTTGAGAATTACAATGCAAATGAAGGAGATCATTGAAAAATGCAAGAGTGGAATGCGTATGGCTGAGTTGGAAAGGCAATACAACAAATCATATTCAAACTTATAGTTACCGGCAGCGGCAGCGGCAGCAGCGACTTCCAAGCTCCGTACTTTTCTCCAACTACCAGAGCTACCAATGCTCCTATGATGACCTAGTTACAAGCAAAACTGCACTACCCAACGTAGCACCCAGAATGACCAAAGATTACCAACAGTGAAACCTACAAATCGAAAATAATAGAGATCAAAGGAAGACTGCACACAAACCGAAAGCAACACCCCGCTGCCAGCCGAACAACGTAACCCTAAGCTTTGTATACTACAACTTCTTCTTAACAACAACAATTCCTGTAGTATTATGAGGCGCAATCTAAGAGGAAACAGCACCAAGGCCAGCAAGAAAACACCGAAAAATCAACTATTCAACAAGTGTAGTCAGGAGGACGCCGGCCCAGCAACCACCCCACTCACCACAACTCAAGGCGACACCACAACAATAACAACAAACATGGCTGCCGCCAGCCCATCCTCCCCTCTCTTCCCCGGATTCAACCTACCAAGTAGTCTCTCAGGTATGACCAACGATCCAGATACCCTAAAGTCATGCATCTCCAACTTAGTTATTGAAAATATGAATCTTCGAGAGACGCTAACAAAACAAGACACCAGGATGACACAACTCGAAAACAAAATCCTCAGTCTTGAACAAAAGTTATCAACACCTGGAATGACTAACTGTGACAAGACCATCCAAACAGTCATAGATAGCCATACCCAACAAATAATATCTCTTAATACAAAGGTTGAAGAAGCAGTAAAACAATGGAAGAACAACTTAGATAACCAGTTCAGTGACTACTTTGCTCTCCAAGAAGATAAAACTGAGCAAGATAAACTATCGGACGCAGTAATAGTTAACAGTCCACTTTTTCCCATGATATGAACCAAACAAACAGTAAAGAAATTACTCTGCAGATCATAAAGGACCAAACTAGTGTTATTGTACCAGAGTCTGAAATAAAAGAAGCCAGGTTACTAGGATCCCATGGTAGAAAAAGTGTTATGCTTAGATTCCACTCACATGACAGGAAAAAAGACTTAATTATTGCATCTATTAAAATAAACAAAGAGGTATACATAAACGAGTGTCTTACCAAAAAACGTCAGAACCTCCTGTATAGAGTCAGAAAACTTAAGCGAGAGAATAATGACACAATACACCAATGCTTCACACGGGATGGGAAAATTCTAGTTAGGAAAACAAATGTAGGTCAACTGTACACAATCACGAACGAGAATGATCTATCACGATTTCTCAGGGATACTAATCTTACAGAGAATAACTAAACAATGTCCAACTTAAAAGCCTACGTAGTGTAGTGTATGTTTTGCTCCATTATTGTTCAAATTTCATTGTACAGTGGACCCCCGCATAACGATGGCATCACATAGCGATTTTCGATACGATTATTTTATCGCAAAATTTTTGCCGCGATACCAAATTAAAAACCCGCTTACGATTTTCGTCTGAGACGCGTCAATTGACCTCAGCCAGCTCACATGTGCCGCGTCTCCATTGTTTACCAGCCAGCCTCCGGGTAACATCAAAGCATACACTCGGAATATTTCGTATTTAATTACAGTGTTTCGGTTGCTGTTTCTGGAATTAAGTGACCATGGGCCCAAGAAAGCTTTATGTGCCAACCCTGTGGTAAAAGGGTGAGAATTAGTATGGAAATAAGAAAGTATTTGAAGGGTTTGGGGTAAACTGAGAAAGCCTTTGCCAGTTTGGAATCCCTTGTGCTACTTCAAAATTAAGGAAAATGTGTGCACAGTGGGTTGAACTGCAAACCTTTATAGATGAAAATCCCAGACACAGCTGTTGCAACCGTGCTGGTTGATATTTCCAATTGACATTTTTGTGGCCCATTTAGACAAATCGTAAAGGAAGGAGGTACAGACTATTGACATTTTGTTTGCGACAGAGTCCAGTGACTTTCAATTTGTCTATGTTATAAAGAAAGGAAAGTAACCGAAAGGAAAGGTCAAGTACCTCAGTCGTAATTAGGGGATTCTTTTAAACAGTAAGAAGATAATGCCTCCCCTCTCCCATCCTTCAATATCACAGATCTTCAATAAATTTCTTTAATTGTGCATGCCTTTTTTCAGTTTGTGTGTATTAAAATTAACATTTCAGTGGTAAAAAAATTTATTCACTATTGGGTCAGTTGAGGATTTATAATTATGATTTCCTTTACCTATGAGGGAAATTCATTGGAGACCGAATTTAATTGCATAACTTAAGAGGTCTGGAGGATTAAATCGTTAAACAGGGCCATGTTAACAATCTCTTAGAATTAAATATTAATAATTCAAAAAAATGAGTAATTATTACACTAGTAAGGTCATAATATACCTTTTATGTGAGTTTTACTTGAATTTTTAACAATATTGATTCACTTTGAACATTAGCTGAATGATACTTTCAAGAGTCATATTACTAACCTTTATTTTTTAAAACTGTCAATTGAATTAGTACATACTAAAAATTAAGAAATCATTTGTACTAAAATTTCTATTAACTCTAACAGTTTACTTTTTAATATCACCAGTAACTTTGTCTGAATTGGGCCATGAGAAAGTTTTAGTACCACATTTACTATCTAGATTACTCTTAATTACCTTGTAAGATAAAACTCAAGTATGAATACAGTGCAATTATTGAAATGAATATTAAACATTACTTTTACACTTTTTTGTAAATCATTATTACGTCTAAATTTTATAAAAAATCATATATTTCTACAGTCAATTTTACTTTTGAACATGAAACATTGATTTTGTCACTTCCCATAAAATTTTTGTTGAGTAGAAATTAAGTTTTTATAATTCAACCACTTTGTATTATCTTTGTACTGTGTATCTGGGTACCTGGTCTACCATCAATTAACATTTAGACAAGACATACCATTGTGAGTTTTCGTACAGTAGTAATTGGACTTAATGTGGAATTTTATTTTGTACAAATTTAAATTATAGTGGATATCTTGATCTTGTCACACCTATTACCTGATCAGTACATTGCAAGGGTCATTTCAAATTGTATTTTATTATAAGTTCTATTTTAATTCCTACATCTGTCCATTTAACGTTTGCTTAACCATTACTTAATTTTAGTCCCTTATTACTTCTACTTTATTGTTAGCTTATATATAACATTCAGTTTATAATGACGAAATTGTTAAAATAATCAAAGGTGCTTTTCAGTGCTAAAGTAGAATAGTTCACAAGTTTTCCATTTATTCCAAAGTCATTTATTGATTACCACTTTATTTTGCACCACAACCTATATTAGTCCCTTTTTATTATAATTTTAAACTATAATTCTAACTTTGAAAAAATTCCTTATAGTACTACGTGCTAGTGTAGTTTTTCCCAAGCTCTATATATGATTTCATCACTTATTTGTATTAGCCCTTAGCCATTATTTTACATTTGTTAAATAATTCAGGTGACTCTATTTCTAGCTTAAGACTTTATACTTTTTTTTTTATACTTAATTCTAACTATAGATTCACTACAAATCTTAGATTACAAGCATTGATCCTGATACCAACCTCTTATTTAATGACTTAAATGAATCAAAAAGTTACTGTAATTATACACTGCGAACAATCAAAGGCACTTCTCAGTGCCAACAACAACATAACTGTTTTAACTACAATATCAGATCTTTAAGCAAGCATTACGATGACCTCATAGCATTACTAAATTCCTTACATGCCAATATGTCCATCATTACACTAACTGAACCGGTAAAGCTGATAGTACAGATTGGCTATGCATTCAGGTTACAAGCAGTAACAAATTGTAGCAGACATCAAGGGGGTGGTCAATCTTATAGTACTCAGACCAATAGAATGTTCCATAAATATTGCAACAAGGGATGAACATGGGGAATTATATATGCTAAATTGAAATCCAAAAACGTACAAAGACTCTCTCATGGCAAAGCATTACAGGTTCCAAAGTAATACATTAGCACATTAGTAAATTGCAAGTATGATTACTGATGCACGCATGACAAGATCACTTGGTATCTCGAAGGGGACTTCAATATAATTCTACAAGTCAAAGAACAACGTACTGAAATTTACAAACACAATGAGTAACTGTAAAGACTACAACATAAAAAATAAGAAGTTACAGAGATATGTTTCCCTAGGAAATGGACAAGCAATATCCTTTGAATCAGGATAATTACGGATATACCATGACACGACTATTATCATAACAACTTTTTGGTAAAAATACCCCAAGGACACTAAGTCACTTGCAGACTACACATGTAGGCAGCCATAATAACTTCAACAGCATTAGCAACATTGATTGGCACACTTAGGCTGAAATCATACAGATTTGCGACATGTAGGTAAATAATTTTCTAAAAAAGACCCAATGACCTCGAAGCAAGACTGGCTATAAAACTATAAAGATGAAGCTGGAGATATGGTAACAGCATTCTAAAGTCCATGAAAACAAACAGAAGAAAAGTACGAATGGTGTAATAACCAGAGACAATAAACGTTGCGGCATCCTGACCGCCTGACAAGAATGGCAAAAAAATGTATTATGAGAGGATTATCCAATTGGTGGGATTAAAAAGAGCCTGAAACCCTATCAAATTTGGGACATAAGATTCCGGAATAGCAAGCAATTAGCAAAAAAGGACCCCAACTCCCGCAAACGGTATAGTCATGGCTTGCTTTCCACTATAGGACAACGTGCGATAAACAGTCAGGGGTACCACTCAATACTACCGTCCCGGAACTCGAGCAAGAGTCTTACTCCGACAACCATGGAAGTCTCCCTTATTTCAATGCACTGAAAAACAGCAGAGATTAGTCCCTTTCACTTTATATACAAAAAGTACAGTGCTATCACCAATCATTTGCAAACCTTATGAACCTGAATGTCAACTTCCTTTCTTTTCGGCCAAATGCCAAGGGTCGATCCACAAAGGAGAGACAAACAGAATGAATTAAACAATATCCAACTTAACTTCTCTCTAAATCTACAAAACTTCAATATAACGAATCAACCTATCACTCCATAAAACCTCCAATTGGTTCAGGCCTAATAAAAATTAATGATTTTTATAACATTCAAACTATTAACTAAGTAATAGTAAAAAAGAAGTCCCCTGGGGAATCTTCATTGACTGTCTTAAAGTCCTTTTGTATCATTTGACCTGACTTGTCCACGTAAAATTTCAACACTAAGTAAATGGTCACCCTAATACCACAATCATACATAGCAACAGAGCTAATATTTGGAAAGGCAAAGCTTCAGGCAACCAATTACATAGGTTCCCACGGTTCAAGTGCTTGGCCCAATATTTCCTATACATAAATGGACCTTCAATGCTTTTCGAATTAATCAAACCCACATTTTGCAGTTCCAGTCATAATCTGTCTACTACATCGAGCCCAGTCACTGCAAACTGTAACCGAATTAGAAAATACTACCTGGATGAAGATAACAAAAGCGTTTAAACATTGACAAAATCCTATTATTCATTTGGTAACGAGTAAGAGTCCCTCTTAACATAATGAATACGGTAACTATCAAAGCTAACATGAGGAAAATTGAGAACACTTGATAAACTAACAAATTTATTACTAAACAAGTTTCTAAGAAATCCAAACGACATACTCGAAGACGGTACTATGTCCACAGTCAGCCCTCCTGGCCCTATAACCTCTTATTTACCCTATCAAAAAAATTTTAAAAAAAATTAATCAAAATTTTTTTTACCAAAAAAATTAAATAAAAATTAAAAAAACTTCCTAACCTAAAGCCTGAAAACCAAGGGGTTTTTTTTCCGTTTAAAAAAAATTGTTTAAAAGCCCTTTGGGAAAATTTTTATTTAAAAAAAAAATATTTTTAAATTTTTCTTTCGGGTTTTTCCTTTTTTAAAATTTTTAAATTAATAAAATTTTAAAAAAAAAAAATTTTAAAAAAAAACCATCTAATTTTAAATTTTTTTTTTAAAATTCAAAACTTTTTCAAAGGGAAAAAAAAAAATTTTTGAAACCCCCCCCCCCAAACCCCCCCCCCCCCGACCACCAAAAACCCCGGCCCTTTTTTTTCCCCCCCCTTTTCCCCTTTTGGGCCCCCCCCCCCAAAAAAAAAAAAAAAAAAAAAAAAAAAAAAAAAACCCCCCCCCCCCCCTTTTTTTGGGCCCCCCCCCCCAAAAAAAAACCCCTACCGCCCCCCCCCCCCCCCCCTTTGAAAAAAAAAATCCGGGTTATTTTCCTCAGTCTATAATTTGTCAAAAGAAGGGAATTCATTTTGATCTCTAAGAAAAGCCTAAAAGTAGGTGCAAAATGATAAATTTAAAGGCCCAGCAAAGGGGGTTTTAAAAAGATTTAAGATTCATAGTGGCATACACGTGTTGGAAGGATGTAAGGCAGTCAGTTCAGACAAAAATTGGTGAAAAAAATTTTGAAAAGGATTTTAGAAATAAAAGAGACTGAAAATTAAAACCCGAAAGTGTTTAATTGTGACTAAAAGGGTTTTTTTGGAAAAAAAATGCCAAACGGACTTTACCAGGGGGAAAAGGCAAATCCAGGACATAAGCCATGAAGAAGGTTGACTTAAAGTGTGTGTAATGCTATGGGGGATTTCAGAGGAAGCCTTTATTGGTTATCACCCGTACTCCCCGTGTGTTTAGAAAAACAATGTTGTCAAGGGTAATTTGTTGTGCTGTGGAGATAAAAAAGTAAAGGGATGGGTACTGGGTTTTATGGTGGGTTTTTGGGACCCGTGGCCCCCAAAAAACCTCAGGAAAAGAAATTGCGTCAAGTGTTTTCCCCGGTAATGAACAATGTTTCCCGTCATCTCACGACTTGCAAGAAGAAATTGCGGGGGTTTGGTTTTGCTAAGGTGAAGTTTTTGCCTCCTAATACAACTCCTCTCCTCCAGCACATGGACCAGCAGGTCATTTCAAACCTCAAAAAACTCTACACAAAATCAGTGTTTCAAAATAGCTTTGAAGTGACCTCAGACACTCAATTGACCCTAAGAGAGTTTTGAAAAGATCACTTCAATATCCTCAGTTGTGTAAACCTTACAGGTAAGGCTTGGGAGGGAGTAACTAAGAGGATCTTGAACTCTGCTTGGAGGAATCTGTGGCCAGAATGTGTAGAACAGAGGGATTTTGAAGGGTTTGGGGCTAACCCTTAGGAGCCTATGCAGGTAGTGGAAGCTGTGTCAATTGGGAAGTCCTTGGGGTTGGAGGTTTGTGATGAGAATGTGGAAGAGTTGGTGCAGAACGATGAGGGAGAACTAACCACTGCAGACCTAGGAGGAAGAGAGAGAGAGGAAGATGACTTCGTCAAGGATTAGGGAAATGTGTTCAATGCTTACAAAGGTGCAAGCATTTATCGATGAATTTTATCCTCTCACAGAAGTTGCAAGCCGCATTGGCAACACATACAATGACACTCTTGTGTCCTATTTTAGGGAAATCCTAAGGGCTCGTGAGAAACAGACCTCTCTGGACAGTTATTTTGTGCGAAAGGGGTCCAGTGACTCTCAAGCTGGTCCTAGTGGCATTAAAAAACTAAGAAGGGAGGTAACCCACCAAAGGACTTGGTACCTGAAGTCTTTATGGAAGAGGATTCTCCTTCCAAGCAATAGACAATCCTGAATCTCCCCTGCTGCTGGCACATCACTCATCAACAACTCCACAATGAAGGTAAGTGGCATTAATTATTGCTTATTTTGCATGCCACATTCATTTTCCTGTCAGGAAATGTATATTTCATGTAAAAAAAAAAATCAGACTTTGGGGTGTCAGGAACGGATTACAGTGGACCCCCACCTTACGACATTAATCCGTTCCTGAGAGCTCATCCTAAGCCGAAATTATCATAAGGCGAGTTAATTTTCCCCATAAGAAATAATGGAAATCAAATTAATTCGTGTAAGACACCCCAAAGTATGAAAAAAAAAAATTTTTACCACATGAAATATTAATTTTAATACACACAAACTGAAGAAGACATGCACAATTACTACTCTACTAAGAATAGAATACATGACACTTACCTTTATTGAAGATCTGATGATGATTGATGGGATGGGAGGAGGGGAGAGTGTGGAAGTTATTGTTTAGAAGGGGAATCCCCTTCCATTAGGACTTGAGGTAGCAAGTCCTTTTCCGGGGTTACTTCCCTTCTTTTAATGCCACTAGGACCAGCTTGAGAGTTTGAGAGTCACTGGACCTCTGTTACACAACAAATCTGTCCATAGAGGTCTGTACCTCCCATTCCTTTAAGATTTGCCTAAAATGGGCCACAACATCGTCATTGTAATAGTCACCAGCACGGCTTGCAATAGCCGTGTTAGGGTGCTTTTCATCCATAAAGGTTTGCAGTTCAACCCACTTTGCACACATTTCGTTAATCTTTGAAGTAGGCACAATGGATTCCACAACTGGCATAGGCTTCTCAGGGTTAGCCCCAAACCCTTCAAAATCTTTCTTAACCCTTTGACTGTCGCGGTCATATGTATACGTCTTACGAGGTACCGTGTTTGACGTATATATACTCATAAATTCTAGCGGCTTCAAATCAAGAAGGAGAAAGCTGGTAGGCCCACATGTGAGAGAATGGGTCTGTGTGGTCAGTGTGCACCATATAAAAAAAATCCTGGAGCACGCAGTGCATAATGAGAAAAAAAAAACTCCGAACGTTTTTTTTAATTAAAATGCTGACTTTGTGGTCTATTTTCATATAGTATTCTCGTTTTCTTGGTCTCATATAATAGAATGGAAAACATATTATAGAAACAGAGGCAATTTTGACTGATTTTACTATAAAAAGAACCTGGAAATGGAGCTCAAAGTAGGGGAAATGTTTGATTTTTGCCGATGTTCAAAAGTAAACAAATGATGTCATTGTCCAATAAATGTCCAACTAGCCATTCTGATATGCAGTCATGAATGGGTTGATGTTATTTAAACAATTATTACAGTATTGCAGTAGTCTGCATAATAGTAAATCTTCTATTTTTTGTTTCAATAAAAATTCAAAATAGAAAGCAAGATCAATATCAGAGGGGCTTGGAGACATGACTGATGAACAAAGAAAATGTTATTTTAGAGCCAGGAATGTCTGCATTGTTCATTCAGGACCTTATTTTGAAATTGTCATATTTTTTAGTTTTTGTGAAATTGGCCAAATTGCAAATTTCTGACCACGTTATTGGGTAGTTGAAATTGGTAAATGGGCAGTTTCTTGTACTCAATCGATAGAAAAACAGAGTTCTAAAGAAATAGCTATGAGTTTGGTCAACTGGAACAATGGAATTAGTCGGAAATAGGGCTCAAAGTGGGCAAAATCGCCGATTTGTAAATATCGCTGAGATCACTAACTTCGCAAAAGCGTAATTTCGTCAGTTTTCCATCAAATTTCGTTTTTTTTGGTGTCATTATAATCGGGAAAAGATTCTCTATCATTTCATAAGATTTTTTTTTTTTTTTTTTTTTTTTGAAATTTTGCGACACCAGGAGACACCTCAGAATTGGGGGTTGCGACAGTCAAGGGGTTAATTTCCATACTAATTCTCACCCTTTTTACCACAGGGTTGGCACTAGAAGCTTTCTTGGGGCCCATGGTGACTTATTTTGCAGTTACAAGCACAAAAAACACTGGGATAAGGTGAAATGTACCGAATGTATGTGTGGATGCGACCGCACTGGCTGGCTTCTAAACACTGGCACTGAGGCCACACGTGGGACGCGTCCCGGACGAATCATGTGAGGCGAGGCAAAATTTTTGCATTCAAATGTATCATATGGCGGATTTAACATAACGCGATGCCATCATAAGGCGGGGGTCACTGTAATTCTATTTCCATTATTTCTTACGGGGAAAATTAATTCGACCAATGGCAAGCTCTCCGGAATAGATTAATGCCGTTGGTTGAGGGCCCACTGTACTTACACTTTTATATTTACACTTACTTTGGAGATGTTAGTTTAATTACTTAGTTTGATGGAGGAGATGCTGGCAGAGGTTTAGGGTGGTGGAAGATAGCAGGCCGGCATATGTTCAGCGGCCCTATACACCTCCAACAACATTTGAGAGTTAACTTACTTGCTGCACTGTTAATTCTACACTTTATCACTAGCTGGCACTATAGCCTTAATCAATACCTGCTGCTTTAGTATCGTACATATCGTAGAACCAGTGATTCACTGAAGAAGGCACAATCTCCACTCTCTCTTCCTCCTCCACTTTGGTACTTTGCTATGAGTTTTTTCTAGAATTCTATTGAGTTTCTTTCCTTCTTTACTAAAGGGCATTAGGAGCTTTCTTTTCACCCATGGTGGCTTATTTAGCAGTTGCAAGCACAAAAAACAATGGATAATTATGAAATGCATCGTATGAACCTGTGGGGTGATGGTCACTCACTGGTAAACAATGGCACACTAAGCGTAAATGGTGTGGGAGACTGGCTTTGTGTGCACGCTGACAGTGGATGCGTAGCAGACGGTCGCCGAATCACAAGCCCAATCACGAACCGTGAAGCTGAATTTTGGCAAAAAAAATTGCTGAAAGTAGGATTTCACGAAAGTTGTGGCCGACGAAACGCGGGGGTCCACTGTATTATGGAATAACTCATAAGAGTCTGAAATCCAGTAATTTGCCACTAATCTACAAATTACATAGTAAAGTGGTACCCCAAGATTCGAACTTTCTTCATTCCAGAAGGCTGTTCAAGTGCCGTTATCAAATGAATTTGTTCCCATAAGGAATAATGTAAATTAGATTAGACCGTTTCAGACCTCCATAAATACATTTACAAAAGCACTTAAAATAATATACTTACATAATTGGTCAAGTTGGGAACAATTCAAAACTCAGGGTACCACTGTACAACTAAGAAGAACTAATTAGTACTTATGATATTTATGCTTTTTACAAGGTGTATATTAACCCTTTCAAGTGGCCATCACATAGAACCACGGTGGCCCCTCATTTTTCGTAATTAATCCGTTGCTGGAAGTGTGACTATTATTGAAACTGACGATTTTCGAATCCATTTTTCCCATAAGAAATACAGTGGCCCCTCAATAATCGTCCGGCCTGAAAGTCGTCCATTTCGGAAATAGTCCCATTATTTCGTCTAAACATTGTCTCGCAAATGGTCCGTTAACTCGCTAATCGTCCTTTGTCCGGGATGGGTACTCATGCTCTGAGCCGCCTGGGCCTGCCTTCCCAGCCAGTTTGCCATTGTTTACCAGTGAGCGACGGTCCCCTCACATGCTCCTACAAAATATTCCATAATATTCCATTGATTTTAGTGCTTGCAAGTGCTAAATAAGCTACCATGGCTCCAAAGAAAGCTTCTAGTGCCAGCCCTTTGGTAAAGAATGTGAGAAACATAATTCATGAAAAAGTTTGTAGAAAAATACAAAGGTGGTGGTGGTGGAGGTGGTAGAGTGGAAGCAGTTGTGATGGTGGTAACAGTTGTAAAAGTGGTAGAAGGTCGTAGTGATGGTGGTAGAGGGTTCCTTCTTTAGTGATTCAGCGATTCTACCAACTTCTCCAATGCTGTTGGAGTTATATACGGCTACAGAAAACACCGCCGCCTCAGCTGCTGCTTCACCATCATTATGGACGGCTTACACTCAGTGGCCCTTATATACCCAACAACAACACAACACAACACCTCTCGTGACATACTTAATGACTTATTTTATTCATTCTAGGGTATATTCCATGTTTCTATGTTATTAATATTGTTTATTATGTCATATTAGTTGAATTGTGATAGATAAATAAGCAATAGAGTTGATATTAGTGTCATATTCTCCAACAATAAACTTGCCATCCCTCCCTCACACAAACAAGTCTCCAATAAGAACATAAGAAAGGAGGAACACTGCAATAGGCCTGCTGGCCCATACTAGGCAGGTCCTTTACAATCCTTCCCACTAAGAACATAACAATGAAAGAACACTGCAGGTCTATTGGCCCATACAAGGCAGGTCCATATCAAAATGACCTCTACCCAAAGCTACCTAAGAATTTACTCCCATACCCTATTACAACATTCTCCTCATAACTCCCAGGCGCTTCAACGTTCAAGCTCTCCAAGACAAGCTCAACCAGGTTGAGCCCTCAATCCAGTTCACACTTGAAGAAGAAGTCAACAACACTCTTCCTTTCCTTGATGTTCTTCTCTGCAAAACTGACCATGAACTTCGTTTTAAAGTCTATCGAAAACCAACCAACCAAAACGATCTTCTCCACTTACCAAGACACCAAAACTAAACGTGGTGTAATTATAGGCTTCTTCCTGCGCACACTCAGAATCTGCAGCAATGAGTTCCTTGAGGAAGAATGCACTATAATTGAACAAGTATTATCTAAACTCCACTATCCTCGTCACTTCTTCAGAGACTGCAGATGGCGGGCATTAAACATCTTCAACACACTCAGAGAAGACACTGCCGAGAAGAGATACATAGTCCTCCCCACCAACTCCACTGCCAAACATGTTTCCAACATCTTTTCCAATACATCATTCCAAGTATCTACCTGTTGCAACCCCTGAATGGGTTACAATGTATATTATGATTATGAATATAATGTATCTATATAATTATCACCTTTTCATATAATTTTATATTGCTTATATTTGCGATAATAGCTAAATCGTAAATATATTGCTTTATATTATTATTATTTGACTTAGCTAAATTTTGTGAGGTAGGATGTAAAATATGTGCTCAGTTCAAGTCTTGATTGTCTAACTACTGTAATTATCGCTCTTTGCTCGTTATTCTGCCGGCTTCTGTTGCTGGGCAGTACTGTCCACAGAGCTATCACGTGATCAAGGGGGGGTGTCCTCACCTCGCCTGAAGTATTCAGTCTGGTCTAGACTTCTTGGTGGTTGGACAGATTGTCTGTTCATTTTTTCTTGTTAGTTCTGTAGAAAATCTGTTCACTGAACATTGTATAGACTTAGTGATTTTCGACGTTGTACTGAGGTTGTGTGTCGCATAGACACTCTGAGCAACTTTGTACTGGTATCTGTGTATTATCACAGTCGGGGATTTTCTTATGCTGAACTTAGATTCAGTAGTATGGGAGTTTTGTGACTTTTGTGGAGGATCTGCAGATGGTCCCTACTTAGTGTCGTTATATTATCTCCTTGTTCCTGATTCTGTGTCGCAGTTGCTTGTTATATTGCTATTGGGCTTAGCATTCTTTTTGTTGTTCAAGCAGACTGTTCTGACTGCCAGTTGGTCAAGAAGTTAGTTTATTTGAGGACTTAGTCAGTCACTTGTTGAAGTCTAGTCGAGTCGTGAGACATAGCGAACTACTTAGAGCACTTACACACATACACAAACTTACTTGTATATTGTTGTAATATCTTATTTATGTTAATGTACCGACCGAGTACTTATAGAATTATAAATGTGATATGTGCTTTCAGCACAATACTATTGTATACGAGAGAATTGATTATTCTTATTATTTTGATTACTGTGATTAATGTAATTTAATTTGATGATATACGCCTAGACAACTTAATGATTAATAAATTTATTAACTTTTAATTTCCCTGAAGCACTATTGGAATCATATTGAATTCTAATGGATAATGGACAAGGATACTGACCTACTTGTTTCGAAAAACCCCAGTAACAGGTGGATGCTGAAGGGCAGTCCTTTCTTGCATTCACTGGAGCTCTCTAAGCTTTTTGAATCGTGATTTTTTTTTGTAACAAATGGGGGACTGTTATGGGAGGCTCTGGATCCAGGTGTTGGCGAATTTTCCAGTTTGACATACTAGTAACTCTATGATCTAACACTTTTGGTAATTTCCATATCTGGAGACTGTGAGTTTATCTTTACAACATACCAGGGTGGATGTATGTTACGTGACTGTGTCTCTGATCCAAGGAGGAGGGAATAAATACTGGTTTTGTAGTTCTAAACTCTAAAGACATCTAACACTAAAATTCTATCCAGGATTATAGTTTCCCATAATCACTCTCTCGTTGTACACTTATTTTCGTGATGTTTGCCAAAGTGAATCAGTTAATGATACTAGGACTTTGTCTGAGTTAAGTACATTATAACTTCAGTCGTTGTGGCGAGTACAAATATCGCGGTGTGACGTTTATATCAGGAATTACACTGCAGAACTGTCAGAGCGTTAATTTAAGATTATATTGTTGTTCTGCTCATTCAGAGATGTCTGATTATGATCCAGATTCAGAAAGCTATTGTCACCATATTGGAAGTATGACTCTATTTGATGAGTAGAAGAAAGATCAACTAAGGCAGAAGGTCTGAGCCTAGTGTTTAGCTCAGTTCTGCTCACACCTCCCTCATGACACTATAGTTCAGAGTGTAGCTGGTAGGAGACTCAGCCAAATTACTAGTACAGTGTATGTAATCCTGTATCTACTTATCCTAGACCAGAATCTAGGGACTCTCTAGAGACGGCTGGACGAAGTGTCCGACTAAGGACCGTCCAGTCCACGTTAGATTCCCTTACTCCTCCATTAACCCACTGGTCCTACCTCAGGAATTTGTTTTGAGAGGTTTAGAACATTCATTATGTTGCAGACTGCACAAATAGTGGCATTAGAGGTACTATTGAACCAAGAATGATTTCCAGAGAGAAATGGTTCGTCTGGGGGAAGACACAGACTGATAGTTCACAGGGACACATTTAATATGCAGAAAGCTGCATCATGGTTCCTAAGTTTTTTGCGAGTGACTTAGACCACCTATTTTGAGTTGTTTGAGAACTGGCAAGTGCTATGAACTGGCCACGTTTGCACTGGGCTAATTGTTGCACACAGCTTGGACAGAAGAGCGTCTAACTTGTACTGCTGCTTTACCATTTGCGAAGTACTATTTGTTTATGACGCTTGTCAAGCTAACTATTCTGAGTCATATTAACTTGTTACACGTAAGTTATCAAAGCGCATTTCGTACATTACATACGACCGACAAGATCAAATTGTTTGTAGAGGATTTGCTCGTGGAGAAATAAGTTTTGCATTTGAGGAGGTGGTGTAGAGCTGCCAAGTGTAAAACTACGACAGTAGTTCAGTTGTTACTACACAAAGAGTTTAACAACTGAATGTCTGCTGTATAACAAGAATATCGGTCGATCATACTACCTCGGGATTTTCTGGAAACTGAAGCAGTTAGCAGAAAATGCGAGATTTCTCACAAACTTGTACGTACTATAACCACAGTGAAACAGGTAACTAAAAATTGTCCTAGATGTTGGCATACCTAGATCAGCGCTCTTTGCGGCCTGATTGTACCTGCATGGAACTTTCTCGTACCTTTACCAAGGAAAACTCAACAATCCTGAATCTGTCTCTGTGGCTAGATATGAAATCTGATTATCGAAGAAGAAGTTAAATGTAACCTATTGTAACAGAAAGGACATGCTAGAGTGTATTGCCTATATCTGTAGAAAGGATACGAGAAAGCAGTCGTTTTACGGCTGGCGCCCCCAACAAAGTCGTGTATTTTCTTCCGAGCAACAAAAGGCACCAATTTCTAGTTAATCCTCGGGATCTACTGTTTTAGTATTACTCGGACAGTTGAATAAGTCTGAAAGTGCTGCTGAAGATAAGTATTCAGGCTGCTTGAGTGAAAGGGCATGTACGTGTCGTGTGGTGGGATGTAATGGTGTGTTGAGTGGGGTGGAGGGTGGGGTCTTTTGGATGGAGGGGGTCGGCCAATGCTATACACACACAGTCACCCCATGGTACCGAGGTTTGTTGTTGCTCGGGGATGTGTCATAGGGGATGCGGTGTAGATACTAGGTGGTTAGTTTTGTTGGGTCCGGAAATGTTTAGAGTACAGTGTAAGACTTTTTTAGTTGTATTGATTTTAGAAAGTGCATAGAATGTCTCGTTCCGTGCTGGTCCATTGTGTAGTGGGGTGGGGACTCACGTGTGGGAAGGAGTGGGGGTGGGTTTAGAGAGGCGAGGGAGTGGTGGTGCATGTGTTTGGTAAGAAAGGATGTTAGGGGCGTAATGGGGTTTATTGAGAGTTGAGCTGGGGGGGTTTGTTCATGCGAGGGGAGTGACATTGCAAATGAGGGGGAGGATGTTGACATGATGGGATCGGTTGCGCTTGTGAAACCCCCCCCCCCCCCCCCCCCCCCCCCCCCCTCACTCCATCAACTTTAGAAACACCGATCTTCCCCTTCATGCTGGTATATGTAAAAGAAAACCACTTGTCTGATTGAAAATAACACTGATGATAATTATGCCATTGAATGCTTTGTAGAGAGATGCCTATTTTATTTCCTCTCAGGCGCAATTACAGAGCTATGAGTTCAAAGATACAAAAACATCATTGTTTCCTTGTTGAGTTAGTGGATGACAATGGATTGGGGATGAATATTGTTGTTTTAGGTGACGCTCTGGCGTCCAGGGTCATTAACACCACTCCCCCGTGTCATCACCTAGTCAGGATCACTTCTGACGTTTTTAATTTTCTAATCATGATGATTTTATCAAGGATCAGTTTGTTGTCAGTCCACTGGAAAGACTGGAGTTTTGGCAGTTACTGAGAGTGAAGCAAAGGATCTCGATAATTGATACTATTATAGTAAACGGTGTACTGATGGAGGAAAATTACATGTCAGGTGTCTGCTGATAGTGTTTCCCAACAAGTTTCAAGTTCCTCGTAGTGGTTTACCCGTTACTTTCGTGAACAACCCATTGATTTTGCGCATCTATAGTCCTCATAGGAGGACATTTCTGGTGTCAAGAAGAACTCGGTATAACTGGCAAAAACATTTTACCTGGCCTAGATGAAGGAACTGTAGCTGATCATGTGCGACATTGCCACGTGTCTCAAGTGGACAGACAAGCCAGCACAACACCACCTACGCCTCTCATGTGTTCATTTCTAGCTAAGTTCAGTCATCTGGACTAGAGATTATTCAGAATCGTCAAAAGGTTGAAGCGCTTGATATCCTTGCTCCTGTGTTGAAAAGTCCTAATTTCAATCTTCCCTTCTTTTTACATACAGTTGCGAGTTAGTGGTTATGCAAAGAGGGCGCTGTGTGCCTCCAACTCAGCAACATATACTGACATTTCTCCATTATATGTTATATCTCTAAGCTTAAAGACCAACAGAAAAATTTATGCCACTTTTGAGAAAGAGGCTCTAGCTCTTGTGGTGTCCTTTGAAACATTTTTGACATGTATTTGGGGCTACTTCCCATTTAAAATTTGTGGGTAAATGTAATGCCAAATATCTTTTGTTACTTGCTATGGCAAATTCAGTAAAAGTAACTTAATCCCTCCAGGCCCATATTAACTATGTAGACCATGTCATGTCTAAAAAATAATTATTTTATTTTTATATTCACAGTAATGATGTGTGTGAGAGGAGAACATAAGCTGAGTGTGAGTGGGAGAGTTGTGTGGGCGTTGTTACTGTGTGTGGCGCAACCACGTACTGCCGCAGACCCCTCACTACAACACCTTAAGCTGTCTTCATACTCAGATGTCCTTACTGCATAGCCATTTCCCACAACCACTTACTTAAAGTGTGGAATACATTCTCCTCTATTATGAATCGAGCCTCTTCGTGTCAGGGCTATGTGGTAATGCTATCTGTCTCTACATGATGTAAGTATCCAAAGTATGCGGAGATACGATACTGTGTACTGCCCAGTACTAGGACATATCTTAGTGTACAGACACTGTTAATTATAGAGGTGCTTGGCACAAGAGTGGACTATGATTCATGTTTAGATTTAAATTGTTTTGACTATGAGAAAATCAGTAATAAAGTGAATGACATTAATATGCAAACTCTAGGGCGACTGTTTGTCGTGTTGGGGGGGTGTTGCAACCCTGTAGGGTTACAAAGTATATTTGTGATCATGAATATAATGTTTATTATATTATCACCTTTTCATAGACTTTTATATTGCTTTTATTGCGTTATTAGCTTAATTCGTAAATATATTGCTTTATATTATTATTATTTGACTTAGCTAAATTTTGTGAGGTAGGGTAGGATGTTAACATATGTGCTCTGTTCAAAGTCTTGATTGTCTAACTACTGTAATTTAGCTCTTAGCTCGTTATTCTGCCGGCGGCTTCTGTTGCTGGGGCAGTACTGTCCTCGGAGCTATCGCGTGATCAAGGGGGTTTGTCCTCACCTCGCTGAAGTATTTCAGTCTGGTCTAGACTCTCTTGGGGTCTGGACTGATTGTCTGTCTATTATTCTTGTTAGTTCTGTAGAACTTATGTTCACAAGAACATTGTTTTGATTAGTCGATTTTCGACGTGTCTAAGGTTGTGATGGCGCATAGAAACTCTGAGCAACTCAGGTCCTGAGCTGTAGCTTATGACTAAACTTGTACTGGTATTGTGTATTATCACAGTCGGGTTTTTCTTATGCTGAACTTAGATTTAAGTAGTATGGAGTTTTGTGGGACTTTAGTGTGAGGATAGCAATGGTCCCATTACTTAGTGTCGTTATATTATCTCCTGTTCTGATTCTGTGTCGCAGTGGGCTTGTTATATTGCTATGGGTTAGCATTCTTTTTGTTGTTCATGCTGTCTGTTCTGACTGCCGTTGGTCAAGAAAGTTAGTTTATTGCAGGAACTTTGTCAGTCACCTTGTTGAAGTCTAGTCGAGAGTCGTGTGAATAGCGAAACTACTTATGTGCACTTACACACATACACAAACTTACTTGTATATATTTGTAATATCTTATTAAATGTTAATGTACCAGACGGGACTTAAGAATTATAAATGTGATATATGCTTTCAGCACAATACTATTGTATACAAGAGAATTGATTATTCTTATTATTTTGATTACTGTGATTAATGTAATTTAATTTGATGATATACACCTAGACAACTTAATGATTAATAAATTTATTAACTTTTAATTTCTCTAGTTAGTAGCCTACCAGTTGTAATCCTGAAGCACTATTGAATCATATTGAATTCTAATGGATAATGGACAAGGATACTGACTACTTGTTACAAAAACCCAGTAACAGGCTGGATGCTAGAAGGGCAGTCCTTTCTAGTATTCACTGGAGATCTCTAAGCTTTTAGAATCACGTTTTTTGTAACACTACCTCCACAACTACGACCATCAGGGACATCACCAGTAGTAGAGAGGACAAGCTTCCATCCTCTGCAGGGGTATACATAATCCCTTGTAATGACTGCAACAAATTATACGTGGGCGAATCATCAAGAGACCTCCAAACACGTATTTCAGAACACCAATACGCAAGCAGGACTGACGATACAAGGAATGCCTGTGTACAACATCGCAATTCACACAACCATTTAATTAACTACAGAAACTCAAGACTTATCGCCACAGAAGACAACACTCAATACCGAAGAATCCTGGAATCATCGCTTATCTCTATAACCAACAATTTCAACCAGAACAATGGATTCTATAACATAGCTGAACCACTTGCCAAGAAACTTCTTCATCGCTATCCCACATAAGAACATAGAACACTGCAGAAGGTCTGCTCACAACTTGTCTAATACCCCTGCCAAGCTACCCAAGATTTTAGACTCTATAACCCCACCTGGTAGATCATCAGATGCAGCATTCTCCACCTGACCTCAACATTCTGAACCTGACTATAAATACTCGCGTACCTTCCACCCAGGTAGATCTGTTTGTGATTTGAAAAAGCCCACTGTGTGGGCGAAACATTGTCAATAAAGGATCACATTAAACTGAATATGTGTTTATGTTTCCATTGTGTCAGTATTTTATACCATTTATTTTCACTCTCGTACCCATTGACAGAAATCAAACTCAGCTCCTCCAACTCATATATTTGTCCAATCTCTTCTTAAAGCTACCCAAGGTCCTAGCCTCGATCGCCCTACTGGTAAGTGTGATGTTAAATAAGAACTTAAGAAAGTAGGAACACTGCAACAGGCCTGCTGGCCCATACTAGGCCAGTCCTTCACAAATCCAACCCACAAACAGAACAAATGCTACCCAAGCAATAAGCTCAGGTGCAAGTCCGACTCAAATCCAACCCCTCTCACTCGTGTATTTATCCAACCTAAATTTGAAACTACCCAAGCCATAGCTTTTAGAACATAAGAAAGGAGGAACACTGCAATAAGCCTGTTCACCCACACTAGGCCGGTCCTTCACAAATCCAACCCACAAACAGAACAAATGCTACCCAAGCTATAAGCTCAAGAGCAAGTCCGACTCAAATCCAACCCCTCTCACTCATGTATTTATCCAACCTAAATTTGAAACTACCCAATGTTATAGCTTCGATCACCCTACTAGGCAGACCGTTCCATTCATCAACTACTCCTATTACCGATGTTCATTTATACATTTTGTTAGTGCTTTACATTTATTTGGCATTTTTTTTCTGCATGTAAATCTATATTTATGCTAGGGAAGTGACCCCTGAAGTGACCTAGAGT
Source organism: Cherax quadricarinatus (assembly GCF_026875155.1). Classification (NCBI taxonomy): domain Eukaryota; kingdom Metazoa; phylum Arthropoda; class Malacostraca; order Decapoda; family Parastacidae; genus Cherax; species Cherax quadricarinatus. The sequence continues at coordinate 58,318,319 of NC_069421.1, forward strand.
CCTTATGGAGGGGGATTCCCCTTCCAAACAATAACCTCTCTTCCCTCTCTCCTCCTCCCTGTCTTCCATTCATCAACAACAGCCTTCAATAAAGGTAACTGTCATGTTGAATGTTCATTCTTTTGTGCATGCAAATCTATCTTTCAGGTAAAAAAAAAATTGTTGTTGATACTTCTGGGTGTCTGGAACGAATTAATTGGATTTACATTATTTCTTATGGGGAAAATTGATTCGAAAATCGTCCATTTCGATAATAGTCCCACTTCCAGGAATGGATTAAGGACGATAATTGAGGGACCACTGTAATGTAAATCCAATTAATTCATTCCAGACATCCAGAAGAATCAACAACAATTTTTTTTACCTTAAAAATAGATTTACATACACAAAAGAATGAACATTCAGCATGAGTTACCTTTATTGAAGGCTGTTGTTGATGAATGGAAGGCACTGAGGAGGAGAGAGGGAAGAGAGATTATTGTTTGGAAGGGGAATCCCCCTCCATAAGGACTCTAGGTCACTTCAGGGGTCATTTCCCTAGCATAAATATAGATTTACATGCAGAAAAAATGCCAAATAAATATAAAGCACTAATAAAATGTATAAATGAACATTTAACATCACACTTACCTTTTATTGAAGACTTTTGTTGGTGTACTGCAGAAGGGGCAGAGGGAGGGGAGGAGAGTTTATTGAAAATAAATGGTATAAAATACCGACACAATGGAAATATAAACACAAATGCAGTATAATGTGATCCTTTATTGACAACGTTTCACCCACACAGTGGGCTTTTTCAAGTCACACACGGATCTACCTGGGGTTGGAAGGTACGAGAGTATTTATAGGCATGTTCAGAATGTTGAGGTCAGGTGGAGAATGCTGCATCTGATGATCTACCGGGTGGGGTTATAGAGTCTTGGGTAGCTTGGCAGGGGTATTGGACAAGTTGTGAGTAGACCTTCTGCAGTGTTCTATGTTCTTATGTGGGATAGCGATGAAGAAGTTTCTTGGCGAGTGGTTCAGCTATGTTATAGAAGCCATTGTTCTGGTTGAAATTGTTGGTTGTAGAGATGAGCGATGATTCCCCAGGATTTCTGTATGAGTGTTGTCTTCTGTGGCTATAAGTCTTGAGTTTCTGTAGTTAATTAAATGGTTGTGTGAATTGCGATGTTGTACACAGGCATTCCTTGTATCTTTCCAGTCCTGTTTGCATATTGGTGTTCTAAAATTTACGTGTTTGGAGGTCTCTTGATTTTTCGCCCACATATAATTTGTTGCAGTCATTACAAGGGATTATGTATACCCCTGCAGAGGATGGAGACTTGTCCTGTCTACTACTGGTGATGTCCTTGTGGTCGTGGTTGTGGAGGTAGATACTTGGAATGATGTTTTCGCAAAGATGTTGGAAACATGTTTAGCAATGGAGTTGGTTGGGGAGGACTATGTATCTCTTCTTGGCAGTGTCTTCTCTGGGTGTGTTAAAGATGTTTAATGCCCGCCGTCTGCAGTCTCTGATAAAGTGACGAGGATAGTGGAGTTTAGAAAATACTTTGTTCAATTATAGTGCATTCTTCCTCAAGGAACTCATTGCTGCAGATTTCTGAGTGCACTAGAAAAAGCCTATAATTACACCACGTTTAGTTTTGGTGTCGTGGTGAGAGTAGAAGTGGAGAAGATCGTTTTGGTTGGTGGGTTTTCGATAGACTTTAAAACGAAGTTCGTGGTCAGCTTTGCAGAGCAGAACATCAAGGAAAGGAAGAGTGTTGTCGACTTCTTCTTCAAGTGTGAACTGGATTGAAGGCTCGACCTGGTTGAGCTTGTCTTGGAGAGCTTGAACGTTGAAGCATTTAGGAGTTATGAGGAGAATGTCATCAACAGAAGACACGACCATCAGGGTCACCACCGCTGATAAAGGAGGTGGTGTTGTTATCATGAACACTGACGATTACAGGAACAAAATGCTCAATCTACTTAATGACCCAGATACCTAAAAACCTCTCACAACTAACCAAGTGGACAACCTTACTAAAACTTTTCTTCAAAGGACTCGCCGCATTTTGAGGGGCTCAGAACAAGTGAAGAAACTTCTGCACACCATGCCCAGCAACCCCAGACCTGCCAGAATGTACGGCCTGCCAAAGACTCACAAGCCTGGTATCCCACTGAGGCCCATATCCTTGGGAATAGGCAGTGCTCCCCACCAGCTCTCAGGAATTCTCGCAAACACCTCTCTAAACTCTTGGGCACTATCAGTCCAGCACATCTCAAACACTCGGGTGATTTTCTAAACCGCATTCGCAACATCAACATCAGGAACAAGAAACTTTCCAGCCTTGACGTGACTTCCCTATTCACCAAAGTACCTACTACACAAGCCATCGATCTCTTGCGCAGGAAAATTGACAATTCACTTGATCTTCCCATTCCAGCCAGCGATTTCATCGACCTTGTTGAACTATGGGGTTTGGGTTTACGTGTTTCTCTTTCGAAAATCACCTCTTTCAGCAGACTTTTGGACTACCCATGGGTTCGTCATCAGTGCAGTCCTGGCGAACCCATACATGGAACATCTAGAAGCCGAACGTTTCTCCACCCTTATTCCTTCGTCTGTCACCTGGCTCCGTTATGTTGACGACATTCTCCTCATAACTCCTAAACGCTTCAACGTTCAAGCTCTCCAAGACAAGCTCAACCAGGTCGAGCCTTCAATCCAGTTCACACTTGAAGAAGAAGTCGACAACACTCTTCCTTTCCTTGATGTTCTGCTCTGCAAAGCTGACCACGAACTTCGTTTAAAGTCTATTTGAAAACCCACCAACCAAAACGATCTTCTCCACTTTTTACTCTCCCCGACACCAAAACTAAACGTGGGTAATTATAGGCTTTTTCCTACGTGCACTCAGAATCGCAGCAATGAGTTCCTTGAGGAAGAATGCACTATAATTGAAAAAAGTATTTTCTAAACTCCACTATCCTCGTCACTTCATCAGAGACTGCAGACGGCGGGCATTAAACATCTTCAACACACCCAGAGAAGACACTGCCGAGAAGAGATACATAGTCCTCCCAACCAACTCCATTGCCAAACATGTTTCCAACATCTTTGCGAAAACATCATTTCCCAAATATCTACCTCCACAACCACGACCATCAAGGACATCACCAGTAGTAGACAGGACAAGCCTCCATCCTCTGCAGGGGTATACATAATCCCTTGTAATGACTGCAACAAATTATATGTGGCGAAACATCAAGAACCTCCAAACACGTATTTCAGAACACCAATATGCAAACAGGACTGACGATACAAGGAATGCCTGTGTACAACATCGCAATTTACACAACCATTTAATTAACTACAGAAACTCAAGACTTTAGCCCCAGAAGACAACACTCAATACAGAAGAATCCTGGGGAAACATCACTCATCTCTACAACCAACAATTTCAAACCCGAACAATGGCTTCTATAACATAGCTGAACCCCTCGCCAAGAAACTTCTTCATCGCTATCCCACATAAGAACATAGAACACTGCAGAAGGTCTACTCACAACTTGTCCAATACCCCTGCCAAGCTACCCAAGACTCTATAACCACACCCGGTAGATCATCAGATGCAGCATTCTCCACCTGACCTCAACATTCTGAACATGCCTATAAATACTCTCGTACCTTCCAACCCCAGGTAGATCCGTGTGTGACTTGAAAAAGCCCACTGTGTGGGTGAAACGTTGTCAATAAAGGATCACATTATACTGCATTTGTGTTTATATTTCCAGGAGAGTTTATTGTTGGAGAATATGACAATCAGCTCTACGGTTTATTTATCTATCACAATTCAACTAATATGACATAATAAACAATATTAATAACATAGAAACATGGAATATACTCTAGAAAGAATAAAATAAGTCATTATATATGTCACGAGAGATGTTGTGTTGTGTTGTTGTTGTTGGGTGTATAAGGGCCACTGAGAGTAAGCCGTCCATAAGGGTGGTGAAGCAGCAGCTGAGGTGGTGGTTTTTTCTGTAGCCCTATATAACTCCAACAACATGGGAGGAGTTGGTAGAATCACTGAAGAAGGGACCCTCACCCCCTCAAACCACTACCACCCTTACCACCATCACTATCACCTTCTACCACTATCACAACTGCTACCACCATCACTACCACCCTCTACCACCATCACTACTACCCTCAACCAATATCACAACTGCTTCCACTCTACCACCACCACCTTCGTATTTTTCTACAAACTTTCTCTTAAATTATGTTTTCCACATTCTTTACCAAAAAGCTTACACTAGAAGCTTTCTTTGGAGCCATGGTGACTTATTTAGCAGTTGCAAGAACTAAAACGAATGAAATATTAAAATGTATCGATGAACTCGTGGGATAAACCTCACTCACTGATAAAAAAAGGCACCTAGTGGGAATGGAGTGTGAGGTGGCTCTGGGGTGTTGTACGGTCCCAGACGAAAGACAAATGCGAAACAAACAAATTTGCGAGCCAATATTTTGAGAAAAAAACATTTCGTTTTTGAAAATTCGCAATGAGCCCTTTGGGGTTATTTAGGGAACTGTATATCACAGGAAACCGGGTCTCTCACGCAGTTCTCTGATGAGGGTCAGCTCACTGATAAGCGTGAGCATCAATTTTGGCCTAATAGAAAAAAGGGGGTCGTCATGAGTGTGCACAGAAAAAAAAAAAAAAAAAAAACCTGCCCCCCACAGTGCATAATGGGAAAAGTATAATGCTGACTGTGTGACTGGGTTAAATTAGTAAATATGAGGTGTTTTCTCAGATGTTTTTTATGCTGAAAGGGACCAAAATATCTGAAATATGGAAGGAGGCATGGTGAGAGAAACAGCAAATACTATTTTTTAAACTTAAACCCCCTTTAAAGTCCAAACGTACATCTATTTCTTACAGTTAGCGATCCTGGTCAGCATAGAACGGGTCTTAACACTCAGTGTGTGCAGTATTAAAAAAATCTGGGACCACTTAGCACCTTGCGGGAGCACCAGTTCAACTGAGTGCCAGCTAGAGCAAATAAAGTGGCAAACACCAGGTATTCACTGATGTCATGTATTAACACTCCCCTTTTATGAGGAAAGTGATGGATGTGGCCAAAAGTGGTCAAGGAAATATAAAAAAAACTCAATAATAACCCATGTGTTACATTTGTGCAACACCTTTCATTTTATATACCACTGGCTCTGTTTGTATCTGTCTATATCTCTGTCGTCTATATCTCTATCTGTCTATATCTCTATCTGTCTATATTTCTGTCTGTCTATATCTCTGTCTGTCTGTCTCTCTCACACGTACACATAAGTACAGTTATTATACAGTGCAAATTACCTAGGATAACCAAAAAATTCCAGGCAAAGCGCTATACAGTGCTAGTAGATATAAGACATAATAAGCATGGCTGGCAACTCAGTGATAAGTAGAGTGGACCCCCGAGTTTCATGATCAATCCATTCCAGAGAGCCCGCCGAAGGTCGAAATTCACGAAACTCGAAACCATTTTCCCCATAAGAAATGATGGAAATAAAATTAATCCGTTCCAGACACCGAAAAATATTAAAATAATTTTTTTTTTCAAATTAAATAAAGATTTACATAATGAAAACAATCAGAAATCAAGTACATGCATTTAAAAAAATAATAATAACATTACACTTGCCTTTACTGAAGACTTCTGAGTGGATGGAAGACGGGAGGAGGGGATAGGAGGAAGGTGTACACTATTGTTTGGAAGGAGAATCTTCTTCCATTAGGACTTTAGGTAGAAAGTCCTTATCTGGGGCTACTTCCCTTCTTCTTTTAATGCCACTGAGAACAACTTGAGAGTCACTGGACCCCTGTTGCACACAATATCTGTCCAGAGAGGTCTTTTTCTGGCGTTTCTTTAAGATTTCCCTGAAGTGGGACACAACACTGTCATTGTACATGTTGAAGATATGGCTTGTTTCAGCTTGGTCAGGGTGATACTTTTCAACAAAACTTTGCAACTCATTCCACATTCCACACATGTCCTTAACCCCTTCAGGGTCCAAGGCCAAAATCTGAAGTGGTGCTCCAGTGTCCAAGAAATTTTGAAAAAAAAAAAAAAAATTATTTTTTCTTACAGAATTAAAGATAATATTTTTGTGAAGGTAATAAGAAAAAAAAAAAATTCTGATCAGTACTTACTAAGATACAGCGGCGGGAAGTTGATCCCAAAATGACCGGGAGGCGGCAACATCAGTGACTTCCGCAAAATCCCATTTTTTTATTTTACGTTTTTTATACTTTTTTCTTTTCTTTTCTAATTTCTTTCTTTTTCTAATAACATTTGTGGCCTGTGAGACCAATATAATGTATATTGTATAAGTGTACACTCATTGTATTCCATGCAAAAACTGCACTAATTTATCATTATATTGCTTACAAAACTTGTTTACAAGTTTATTGTAAACAAAATGATGAAAATATTAGTGCAGTTATTATGTTGAATACAACGGTACCATATAGTACCATATGGAACAATGGTGCCATAGGGTGCAATTGTGCCATATGGTACAATGGCACCATATGATACAATGGTATCATATGATACAATGGTACCATACGGTACAATGGCACCATTTAGTACAATGGTACCATATGGTACAATGGCACCATTTGGTACAATGGTACCATATGATACAATGGTACCATATAGTGCAATGGTACCTTATGGTACCACGTGGTGTAATGGTACCATATGGTACCATATGATGCAATGGTAACATATGGTACATTGTACCATACAGTACAATGATACCATACGGTTCATTGTACCATATGGTACTGTTGCATTCAACACAATAAACACACTAACATTTTTATTATTATTTTGTTTACAATAGTTGTTTACAAAAAAATATGCAAAAATGTTATATATTAGTAATGTTCTATTATATATTTACAAGTGTACAGGATCTTGACATGCTCCTTGAGGTGGATGACAAAGCACTTTGTCTCGGAAACTGCGGAGTCAGTAGCTAGCTTGTGTCACCACTCACTCAGTCTTGGGTGATGTCTCATGCCACCAACACCTATTGACCATATAGTACACAGTATCATATGTTACAGGGTGCCATATGGTACATTGTACTATATGGTACAGGGCACCATGCAGTACAGGATAACATATGGTGCAGGGTACCATATGGTACAGGGCACCATATGGTACAGGGTACCATATGTCACAGGGTACCATATGGTACAGGGTACCATATGGTACAGGGTACCAAATGGTACAGGGTACCATATGGTACAGGTTACCATATGGTACAGGGTACCATATGGTACAGGGTACTATATGGTACAGGGTACCATATGGTACAGGGTACCATATGGTACAGGGTACCATATGGCACAGGGTACCATATGGTACAGGGTACCATACAGTACAGGACACCATATGGTACAGATACAGGGATAACTATGGAAATAAGTCACCCTGACTTTTTTGGATTATCCTAGGACTTTATACGTATGCTGCTATGTATGATAATCTATGTAATTGTATTTCTGTACACCTGAATAAACTTACTCAAGTGCATGTGGCATCATAAGTAAGTTTATTTAGTTATACACAAATAAAGTTACATAGAATATCATACTTAGCAGCATATGTTTGGAGAACCTAGGGTAACTCAAGAAAGTCAGACAGACTTATTTCCATTAGGGTCCCTGTACCATATGGTACAATGTACCATATGGTACAATGTACTATATGGTACAATGTACTATATGGTACAATGTACCATATGGTATCATTGTACCATATGATACCATTGTATGACATGGCACCATTGTACCATATGGTACCATTGTACCATATGGCACAATGGTACCATATGGTTCAAAACCATAGAATTCCTCTTCAGCTCCACTTCCATCAGTCTTAGAACTGCAAGTTGTGAAGAGGAGAGTCAGAATTCGCCAGGAGAGTGAGTGGGGAGTGAGAGCTTCCTTGCCGCCAGGCACTATGAACAAAGCTACTTTGCCGGCGTTCCCACAATGCCATGAGGGCGTCCAGATTTTTTCTATGGTGTGCACACTGACCACCCAGACCCATTCTCTTAGATGCAGGCCTACCAGCCTTCTCATGCTAAATTTGACGGCGCTAGAATTTTGGCATAGATCTATGGTTTGGACCCTGAACGTAAAGCTGTAGATCTATGGGATGGACCCAGAAAGGGTTAATCACTGAAGAAGGCACCTCATCCACTCCCTCTTCCTCCTCCTCTGAAGCAAGTTCCTCGGCTGTGGTCTGATGCTGTTCCAGTTGAAGCTCTTGCAGTTCGTCAGTGGTTAGCTCTTCCATGTGGTCCTTCACCAACTCTTCCACATCCCCATCACTCACTTTATTTACCAAAGGGCTTGCACTAGCTTTCCTTGGGTCCATGATGACTTATTTAGCAGTTGCAAGCACAAAAAACAATGGATTATTATGAAATGTATTGTATGAACCCGCGGGGTGATGGTCACATGTTGGTAAACAATGGCACACTGAGCGTGAATGGCATGGGAGACTGGCTTGGTGTGCGCGGTGACAGGCGGACGGGTACCGGACGGTCGCTGAAACACGAGTCTTTTCACGAAACTCGAGGCCAAATTTTTCCAAAAAAACTCACCGAAGGTCGAATTTCATGAAAGTCGAGGTTGCCAAAACTCAGGGGTCCACTGTAATACTGTACACATTTTCACTTCATCAGGAATCAGACTACTGCATCATGCGTAATACCTTTTGGTTTACGAGCTGCTCTCTGAGACTAAGAGACAAGGAGATGGAAAAACACACACACAGGCAGATAAAGGCAGACAGAAAGACCAAGATACACAGGCAAACAGGGAGACAGAAAGACAGACACACACAGGCAGACAGAAAGACAGACATACACAGGCAGATAGAAAGATCTAGACACACAGGCAGATAGAAAGATCGAGACACACAGACAGAAAGACACACACACAGGCAGACAGAAAGACAGACACACAGAAAGACAGATAAGCAGAGTTAGACAGACAGATAGACAAACAGACATACATGTTTGTGTGTAACAGTCATCATCAAGTGTCACTCCACTGCTTGCTTTGTCAGCAGTTTAGCAACACTCGTCATAAACACCATGCTTCAAGAAGTTTCGTATATACTCTGGTATATTGCAGAGACCTATAAACACTTTGTATATATTTCTACACAATAGTAAATGACCAAGGCAGGTGAAAATGTTCACCTGTCAATGTGATTGTGACTATTTGAGTATTATTTCAGTACAGTAGGGCCCCACTTAGGTTAGGTTCCAGGCTGCTGATGGAAGGCAGACTTCGCCAGAAAGTTGAGCTCCATTTTTTCCATTTATAAATGCATATAAATGCTAGATAACAAGTTTACACTATTAAGTTAGCATTAAGTAGGCATTAAAAAGTAAAATACACACACAGTACACTCATTATTTACCTCAAAATATTTGTAGTCTTAATGTAGGGCAAAAGGTGAGTAGTATTTATTCTAAGAAGTCAGGTGTGGTAGCCCTCTTGGCCAACCCACCTACACATACTATACTATGACGCTTAAAGCTCCCTAGAGCGATAAAATGCATATACAGTAGATGCATTACTTCCCTTAAAATATTTGTAGTCTTAATGGTCTTAATGAAGGGTGAGAGGTGAAAAGTATTTATTTGTATTAAGTCGAGTGGGAGGTATGGCATCCTGTCTGGCCACTGGCACTTATACCTAGTATGACATTAAGCTCCCTAGAGCAATAAAATGCATATACAGTGGACCCCCGCATAACGTTGGCATTGCATAGCATTAAATCCGCATAGCGATACATTTTATCGCTAAAATTTTGCCTCACATAGCGCTAAAAAATTCACTCAACGCGATTCGTCCGAGACGCGTCCATGCGGCCTGAGCCAGCCTCACTTGTTCTGCCAGTGACATTGTTTACAAGCCAGCCTCTGCAGTAACATTCAAGCATACAATTGGAACATTTCGTATTATTACAGCCTTTTTATAGCGATTTCACCTGAAAAATAAGTGACAATGGGCCCCAAGAAAGCTTCTAGTGCCAACCCTACAGGAATAAGGGTGAGAATTACTATGGAGATGAAGAAAGAGATCATTGCTAAGTATGAAAGTGGAGTGCGTGTCTCCGAGTTGGCCAGGCTGTACAGTAAACCCCAATCAACCATCACTACTATTGTGTCCAAGAGAACGGCAATCAAGGAAGCTGTTCTTGCCAAAGGTTTAACTGTGCTTTCAAAACAGAGATCGCAAGTGATAGAAGATGTTGAGAGACTGTTATTGGTGTGGATAAATGAAAAACAGATACCAGGCGATAGCATCTCTCAAGCGATCATAAGTGAAAAGGCTAGGAAGTTGCACGAGGATTTAATTAGAAAAATGCCTGCAACTAGTTGTGATGCGAGTGAATTTAAGGCCAGCAAAGGTTGGTTTGAGAGATTTAAGAGGCGTAGTGGCATACATAGTGTGATAAGGCATGGTGAGGCTGCCAGTTCGGACCAAAAAGCAGCTGAAAAATATGTGCATGAATTCAAGGAGTACATAGACAGTGAAGGACTGAAACCTGAAAAAGTGTTTAATTGTGACGAAACAGGCCTGTTTTGGAAGAAAATGCCAAGCAGGACCTACATTACTGAGGAGGAAAAGGCACTCCCAGGACATAAGCCTATGAAAGACAGGCTTACTCTTCTCATGTGTGCCAATGCTAGTGGTGATTGCAAAGTGAAGCCTTTATTAGTGTATCACTCAGAAACTCCCAGAGAGTTCAGGCAAAAGAATATCCTCAAGGCTAATTTGTGTGTGCTATGGAGGGCAAACAATAAGGCATGGGCCACTAGGGACTTTTTCTATGACTGGTTACACCAAGCATTTGCCTCCACTGTGAAAAATTACCTAACTGAAAAGAAATTAGACCTTAAGTGCCTCCTGGTGTTAGACAATGCCCCTGGTCATCCTACAAACTTGGCAGAGCGACTTTGTGGGGAAATGAGCTTCATTAAGGTGAAGTTTTTGCCTCCTAATACCACTCCTCTCCTGCAGCCCATGGACCAGCAGGTTATTGCAAACTTCAAAAAACTGTACACAAAAGCTCTGTTTGAAAGGTGCTTTGTAGTGACCTCAGAAACTCAATTGACTCTAAGAGAGTTTTGAAGAGATCACTTTAGCATCCTCAATTGTGTAAACCTTATAGGTAAGGCTTGGGAGGGAGTAACTAAGAGGACCTTGAACTCTGCTTGGAAGAAATTGTGGCCAGAATGTGTAGACAAAAGGGATTTTGAAGGATTTGAGGCTAACCCTGAGAGGAGTATGCCAGTTGAGGAATCAATTGTGGCATTGGGGAAGTCCTTGGGGTTGGAGGTTAGTGGGGAGGATGTGGAAGAGTTGGTGGAGGAGGACAATGAAGAACTAACCACTGATGAGCTGCTAGATCAACTTCAACAGCAAGAGACCACACCTGAGGAAATTGCTTCGGAGGAGGAGAGAGAGAAATTGAAGAAGTTGCCTACTTCAAAGATTAAGGAAATCTGTGCAAAGTGGCTTGAAGTGCAAACCTTCATGGATGAAAATCACCCTCACACAGCTATTGCAAGCCATGCTGGTGTCTATTACACTGACACTGTTGTGAAACACTTCAGGAAAGTCATAAAGAAACGAGAGGTACAGATATGTTGTGCGACAGAAGTCCAGTGACTCTCAAGCTGGTCCTAGTGGCATTAAAAGAAGAAGGGAAGCAACCCAGGAAAAGGACTTGACACCTCAAGGGGATTCCCCTTCTAAACACTAAAACCATCCAGTCTCCCCTCCTCCCATCCCATCAATCATCACCACATCTTCAATAAAGGTAAGTGTCATGTAACTGTGCATGTTTTCTTAAGTTTGTGTGTATTAAAATTAATATTTCATGTGGTAAAAAAAAAATTTTTTTCATACTTTTGGGTGTCTTGCACGGATTAATTTGATTTCCATTATTTCTTATGGGGAAAATTAATTCGCATAACGATAATTTCGCATAACATTGAGCTCTCAGGAACGGATTAATAGCGTTATGTGGGGGTCCACTGTATAGTACACTTATTAATTACCTTAAAATATTTGTAGTCTTAATGTGAGGTGGGAGGTGAGTTTTATTTGTATGAAGTCAGGTAGGGAAGTATGGGTAGCCAGGAAGGGCAGCCCTCACCACCCCACCCACATGTAATGTAAACAAACCAGAAGAACGCATCTGGTTTTGGTCACTTTACATTGTGTACAAGTTGTCTCCACATTGATACGGTAGAATGAATTAAGAGAAACACTCCCATTCTCATGTAACACCATTTTTAGAACATAAGAACATAAGAAAGAAGGAACACTGCAACAGGCCCACTGACCCACACGGAGCAGGTCCATGTCCCCCCCCCCCGGATTAGCCCAATGACCCACCCTCCCCGGATTAGCCCAATGACCCACCCAGTCTGGTCACCTCCACTCAAGGATGGAGCACTGCACCAGACCCAGCAGCACAAGCCAGTCAGGTCCAACTCACACCCACCCACACCCACTCATGTATCTATCTAACCCATTTTTAAAACAACACAACGTTTTAGCCTGAATAACTGTACTCGAGAGTTTGTTCCACTCATCCACAACTCTATTACCGAACCAGTGCTTTCCTATATCCTTTCTGAATCTGAATTTTTCCAACTTGAAACCATTACTGCGAGTCCTGTCTTGGCTGGAAATTTTCAGCACGCTATTTACATCCCCTTTATTTATTCCTGTTTTCCATTTATACACCTCGATCATATCCCCCCTAATTCTATGGCTTTCGAGAGAGTGCAGATTCAGGGCCCTCAGTCTATCCTCATATGGAAGATTTCTGATACATGGGATCAACTTTGTCATCCTCCTCTGTACGTTTTCCAGAGCATTTATATCCATTCTGTAATATGGTGACCAGAACTGAGCAGCATAGTCTAAATGAGGCCTAATCAAGGATATACAGAGTTGAAGAACAACCTGAGGACTTCTATTATTTATACTTCTAGATATGAAGCCAAGAATTCTGTTAGCTTTATTGGCAACACTAATGCACTGTTGCCTTGGTTTTAGATTACTGTTAACAAGAACTCCTAAATCCTTTTTGCAATCAGTAGTATTAAGATCTACATTATTTAGTTTATATGTGGCATGGTTATTTAACTGTCCAACATTTAGAACTTTGCATTTGTCAATATTAAACTGCATCTGCCACTTCTCCGACCACTGCATCAGTCTATTCAAATCATCCTGGAGTGCTCCAGTGTCCTCAACAGAATGAATTGGACGGCCTATTTTGGTGTCATCAGCAAATTTGCTTATGTCACTATTTATTCCCTCATCTATGTCGTTTATGTAAATTGTGAACAACAATGGGCCCAACACTGACCCCTGAGAAACACCGCTTGTGACGTTCCCCCATTCTGATTCTCCCTATTTATGCAAACTCTCTGCTGCCTATTTGTCAGCCAAGCCTCTACCCAGGAAAAAATTTCTCCTCCTATTCCGTGTGCCTTAAGTTTCCTCAATAGCCTCTGATGTGGAACTCTATCGAAAGCATTACTGAAGTCCATATGGATCACTATGACATGGCCTTGGATGCACTGGAAGAAAATCAGAATGCAGATGTAATATACACAGACTTTGCAAAAGCATTTGACAAATGCGATCATGGCGTAATAGCCCATAAAATACGTGCTAAAGGAATAACTGGGAAAGTGGGGAGATGGATCTTCAACTTCCTAACAAATCGAACACAAAGAGTAGTGGTCAACAGAGTTAAATCGGAGGCTGCCATAGTGAAGAGCTCTGTTCCACAAGGCACAGTACTCGCCCCCATCTTATTCCTTATCCTCATATCAGACATAAACAAAGATATACACCACAGCACCATATCATCCTTTGCGGATGATACTAGGATCTGCATGAGGCTGTCATCTGCTGAGGACGCGGTTAACCTCCAAGAAGATATAAACAAAGTTTTCCAGTGGGCAACGGTAAACAATATGATGTTCAATGAGGACAAATTCCAACTACTCCGTTATGGAAAACTGGAGGAGATAATAACTAGAACAGAGTATACTACTGACTCCGGCCATACAATAGAGCGGAAAAATAATGTAAGGGACCTGGGAGTAGTAATGTCTGAGGATCTCACTTTCAAGGATCACAACAGTGCCACGATCGCACGTGCAAAAAAATGATAGGATGGATAATGAGAACTTTCAAAACGAGAGATGCCAAGCCCATGATGATCCTTTTCAAATCACTTGTTCTCTCTAGGCTGGAATACTGCTGTACATTAACATCTCCATTCAAAGCAGGTGAAATCGCAGATCTAGAGAGTGTACAGAGATCCTTTACTGCACGTTTAAGTTCTGTCAAGCACCTTAACTACTGGGAACGCTTGGAAGCACTTGACTTATACTCGTTGGAACGCAGGAGGGAGAGATATATCATAATCTACACTTGGAAAATCTTGGAAGGAATGGTCCCAAATCTGCACACAGAAATCACTCCCTACGAAAGTAAAAGACTGGGCAGGCGATGCAAAATGCCGCCAATAAAAAGTAGGGGCGCCATTGGTACACTAAGAGAAAACACCATAAGTGTCCGGGGCCCAAAACTGTTCAACAGCCTCCCATCAAGCATTAGGGGAATTGCCAACAAACCCCTGGCTGCCTTCAAGAGAGAGCTGGACAGATACCTAAAGTCAGTGCCGGATCAGCCGGGCTGTGGCTCGTATGTTGGACTGCGTGCGGCCAGCAGTAACAGCCTAGTTGATCAGGCCCTGATCCATCGGGAGGCCTGGTCATGGACCGGGCCGCGGGGGCGTTGATCTCCAGAATAACCTCCAGGTAACCTCCAGGTACACAATATCATATTCATTAGCATGATCTACCTCCTCAAACACCTTAGTGAAGAAAGTTAGTAAATTCGTAAGACAGGAACGACCCTTTGGAAAACTGTGTTGAGATTCATTAATCAATCTTGCCTATCAAGATGGCTACAACCTGGGACTTCTGCAATTATTGATTCATAATTTCCCCTAAGAGAGAAATGACACCTTGAGTGAAGCAATAAAAGGAATAATTTTCTAGTTACCCCCTAATATTATAGTGTACACATTTTCTCTGATGTTGGACTACAAGTTGCCTGGCTACCACAAGTCCTACAAGTTGTCTGGCTACACAAGTCCTACAAGATTGTTCTGGCTACTCAAGTTCCTACAAGTTGTCTGCTACCAAAAGGGTCCTACAAGTTGTCGGCTACCACAAGTCCTACAAGTTGTCTGGCTACCACAAGTCCTACAATTGTCTAGTACCACAAGTCCTACAAGTTGCTGGCTCCCACAAGTCCTACAAGTTGTCTGGCTACACAAGTCCTACAGTTGTCTGGCTACCACAAGTCCTACAAGTTGTCTGGCTACCACAAGTCCTACAAGTTGTCTGGCTACCACAAGTCCTACAAGTTGCCTGGCTACCACAAGTCCTACAAGTTGTCTGGCTACCACAAGTCCTACAAGTTGCCTGGCTACCACAAGTCCTACAAGTTGCCTGACTACCACAAGTCCTACAAGTCACCTGGCTACCACAATTCCTACAAGTCACCTGGCTACCACATCTCATATTTATGTTAATTTACTCTACTGTGGGGTATATTAATGTTTTATACAATATTTAATGCTTCTCAGAGTGATTATTATTGTGTTATTATTATCATTATTAATATGCTGTCTTCAAGACTAATAAGACACTCTTAGTGATTTTAATGTGTACCTGCATGCCAGCACAGTAAGTTTACTTAGGTACAGGTACACATACGTATAATTATCAGTTATAATAATAATGTAGGTATGTAGTCCGCCTGGGCTACATACCTACACCTACCTACATGGCTACACTCTATCCATTAAGCTCCTATATTGGGAGAGTATCTTAGGCAAACTTAAGATTTATTAGGCAGTACTGATATACAGTGGAACTTCTACTTGCGAGTGCATCCTGCATCCACGTGCGAGTTTTTCCAAATACACCTACCATCCGACTTACGACCTGCTCGACTTACGACCACTCAACTTACGACCGTGTTTTTTATGCCAAATTTCTGGGAAATAAACTATTTGTGTTGTACACAGTGTTTATCCTAAACCTTACAGTATAAAATACAGTACTAACAGCATAAAAAGTAAAGTAAAACATGAAATACCAAAATAAAACAATAAAATAGTCATTACAAAAATGTTTTGTTGATATTCAGTAGTAAAGTTCGACTTACGACCATTTCGACTTACGACTGATTTCTTGGAACCAAACTTGGTTGTAAGTCGGATGGTAGGTGTACAAGCAGCCGAGTGGTTGATTTTTTGCTTCCATACACATGTGAAATTTCCATAAGTGAGCGGACCTCAAGGGAGGTTCCCTGATGCTGGTGAGGGGCTCTTGCTCTTGATCTAAAGAATTGTATCTCATTTATTTGTTGGATTATCTTAATGAAACTTGGGCAATATATGATGGAAAGATGCTTCTTAGTGTACACCAAAAAATGAAAGAAATCGGACCATAAATAATGGAGGTCACTTCTCAGCAATTAGCCTTCCCTTAGTGGTATTTTTGTATGGTTTTATGGTTGTATTCTCATTTTTTTGGTCTCATTTGATAGAATGGAAGATATATTACAGAAACAGATATGATTTTCATTGGTTTCACAACGAAAAGTATACCTTGAAATTTAGCTCAAATTAGCATAAATGTTTGATTCTTTGGCGATGTTCAAGAGTAAACAAATGATGTCACTGTCCATTCCCATATGCAGTCATGAATGGGGTTACATTTATACAGTTATTACAATAATGCAGTAGTCTGCATAACAGTAAATCTATTTTTTGTGTGAATAAAAATTACAAATTATTTATGTCATAATAATAATAATAATAATAATAATAATAATAATAATAATAATAATAATAATAATAATAATAATAGTATAAAAATATAATATAATAATATTAATATAATACATATAATAATACATGTAAAATAATAATAATGTACTATATAATAATAATTATTGTAGGTAGTAGGTTGGTAGACAGCAACCACCTAGGGAGGTACTACCATCCTGCCAAGTGAGTGTAAAACGAAAGCCTGTAATTGTTTTACATGATGGTAGGATTGCTGGTGTCTTTTGTCTGTCTCATAAACATGCAAGATTTCAGGTACATCTTGCTACTTCTACTTACACTTAAGTCATACTACATATACATGTACAAGCATATATATACACACCCCGCTGGGTTTTCTTCTGTTTTCTTTCTAGTTCTTGTTCTTGTTTATTTCCTCTTATCTCCATGGGGAAGTGGAACAGAATTCTTCCTCTGTAAACCATGCATGTTGTAAGAGGCGACTAAACTGCCAGGAGCAAGGGGCTAGTAACCCCTTCTCCTGTATAAATTACTAAATTTAAAAAGAGAAACTTTCGTTTTTCTTTTTGGGCCACCCTGCCTTGGTGGGATATGGACGGTTTGTTGAAAAAAAAAATAATAATTATAATAACAGAGGGCTCCAAAAGGCTGTCACTAGAAAACAGTAAAAAGATCATACTTAATGATCAAAAATGGTTATAAATGACCACAATTTTCCAAGGGGTGGACCGGTAAGCCAGCAGGAGGCCTCGGTCAGATGACCAAAAGCTCCAACGGCGAGTCATCATCTGACTAAGACCCGTGTCAGGAAACACTTGTCCTGTTTCCCGACAAACCTTACCTAACCTAACCTAGATAGCAGTGTTTACCACAACAAAGTGGGAGCGGTTGTGGCCACCTCCACCTGTTACATAATGACACATTTTATTCATTCTAGAGCATATATCAGGTTTCTATGTTATTTATATTGTTGATTATATCATATTATATGAATTGTGACAGATAATAAGTCGTATAGATGATATTAGCAAAATTATTCAAGGAGTATTTTGTCCGGTCTCCAGACAAACTCTCGTCCACCGCTGACGATACCACTACACGAATGACATATTCTAGAGTATATATCAGGTTTCTATGTACTGTTTATTGTTTATTATATTGTTTATTATGTCATATTAGATGAATTTTGATAGATAAATAAGCCACAGAGTTGATATTAGGGAAATTATTGAAGTACAGAATTCCACTGGAATGGATTAATTGCATTTCAATTAATTTAAATGAGGAAAATCGACTCTTCAAATGAGGAAATCCAGATGCAGGCAAGGTCACAGAACGGATTAAACTCGTGAGTGGAGGTTCCACTGTAGTATTAGGAATTTTATGTTTACAGACATTTGGGCGAGTGTAAGTGTCAATAAGAGAAAATCACAGATACTGAGAGTTGTGGAGAAATTTTCTCCAGGAGGGGGGTATCAGCCCCCTTCAGCCCCTTTCAGCCCTGAGGGGCCCAGCCCTCTCAGAAGGGGCAAGCATCTTGTTTACTGCTACAGCAAGTATCTGATCCCAGATGCAGTACAAGTATGCGACGTGGTCAATCGACCGACGCTCCTTGCTAGACTCCAGTGTTGCAAAGTGTAATTTAATAAAAGACAGTCCATCTCTTACCTTAGCAGGACAATTAAGGAAAATCCTGCTCCCACTTTATTACCATGGTAAAGATAGTGTACATTGTTGTTTATGCTTAAGACAGCAAGAATCAAACATTCTGCTTTGCTTCATGGAGGAAATCTGGCAAAGAAGCAAAAAGTACTAGGTCAGCTTTTCCTTTATGTGCTAGGGGTAGTGACGGTGTAGGAGGCTGTGGCATCTTCAGATTACTTTTGACTCTACTGAGAGTCACACTGACGCCAGGATAACCAACAAAGAACACTGATCCGTGCGTTAGTGTGAACAAAGTGTCTCACAAAACACGATAAACACTTACAGAGAAGTGTGATCAACTTCTTAGTGATATTGTGGGAACAATTATTGATGAACAGTGTAACAACGAGTGTTGCGATCCAACAGAGTGTAGTGCGACATTCTTCAAAAAGCACTATTCTTCAATCAACTCATCGGATATCCAGGCATAACTACGGGTCAGATACATATACCCAGGTAAGTGTTCTAACTCGTGATGTACTACTATTGACTGCGCAGTTGAGTCAAAGTTACGAGTTAGTCACTTATCATAAACCCCGGTGATAAGCGGACTTTTGAGTCCACACATTTAAGTTCGTCAGCAATCAGTGAATGAAATATGCTGACATAACACCCCCTAGGGGTAATTTATAATCTTACAAAATATAATTCATTTCAGCCCATTGAAAAGTGATCAAGACAGCTACTCAAGACCTCGTCTGCAGGGGCGGTTGTAGAGGATTTGCTGTCTTTTATCAGCTAAGTATTCCCTATATATCAATCTTAGCTGGTAACCCATTTCTCAACAAGAGTAAAAGTAGTATAATAGTTGGGTGTACATGCCAAAAGCCCCCTTATGTGCAGAACATTTCGGGCAAACTTTAAATTAACTTAAGATTAATAAGGTAATAACAGTACATATAGTCATTAGATGAGTTACAATGAATACAAGAGATAGAGTATTCTATTATATCATGCTATATGGCTTTAATAATTGTAGAGAAGACATACAATTTTGATTATTAACCTTAGGCGGACACAATGAGTGATTAACATTGGAGATGAATACAGATATTGAGAGCAAGTATATATTGATCATATTGATGAGAAAGTTTTACCTATGGTCATGATATTGAGCAAATGCATGTATAGTTTTTACATATGTATGTATGATGGGCTGGGATAGGTTAAGGAGACAAGGTGTTTTTTAACTGTATGTAGTTTTAAAAATGCTAGCTGAGTCAGTGGTTCTGGAGATTTCTGACAGAGTTTTCCAGATTTTGGGCCCTTTTATGTTCAATGAGTTTTTAAAAAGATTTAGCCTGACACAAGGAATGTCATAGAGGTTTTTGTGCCCAGTATTGTGTCTATGAGTCCTACTGCAACTGTCAAGAAAGCACTTCAGGTCAGGATTTATACTGGAATTGATTGTTCTGTAAATGTAGGTTGCACAATAGTATGAGTGAATGTATTACATATTAATTAAGTTTAGGTCACTTAAGAGTGGGAGAGGGGGGGTTGTCTAGCAGTGGATTGTGTGATCATTCGTAATGCAGCTTTTTGTGGTGTTATTACTGATTTATTGTGGAACCCCAGGCTCAAATAGCATAGGTGAGGTATGGGTAGATCAGTGAACAGTATAGTGTAAGTAATGCTGTTTGTGGTACATAGTAACGTATCTTTGAAAAGATGCCAACTGCTTTAGAAACTTTTTTTGTTATGTGTTGGATATGGGTGTTGAATTTCAGATTGCTATCAAGGTGCAGACCCATGAATTATCCCTCATTATATTTAGCAATAAGGGTGCTGCTAACCCTTTCAGGGTTTCCAACGTACTAGTACGGCTTACACACCAGGGTTTTTTATGTACTAGTACGCCTAAATTCTAGCACCTACAAATCTAGCTTGAGAAAGCTGGTAGGCCTACATATGAAAGAATGGGTCTATGTGGTCAGTGTGCACAGTATAAAAAAAATCCTGCAGCAAACAGTGCATAATGAAGGAAAAAAAAACTCTGACCGTGTTTTTGGTTTAACCCTTTGAGGGTTTCGGCCGTACTAGTACAGCTTACGACCCAGGGTTTTTGACGTACTAGTACGCCTAAATTCTAGCACCCTCAAATCTAGTGGGAGAAAGCTGGTAGGCATACATATGAAAGAATGGGTCTATGTGGTCAGTGTGTGCAGTGTAAAAAAAATCCTGCAGCACACACTGCATAATGAGAAAAAAAAAACTTTGACCGTATTTTTGGAATAAAACAGCGACTTTGCACTGTACAGTGGACCCCCGGATTACGATATTATTTCATTCCAGAAGTATGTTCAGGTGCCAGTACTGAACGAATTTGTTTCCATAAGGAATATTGTGAATTAGATTAGTCCATTTCAGACCCCCAAACATACACGTACAAACGCACTTACATAAATACACTTACATAATTGGTCGCATTGGGAGGTGATCGTAAAGCGGGGATCCATTGTATTTTTGTATGGTATTTATTGTTGTATTCAAGTTTTCTTGGTCAAATTTTATAGAATGGAAGACATATTACAGAAATTGAGATGATTTTAACTGGTTTTACAATGAAAAGTACCTTGAAATTAAGCTCAAAGTAGCAGAAATGTTCGATTTTTACCAAAGTTCAAAAGTAAACAAATCATGCCAAGCGTCCAATACACGTCTAATATTCTTTCGCAAGTGTGCTGATATTATTTATACCATTTCTACACTAATGCAGTAGTCTGCATAACAGTAAATCTTCTATTTTTTGTGAGAATAAAAATTAAAAGTGGAAAGCCAAAGAAATATAAGAGGGGTCTGGGGATGTGACTAACAAACAGAGGAAATGTTATTTTAGTGCCAGGAATGTCTTTCTTGTTTATTCTGGACCCTATTTGGAAATTGGCATCTTTTGAAATTTGTGTGAAATTGGCAAAATTGCTAAATTCTGACCACTGTATTGGATAGTTGAAATCAGTAAATGGATGGTTTCTTGTACTCATTCAATAGAAAAAATAAAGTTCTAGAGAAATAGTTATGATTTCTGTCGACTAGTACACTGGAATTGGCCGAAAATAGGGCTCAAAGTGAGCAAAATCGCCGATGCATAAACATCGTCGAAACCCGTAACTTCACGAGAGCATAATTCCATAAGTTTTCCATCAAATTTCATACTTTCGGTGTCAATATGATCGGGAAAAGATTCTCTAACTTTTCATAAGAAAAATAATTTTTTTTTTAAATTTGGCCGATCCTGAGAACGAGTCTTGGAGAGGGCCTGTCGACCCTCAAAGGGTTAAAACAGCGAATTTACAGTGTATTTTTGTATGGTATTTATGGTTGTATTCTAGCTTTCCTGGTCTCATTTTATAGAATGGAAGACATATTACAATAATTGAGATAGTTTTGATTGGTTTCATAATGAAAAGTACCTTGAAATTGAGCTCAAAGTAGCAGAAATGTTCGATTTTTACCAAATTTCAAAAGTAAACAAATCATGCCAAGCATCCAATACAGTTCAACTGGAGAGTCTAACATTATTTCATAAGTGCACTGATATTATTTATACCATTTCTACACTAATGCAGTAGTCTGCATAACAGTAAATCTTCAATTTTTTAGTGAGAATAAAAATTCAAAGTGGAAAGCAAGAGAGATGTAAGAGGGGCCTGGGGACGTGACTAATGAACAGAGAAAATGTTATTTTAGTCCCAGGAATGTCTGTCTTGCTTATTCTGGACCCTATATGGAAATTGGCATCTTCTGAAATTTGTATGAAAATGGCAAAATTGCCAATTTCTGACTGCTTTGTTGGGTAGTTGAAATCGGTAAATGGGTGGTTTCTTGTACTCATTCGATAGAAAAAATGATGTGCTAGCGAAATAGATATTATTTTTGTCGACTAGTACACTGAAATTGGCCGAAAACAGGGCTCAAAGTGGCCGAAATAGCCAATGCGTAAACATCTTCAAGACCGCTAACATTGCAAGAGCATAATTCTGCAAGTTTTCCATCAAATTTCATACTTTTGGTGTCATTATGATCAGGAAGAGATTCTCTATCATTTCCTTTTTTTTTTTTTTTTTTTTCCTGAAAAATTTTCAACCCTGAGAACGAGTTTAGGAGAGGGCCTCTCGACCCTGAAAGAGTTAAGCATAATGTTTAGTTGGTCCTCACTTGCTCTACTCCCAAACATAATGTAAGAGATTTTGTCTATATTAAGTGTGAGTTCATTGATGGTCAACCAGGTTGCAATTTTTGTGACGTCTTCGTTAACAATAGTGTTGAGCAAGGCTAGATTTGGGTGGGAGATAACAAAAGTTGTGTCGTCAGCAAAGAGAAAAGGTGTAAGTTGTTGAGATACACGTGGAAGATCATTGATGTATAAAAGAAAAAGGAGGGGGCCCAAGAGCTCTACCCTCTGGTACACCAGTGTCCAAGGGTCTTTAGGTAAGACACATATGCAACAGTTAGACAACTTTATTCCGAAACGTTTCGCCTACACAGTAGGCTTCTTCAGTCGAATACAGAAAGTAGGCAGGAACGGTAGAGATGTGAAGACGATGTAATCAGTCCATCACCCTTGAAGTCGTAGAATTTGAGGTTGTCAGTCCCTCAGCCTGGAGCAGTCCAGTTCCATAGTCAGGAACTATCTGAAGATCAAGCGACAGTGCAGAGACTTAAATACTGTCGGAAGGAGAGGTGCAGAGTAGTAGTAGTAGTGAAAATGTGGCCAGTGAGAGGTCATGTCCCTCTCAGATCCAACCCTTTTTCACTTGAAAAGCTTGTCCAAGGTGTTTTCTGTACCAAGATGCCATGTGTTGCCGTGTCTGACAGGATGAACATCAAAATCGTATACAATACCGACAGGTTGTTAGGTAAGACACATATGCAACAGTTAGACAACTTTATTCCGAAACGTTTCGCCTACACAGTAGGCTTCTTCAGTCGAATACAGAAAGTAGGCAGGAACGGTAGAGATGTGAAGACGATGTAATCAGTCCATCACCCTTGAAGTCGTAGAATTTGAGGTTGTCAGTCCCTCAGCCTGGAGCAGTCCAGTTCCATAGTCAGGAACTATCTGAAGATCAAGCGACAGTGCAGAGACTTAAATACTGTCGGAAGGAGAGGTGCAGAGTAGTAGTAGTAGTGAAAATGTGGCCAGTGAGAGGTCATGTCCCTCTCAGATCCAACCCTTTTTCACTTGAAAAGCTTGTCCAAGGTGTTTTCTGTACCAAGATGCCATGTGTTGCCGTGTCTGACAGGATGAACATCAAAATCGTATACAATACCGACAGGTTGTTAGGTAAGACACATATGCAACAGTTAGACAACTTTATTCCGAAACGTTTCGCCTACACAGTAGGCTTCTTCAGTCGAATACAGAAAGTAGGCAGGAACGGTAGAGATGTGAAGACGATGTAATCAGTCCATCACCCTTGAAGTCGTAGAATTTGAGGTTGTCAGTCCCTCAGCCTGGAGCAGTCCAGTTCCATAGTCAGGAACTATCTGAAGATCAAGCGACAGTGCAGAGACTTAAATACTGTCGGAAGGAGAGGTGCAGAGTAGTAGTAGTAGTGAAAATGTGGCCAGTGAGAGGTCATGTCCCTCTCAGATCCAACCCTTTTTCACTTGAAAAGCTTGTCCAAGGTGTTTTCTGTACCAAGATGCCATGTGTTGCCGTGTCTGACAGGATGAACATCAAAATCGTATACAATACCGACAGGTTGTTAGGTAAGACACATATGCAACAGTTAGACAACTTTATTCCGAAACGTTTTGCCTACACAGTAGGCTTCTTCAGTCGAATACAGAAAGTAGGCAGGAACGGTAGAGATGTGAAGACGATGTAATCAGTCCATCACCCTTGAAGTCGTAGAATTTGAGGTTGTCAGTCCCTCAGCCTGGAGCAGTCCAGTTCCATAGTCAGGAACTATCTGAAGATCAAGCGACAGTGCAGAGACTTAAATACTGTCGGAAGGAGAGGTGCAGGGTAGTAGTAGTAGTGAAAATGTGGCCAGTGAGAGGTCATGTCCCTCTCAGATCCAACCCTTTTTCACTTGAAAAGCTTGTCCAAGGTGTTTTCTGTACCAAGATGCCATGTGTTGCCGTGTCTGACAGGATGAACATCAAAATCGTATACAATACCGACAGGTTGTTAGGTAAGACACATATGCAACAGTTAGACAACTTTATTCCGAAACGTTTCGCCTACACAGTAGGCTTCTTCAGTCGAATACAGAAAGTAGGCAGGAACGGTAGAGATGTGAAGACGATGTAATCAGTCCATCACCCTTGAAGTCGTAGAATTTGAGGTTGTCAGTCCCTCAGCCTGGAGCAGTCCAGTTCCATAGTCAGGAACTATCTGAAGATCAAGCGACAGTGCAGAGACTTAAATACTGTCGGAAGGAGAGGTGCAGAGTAGTAGTAGTAGTAGTGAAAATGTGGCCAGTGAGAGGTCATGTCCCTCTCAGATCCAACCCTTTTTCACTTGAAAAGCTTGTCCAAGGTGTTTTCTGTACCAAGATGCCATGTGTTGCCGTGTCTGACAGGATGAACATCAAAATCGTATACAATACCGACAGGTTGTTAGGTAAGACACATATGCAACAGTTAGACAACTTTATTCCGAAACATTTCGCCTACACAGTAGGCTTCTTCAGTCGAATACAGAAAGTAGGCAGGAACGGTAGAGATGTGAAGATGTATTCGACTGAAGAAGCCTACTGTGTAGGCGAAACGTTTCGGAATAAAGTTGTCTAACTGTTGCATATGTGTCTTACCTAACAACCTGTTGGTATTGTATACGATTTTGATGTTCATCCTGTCAGACACGGCAACACATGGCATCTTGGTACAGAAAACACCTTGGACAAGCTTTTCAAGTGAAAAAGGGTTGGATCTGAGAGGGACATGACCTCTCACTGGCCACATTTTCACTACTACTACTACTCTGCACCTCTCCTTCCGACAGTATTTAAGTCTCTGCACTGTCGCTTGATCTTCAGATAGTTCCTGACTATGAAATGGACTGCACTCCAGGCTGAGGGACTGACAACCTCAAATTCTACGACTTCAAGGGTGATGGACTGATTACATCGTCTTCACATCTCTACCGTTCCTGCCTACTTTCTGTATTCGACTGAAGAAGCCTACTGTGTAGGCGAAACGATTTCGGAATAAAGTTGTCTAAACTGTTGCATATGTGTCTTACCTAACAACCTGTCGGTATTGTACGATTTTGATGTTCATTCCTGTCAGACACGGCACACATGGCATCTTGGTACAGAAAAGCACCTTGGACAAGCTTTTCAAGTGAAAAAAGGGTGGATCTGAGAGGGACATGACTCTCATGCCACATTTTCACTACTACTACTACCTGACCTCTCCTTCCGACAGTATTTAAGTCTCTGCACTGTCGCTTTGATCTTCAGATAGTTCCTGACTATGGAACTGGACTGCTCCAGGCTGAGGGACTGACAACCTCAAATTCTACGACTTCAAGGGTGATGGACTGATTACATCGTCTTCACATCTCTACCGTTCCTGACATACTTTCTGTATTCGGACTGAAGAAGCCTATGTGTAGGCGAAACGTTTCGGAATAAAGTTGTAACTGTTCATATGTGTCTTACCTAACAACCTGTTCGGTATTGTATACGATTTTGATGTTATCCTGTCAGACACGGCAACACATGGAAACTTGGTACAGAAAACACCTGGACAAGCTTTTCAAGTGAAAAAGGGTTGGATCTGAGAGGGACATGACCTCTCACTGGCCACATTTTCACTACTACTACTACTCTGCACCTCTCCTTCCGACAGTATTTAAGTCTCTGCACTGTCGCTTGATCTTCAGATAGTTCCTGACTATGGAACTGGACTGCTCCAGGCTGAGGGACTGACAACCTCAAATTCTACGACTTCAAGGGTGATGGACTGATTACATCGTCTTCACATCTCTACCGTTCCTGCCTACTTTCTGTATTCGACTGAAGACGCCTACTGTGTAGGCGAAACGTTTCGGAATAAAGTTGTCTAACTGTTGCATATGTGTCTTACCTAACAACCTGTCGGTATTGTATACGATTTTGATGTTCATCCTGTCAGACACGGCAACACATAGCATCTTGGTACAGAAAACACCTTGGACAAGCTTTTCAAGTGAAAAAGGGTTGGATCTGAGAGGGACATGACCTCTCACTGGCCACATTTTCACTACTACTACTACTCTGCACCTCTCCTTCCGACAGTATTTAAGTCTCTGCACTGTCGCTTGATCTTCAGATAGTTCCTGACTATGGAACTGGACTGCTCCAGGCTGAGGGACTGACAACCTCAAATTCTACGACTTCAAGGGTGATGGACTGATTACATCGTCTTCACATCTCTACCGTTCCTGCCTACTTTCTGTATTGACTGAAGAAGCCTACTGTGTAGGCGAAACGTTTCGGAATAAAGTTGTCTAACTGTTGCATATGTGTCTTACCTAACAACCTGTTGGTATTGTATACGATTTTGATGTTCATCCTGTCAGACACGGCAACACATGGCATCTTGGTACAGAAAACACCTTGGACAAGCTTTTCAAGTGAAAAAGGGTTGGATCTGAGAGGGACATGACCTCTCACTGGCCACATTTTCACTACTACTACTACTCTGCACCTCTCCTTCCGACAGTATTTAAGTCTCTGCACTGTCGCTTGATCTTCAGATAGTTCCTGACTATGGAACTGGACTGCTCCAGGCTGAGGGACTGACAACCTCAAATTCTACGACTTCAAGGGTGATGGACTGATTACATCGTCTTCACATCTCTACCGTTCCTGCCTACTTTCTGTATTCGACTGAAGAAGCCTACTGTGTAGGCGAAACGTTTCGGAATAAAGTTGTCTAACTGTTGCATATGTGTCTTACCTAACAACCTGTCGGTATTGTATACGATTTTGATGTTCATCCTGTCAGACACGGCAACACATGGCATCTTGGTACAGAAAACACCTTGGACAAGCTTTTCAAGTGAAAAAGGGTTGGATCTGAGAGGGACATGACCTCTCACTGGCCACATTTTCACTACTACTACTACCCTGCACCTCTCCTTCCGACAGTATTTAAGTCTCTGCACTGTCGCTTGATCTTCAGATAGTTCCTGACTATGGAACTGGACTGCTCCAGGCTGAGGGACTGACAACCTCAAATTCTACGACTTCAAGGGTGATGGACTGATTACATCGTCTTCACATCTCTACCGTTCCTGCCTACTTTCTGTATTCGACTGAAGAAGCCTACTGTGTAGGCGAAACGTTTCGGAATAAAGTTGTCTAACTGTTGCATATGTGTCTTACCTAACAACCTGTCGGTATTGTATACGATTTTGATGTTCATCCTGTCAGACACGGCAACACATGGCATCTTGGTACAGAAAACACCTTGGACAAGCTTTTCAAGTGAAAAAGGGTTGGATCTGAGAGGGACATGACCTCTCACTGGCCACATTTTCACTACTACTACTACTCTGCACCTCTCCTTCCGACAGTATTTAAGTCTCTGCACTGTCGCTTGATCTTCAGATAGTTCCTGACTATGGAACTGGACTGCTCCAGGCTGAGGGACTGACAACCTCAAATTCTACGACTTCAAGGATGATGGACTGATTACATCGTCTTCACATCTCTACCGTTCCTGCCTACTTTCTGTATTCGACTGAAGAAGCCTACTGTGTAGGCGAAACGTTTCGGAATAAAGTTGTCTAACTGTTGCATATGTGTCTTACCTAACAACCTGTCGGTATTGTATACGATTTTGATGTTCGTCCAAGGGTCTTGTTGAGGAGGTTGTGTCATCGACAGAGATGTACTGCTTTCTATTAGTAGGGTAGGACTTGACAAATGCAAGCGCATGGACTCTTATACTGTAATGATCAAACTTGAGGAGTAGGGTGCTGTGATCTACTGTATCAAAAGCTTTCTTAACCCTTTCAGGGTTGAGAGGCCTTCTCCTAAACTTTTTCTCAGGGTCGAAAATTTTTTGGAAAAATAAAATTATTTTTCTTATGAAAGATAGAGAATCTTGTCCCGATCATAATGACACCAAAAGTATGAAATTTGATGGAAAACTTACAGAATTATGCTCTCTCAAAGTTAGTGGTCTCGACAATGTTTACGCATCAGCAATTTCACCCAGTTTGAGCCCTATTTTCGGCCAATTCCTGTGTACTAGTCGACAAAAATCATAAGCATTTCGCTAAAACTCCATTTTTTCTATTGAATGAGTACAAGAAACCACCCATTTACCAATTTCAACTATCCAATAAAGTGGTCAGAAATTAGTAATTTTGCCAATTTCACACAAATTTCAAAAGATGCCAATTTCCAAACAGGGTCCAGAATAAACAAGACAGACATTCCTGGCACTTAAATAACATTTCCTCTGTTTGTTAGTCACATCCCCAGGCCCCTCTTACATTTCTTTTCCTTTCCACTTTGAATTTTTATTCTCACAAAAAATAGAAGATTTACTGTTATGCAGACTACTGCATTAGTGTAGAAATGGTATAAATAATATCAGCCCACTTGTGAAAGAATATTAGACTCACCAGTTGATGTGTATTAGACGCGTGGCATGATTTGTTTACTTTTGAACTTTGGCAAAAATTGAACATTTTTGCTACTTTGAGCTCAATTTCAAGGTACTTTTCATTGTGAAACCAATCAAAATCATCTCAATTTCTGTAATACGTCTTCCGTTCTATAAAATGAGACCAGGAAAACTAGAATAGAACCATAAATACCATACGAAAATACACTGCAAAGTCGCTGTTTTAAACCAAAAACACGGTCAAAGTTTTTTTTCTCATTACGCACTGTGTGCTGCAGGATTTTTTTTATACTGTGCACACTGACCACATAGACCCATTCTTTCATATGTAGGCCTACCAGCTTTCTCTTGCTAGATTTGAAAGCACTAGAATTTAGGCGTACTAGTACGTCAATAACCCTGGTGCGTAAGCTGTACTAGTAAGTCGGAAACCCTGAAAGGGTTAAGGTCGATAAAAAGTCAAGACGGGCATTTATTTTCTCCAGTGCTGTGTTTAGTAGGTCTAGCATTTTTTATTATTGCATTATTTGTGCTTTTCATTCTCCTGAAGCCAAACTGCAAGGGTTAAGGATGCTTTGTGTATGATTTCTCAAAAGATTTTGGAAAGTAGGTTTTACATTGGCCTATACAATATCAAACTTGCCTCTACTTTCCAAAATCTTGGAGAAACTCATACACAAAAGGTTATACTTCTTCATAACATCACAAAGTATCCTTAACTCTTGCCAGTTTGGTTTCAGGAGAAATAAAAGCACAAATAATGTAGTCCATGTATTCATATTTGTAAGTGGTTAACAATACAGTGGACCCCCGCATAACGATCAGCTCCCAACGCGACCAATTATGTAAGAGTATTTTTGTAAGTGCTTTTGTAGGTGTATTTTTGGGGGTCTGAAACGGACTAATCTACTTCACAATATCTCTTATGGGAACAAATACGGTCTATAACGGCACCCAAACAGGCTTCTGGATTGAAATAATATCGTTATGCGGGAGTCCACTGTAAATGTTTTTTTTTATTTTTTGATAATTGCAACAAATTATTTCTCTACGTGCCTTCGGTAGATACTTTTTACATTCTCCTTTACTCTTATGAATACAAATACTGATCCTGGTATCAACCTCTTATTAAAATGCACAATTAATCCTAACAGTAATTGCCATTACTGCACTGTTAATCAGGCTAAAATTCTACTTAGAGCCAGCGATAACATAACAGTACAGTGGAACCTCAAAAATCGAACTTAATCCGTTCCAGGATCTAGTTCTAAATTCGAAAAGTCTGAAATTCGAAGAAATATTTCCCATAAGAAATAATGGAAATACAATTAATCCGTTCCAGAAACCCAAAAATATTCACACAAAAAATACATTTAATAGAGATTAATTACAGTTTTACATACAATAAATACTATAGTTTTTAATTATGTATAGTAATACATATAAAATAACATTTTTACTTACCTTTATTGAAGATTGGTGATGGCATCTGGAAGATAGGGAGGAGGAGAGAGGGAGTTGGGGTTAGTGTTTGGAAGGAGAATCCCCCTCCATGAGGACTTCAGGTAAAGCCCTCTCTGGGGTTACTTCCCTTCTCTGTCTTTTAATGCCACTAGGACCAGCTTGAGAGTCACTGGACCCCTGTCTCACAAAATAACTGTCCACAGTCCTCTGTTTCTGGTGCCTCTTTAACATTTCCCTAAAATGGGACACGGTTCTGTCACTGAACTTGTTGCAAAGATGGCTTGTTTCAGCTTGCTCAGGGTGGTACTTCTGCACAAACATTTGGACATGGTTCCACTTGGCACAAATCTCCTTAATCTTTGAAGAAGGCACCTCATCCACTCCCTCTTCCTCCTCCTCTGAAGCAAGTTCCTTAGCTGTGGTCTGAAACTGCTCCAGATGAAGCTCTTGCAGCTCTTCAGTGGTTAGCTCTTCCCTGTGGTCCTCCACCAACTCTTCCACATCCTCACCATTCACCTCCAACCCCAGGGTGTTCCCCAATGCCACAATAGAGTCCACAACAGGCAGAGGGTGAGCTGGGTCAGGGTCAGCCTCAAACCCTTCAAAATCCCTCTTTTGGACACAATCTGGCCACAATTGTCTCCAAGCAGAGTTCAAAGTCCTGGAAGTCACTCCCTCCCAAGCCTTACCTATAAGGTTTATGGAGTTGTAGATGTTGAAGTGATTCCTCCAGAACTCTCTTAGGGTCAACTTAGTGTCTGTGGTCACTTCTAAGCACTTTTCAAACACTGCTTTTGTGTAGAGTTTTTTGAAGTTAGAAATGATCTGCTGGTCCATGGGCTGGAGGAGAGGAGTGGTGTTAGGAGGCAAGAACTTCACTTTTATAAAACCGAAGTCCTTAGACAAGAGGTCTAATAAGTTTGAAGGATGAGCAGGAGCATTGTCCATTAACAGGAGGCACTTGAGTGGCAATTTCTTTTCCTGGAGGTATTTTTTCACACTGGGGCCAAACACTTCATAGACCCACTCTTTGAAAATTTGTCTTGTGACCCATGCCTTATGATTAGCTTTCCACAAGACACATAACTTGTTCTTAAAGACACTGTTTTTCTTAAACACTCTGGGATTTTCTGAATGATACACAAGTAAAGGCTTCACTTTAAAATCACCACTAGCATTAGCACAGAATAAAAGAGTAAGCCTGTCTTTCATAGGCTTGTGTCCTGGCAGTGCCTTTTCCTCCTGTGTGATGAAGGTCCTTTTTGGCATTTTCTTCCAAAACAGGCCTGTTTCGTCACAATTAAACACTTGTTCAGGTATTAATTCTTCACTGTCTATGTACCCCTTAAACTCCTGTACAAACTTCTCAGCTGCCCGTTTGTCTGAACTGGCTGCCTCACCATGTCTTACAACACTGTGTATGCCACTACGCTTCTTAAATCTGTCAAACCAGCCTCTGCTGGCCTTAAGTTCACTATCAGCACTGGTTCCAGGAGTTTTCTGTACCAGATCGGCATGCAACTTCCTTGCCTTTTCGCAAATAATCGTCTCTGAAACACTATCACCTGCAATCTCTTTATCCTTGATCCACACCAGCAACAACTTCTCAACCTCTTCAACTAATTGTGGTCTTTTTTTGGTTAGCATATTAACACCTTTCACAACATCAGCTTCCTTGATTTGTTCTTTCTTTGACAGGATAGAACCGATGGTCGACTTGTTTTTCTCATACATCATGGCAAGCTTAACAAGTCTCACACCACTCTCATACTTCTGTATTATTTCCTTCTTCACATCTATGGTGTTTCTCACTTTCTTTACCACAGGGGTACCACTAGCAAGTTTCTTTGGACCCATGGTAGCTTATTTCACAGTCCCACAAGCACTAAATACAACGAAATAATCGTAAAATGTGTGAATGAGAGTGCAGGTTAGTGTTCACTCAAGCATAAACAAAGCTAGACTGCTCACAGCGCCTGCGCAGGGACGCGGACAGAGCGAGCCGGCAGACAGGTCCCGTACCCGGCGGTCTGAAATTAGGGGCGCATTCGATAATAGGGACACAGTTTGTCCGAAAAAATGGTCTTATTTTCGAAACGTTCGATATGTGATACATTCGATTTTTGAGGTTCCACTGTACTTCACTATATAATATTAGATCATTGAGAAGACACTATGATGACCTCCTTGCATTACTGAAGTCTTTAAATCCTACTATAACTTTAATTATTCTTAACCCTTTGACTGTTTTGGTCGTATATACATGTATACGCTTACGCGCCACTGTTTCGGACGTATTTATACGCGTAAATTCTAGCGGCTTCAAATCAAGCAGGAGAAAGCTGGTAGGCCCACATGTGAGAGAATGGGTCAGTGTGCACCACATAAAAAAAATCCTGCATCACACAGTGCATAATGAGAAGAAAAAACTGACCGTTTTTTTGGATTTAAACGCTGACTTTGAGGTGTATTTTCGTATAGTATTTGTTAAATTCTCGTTTTCATGGTCTCACGTGATAAAATAAAAAACATATTACAGAAATAGAGATGATTTTTATTAATTTCACGATGAAAACGACCTTGAAATTGAGCTCAAAATAGTGGAAATGTTCGATTTTTACCAATGTTCAAGAGTAAGCAGATCACACCACATGTCCAATACACGTCAACTGGGGAGTCTAATATTCTTTCACTAGTGCAATGATATTATTTATACCATTTTTACAATAATGCAGTAGTCTGCATAACAGTAAATTTTGTATTTTTTGTATGAATAAAAAATCAAAATAGAAAGCAATAGTAATATAAGAGGTTCCTAGAGACATGACTAATGAACAGAGGATATGTTATTTTAGTGCCAAGAATGTCTACAATGTTTATTCTGGACCCTATTTTGAAATTGGCATCTTTTTTAATTTTTCGTGAAATTGGCCAAATTGCCAATTTCTGACCACTTTATTGGGTAGTTCAAATCAGTAAATGGGCAGTTTCTTGTACTCAACTGATAGAAAAAATGAGAGTTCTAAAGAAATAGCTATGAGTTTGGTCAACTGGAACAACAGAATTGGCCAAAAACAGGGCTCAAAGTCGGCAAAATCGCAGATGCGTATATGTCGCCAAGACCACTAATTTCGCAGGAGCATAATTCTGCGAGTTTTTGACCAAATGTCGTACTTATGGTGTCATTACCATCAGGAAAAGATTCTCTATCATTTCATACAAAAAAATAATTTTTTTTTTCCAAAAATTTTGCGACATAGAATGACAGTTTCAGAAAGGGGCTTGCAACAGCCAAAGGGTTAATGAAACCTGGCTCAAATAAGATTTGACAGATATAGTTACCATACCTGGATACACAGCCATACAGAATTGCAGGCCTGACCAACTAGGCAGAGGCACTTCCATATACGACTCCAATGAACTGGAATATATGAAATTTTCTTGCACCAGGGACGACACTGGTGAATACATAATAACTAAATTCACATAAAAAAAAATAAAAAACCTATCACAGTTGAAACAGTCTACAGACTACCACACACAAATACTTACACTTTTAGTGGTAACCTTAGAAACATGATAACTGGCTCAGAGTTGAATAAATACCACCTGATACTAACAGGAGACTTCAACATAAACCTCATCCAAGCAACTGACCCTCCAGTAGCTGATTTCACAAACACTATGAACAACAGCTTGTTGCTACCCTCTATAACTAAGCCAACAAGCATTTCTGACACAAGTGCCTCATTACTTGACCATATCTGGACTAACACGATATCTCCACTACAAGCAGGTATTATCACAGACAACACTACAGACCACTGTCCCACCTTTCTCATAACTAACTTATGTAAATTGCCTCAAGACTCGAGAAAAGTCTGATTTCACCTGCATGATGAGTCATCAGTAAATAATTTAATATTAGCACTAGGTGACATTGACTGGCAGAGAGGCTAGCTAACAGCAATAATATTGACAAAGATATCACTAAGGTAGATGAAAATGTTCACCTCTCAATGTTTGTGCAGTGTAGCATACAATGAGTGAATATACATACAATATGCTTTATATTGGTCTCACAGGCCAAAAAAGTTACTTGAAAAAATAAAGTATTAAAAAATAAAAGAAAAAAGTAGAATAAAAGTATATACAACATTACTGAGTGAGTGGTAGTCCCCAATGTTTCCATAAGCAGTTCACTTTCTGTCAACTTCACACCTCTATATCTTGGTAAGTACTGATCACAAAAATTTTTTTTTCTAAAACACTTAGAAAAATATTCTTAATATTTTGCTAAGAAATTTTTTTTTTTTTTTAATATTTTTCAACCCTTAGAGTGAGTTAAGGATCAGAGGTCTCGACCCTGAAAGGGTTAAAATGGCCAAAGTGTAATGTGATGAGCCAAAGTTATAGAATGTAGGTATAAATAAAGAAATGTATTAATACGCTTGTCAGTTCCTTTCGTGGGGGTCGGATCTTAGATTGAATGTGGCTCCATTCCCAGAAATATAATCTACTCAATTCACTAAATAATAATAATAATAATAATAATAATAATAATAATAATAATAATAATAATAATATAATTTTTTTTTTTTTGTTAGTAGAAACCCGCCGCCCACAGGAGGGTACACCGAAAGAAAAACGTTCGTAAAACAGCCTTATTGTTTTAGAAGGGTGCTTACATCAGGTTTTTTTAACTATTAACCCATCTCAGATTTCAGGCTACGTCTTCAGGACTAGTCGCTACGGTTCACTGGATCCCTTCACATACTCTACATACAACGCAATATATACAACACCTCTGAGTTTCTCTATTTTCTTTCTAGTTCTTATTCTTGTTTATTTCCTCTTATCTCCATGGGGAAGTGGAACAGAATTCTTCCTCCGTACACATACTCTTGTAGGAGGCGACTACAAATGCTCCGGGACAAGGGGCAGTAACCTCTCTCCCGTACATCTTCACTAAATGTAAAAGGACTGAAACTTTCGTTTTTCCTTTGGGCCACCCGCCTCGTGGATACGGCCGGATCTTGAAAGGAAGAAGAAAGAATTATAATAATAATAATGGCCGAGTTTCAGAACATCGCCACTAGGTGTTGCAGGGAATGCCACAATATCAGCTGAGCTGTGCGTGTGTTTATGTCACAGTGCAAGCATTTCTCATGTTATTATTGCTAAATTTCTTTTTTCTAACCACAGGTCCTAAGAAAGTAAGTGCAAAGGACAGCACTGAGAAGAAAAAGAGCATGATGTCCATGGAATTACAGCATGAAATCATAGAAAAACAAGCGAGGTGTGTGGGTTGTTTGCAAGGCAGTACAAGTTAGTAGCAAGTAGCCTATTTTCCACCCTCCACCTCCACCTCAGTCCTCCACCTCCACCAGCATAAGTACACTTTATAAAACCAGTTTATTTCTTTATGCTCTCTATTATGTTTTTATACAATGTTTCTTATTTATAAATACACTGTTTCAGTGTTTTCCTTATGAAGCTAGTGATCTAGTGTAGTTAACCTCACAAACACTCCATTTTCTCTTATAATAAGAGAATGGGAAGATATAGTCAGTGGGAGTGGGAAGAGACGCCGATGCTATCACTAGTCACATAATAACATGTTTTATTCATTCTAGAGTATATATCATGTTTCTATGTGATTCATATTGTTTATTATGTCATATTAGATGAATTATGATGGATAAATAAGCCATAGAGTTGATATTAGCATCATACTGAAGTATTTTGTCCTGCCTCCCAAGAGCACGAATTTCGCTGGAACAGGTGAATGGCATTTCAGTTAATTTAAATGAAGAAAATTGATTTGATATACGAGCAAATTGAGTTGCAAGCTAGGCCACGGAATGGATTAAACTCATAAGTCAAGGTTCCACTGTACTATACTGTATACAATATTAGATTGTGTGAACTGAAATGTACAAGATCAAGCATCTACTGTTCCTACTTTGGTGGGAGATGATCGATGTGGAACATTTCAGTTCCTGCAATTTAAAATAGAGTAATGAGTTGTGTTTCTTGCAGCATCGATGGCATATTATTAGTGTTCGCTCTCAGCACTTTCCTGAAAAAATAAAAAATTTCCTTCAAGAGCTGATGCCAGGGACAGGCTTTTGATTTAGGGAGTTGGAGCTACTCTCCTCTTCCTTGTATCAAACCCTATTACTTCCCATTTTCCAGGTACTGTATGACCCCCTGAGGACTGAACACTACCATTCCCCAAGTCCTGCACAATCCCTGAGGGGTGAACACTCCCCTATAAATACCTACCTGGAGTCTACCTGGAGGTCACTCGGGGATCAACGCCCCCGCGGTCCGGTCCACGACCAAGTCTCCTGGTGGATCAGGGCCTGATCAACGAGGCTGTTACTGCTGGCTGCACACAATCCAACATACGAACCACAGCCCGGCTGATCCGGCACCGTCTTTAGGTATCTGTCCAGCTCCCTCTTGAAGACAACCAGGGGTCTTCCCGTAATGCCCCTTATTGCTGGTGGGAGGCTGCTGAACAGTCTTGGGCCCCAGACACTTATTGCGCTTTCTCTTAGTGTACCAGTGACGCCCCTGCTTTTCACTGGGGGTATGTTGCATCGCCTGCCAAGTCTTTTGCTTTCATATGGAGTGATTGTTGTGTGCATATTAGGGACCAGTCCCTCCCGAATCTTCCAGGTGTAGATTATGATATACAGTGGACCCCCGCATAACAATGGCATCACATAGCGATTATTTCGCATACCGCTTACTTTAATCGCAAAATTTTTGCCGCGCATACCGATTAAAAACCCGCTCACCGATTTTCGTCCGAGACGCATCTAATGTGCGCCCTCACCCAGCCTCACATGTGCCGCCCGTGCCATTGTTTACCAGGCAGCCTCCGCGCTAACATCCAAGCATACACTCGGAATATTTCGTATTATTACAGTGTTTTCGGTGGTGTTTCTGGAAAATAAGTGACCATGGGCCCCAAGAAAGCTTCTAGTGCCAACCGTACACCAATAAGGGTAAGGATACCCATTGAAATGAAGAAAGAGATCATTGATAAGTATGAAAGTGGAGTGCGTATTGCCGACCTAGTCAAGTTGTACAAGAAACCCCAATCAACCATCGCTACTATTGTGGGCACCAAAAAGACAATCAAGGAAGCTGTTCTTGCCAAAGGTTTAACTGTGTTTTCGAAACAAAGATCGCAAGTGATGGAAGATGTTGAGAGACTCTTATTGGTGTGGATAAATGAAAAACAGCTAGCAGGAGATAGCGTCTCTCAAGAGATCATATGTGAAAAGGCTAGGAAGTTGCATGACGATTTAATTAAAAAAAGGCCTGCAACTAGTGATGATGTGAGTGAATTTAAGGCCAGCAAAGGTTGGTTTGAGAGATTTAAGAAGCGTAGTGGCATC
>NC_069421.1:58356998-58387566 GCF_026875155.1 Cherax quadricarinatus
CTCTATTTTGTGGCCAGAATTTGTTTTGTACTCTGATGAAGATTTAATTTCCTCATGTTTACCATCTGGAGTTTACCTGGAGAGAGTTCATATCTGAGTAATTAAAATTTCTCATCGTTGAACTTATTGTTTTCTGCAGCCCACTGAAAGATTTGGTTGATGTCCGCCTGGAGCTTTGCAGTGTCTGCAATGGAAGACGCTGTCATGCAGATTCGGGTGTCATCTGCAAAGGAAGACACGGTGCTGTGGCTGACATCCTTGTCTATGTCGGATATGAGGACGAGGAACAAGATGGGAGCGAGTACTGTGCCTTGAGGAACAGAGCTTTTCACCGTAGCTGCCTCGGACTTTACTCTGTTGATGACTACTCTCTGTGTTCTGTTAGTGAGGAAATTATAGATCCATCGACCGACTTTTCCTGTTATTCCTTTAGCACGCATTTTGTGCGCTATTACGCCATGGTCACACTTGTCGAAGGCTTTTGCAAAGTCTGTATATATTACATCTGCATTCTTTTTGTCTTCTAGTGCATTTAGGACCTTGTCTTAGTGAATCCAATAGTTTGAGACAGACAGGAGCGACCTGTTCTAAACCCACGTTGCCCTGGGTTGTGTAACTGATGGGTTTCTAGATGGGTGGTGATCTTGCTTCTTAGGACCCTTTCAAAGATTTTTATGATATGGATGTTTAGTGCTATTGGTCTGTAGTTCTTTTGCTGTTGCTTTACTTGCCCCCTTTGTGGAGTGGGGCTATGTCTGTTGTTTTTAGTAACTGTGGGACGACCCCCGTGTCTGTGCTCCCTCTCCATAGGATGGAAAAGGCTCGTGATAGGGGCTTCTTGCAGTTCTTGATGAACACAGAGTTCCATGAGTCTGGCCCTGGGGCACAGAGTGCATGGGCATGTCATTTATCGCCTGTTCGAAGTCATTGGCGTCAGGATAACATCGGATAGGCTTGTGTTAATCAAATTTTGTGGCTCTCTCATAAAAAATTAATTTTGATCTTCGACTCTCAGTCTGGTTAGCGGCTTGCTAAAAACTGAGTCATACTGGGACTTGAGTAGCTCACTCATTTCCTTGCTGTCATCTGTGTAGGACCCATCTTGTTTAAGTAGAGGCCCAATACTGGACGTTGTTCTCGATTTTGATTGGCATAGGAGAAGAAATACTTTGGGTTTTCTTTCGATTTCATTTATGGCTTTTAGTTCTTCCCGCGATTCCTGACTCCTAAAGGATTCTTTTAGCTTAAGTTCGATGCTTGCTATTTCTCTGACCAGTGTCTCCCTACGCATTTCAGATATATTGACCTCTTTTAGCCGCTCTGTTATTCTTTTCCGTCGCCTGTAAAGGGAGCGTCTGTCTCTTTCTGTTTTACATCTACTCCTCCTTTTTCTTCGAGGAATAAACCTTGTGCATACATCGAGTGCCACCGAGTTAATCTGTTCTAGGCATAAGTTGGGGTCTGTGTTGCTTAGTATATCTTCCCAGCTTATATCGGTTAGGACTTGGTTTACTTGGTCCCACTTTATGTTTTAGTTATTGAAGTTGAATTTGGTGAATGCTCCCTCGTGACTAATCTCATTATGTCGGTCTGGGGCTCCGCGCATACATGACTGAACCTCAATTATGTTGTGATCTGAGTATATTGTTTTTGATATGGTGACATTTCTTATCAGATCATCATTGTTAGTGAAGAGGAGGTCTAGTGTATTCTCCAGTCTAGTAGATTTTGCCACCGAAGTGGCTAGTTTATTGTGCACCCCATATCCATCCTTCCAGTCTAGTAGGCTCTATTATTTGCTGGTTTAAATTGAATTTTGTGCAGAGATTTAAAAGCTCGTGTGAGTGTGAGTTTTCATCAGAGCTGCCTCCTGGTGTTATTACTGCAACAATATTATTTGCTATATTCCTCCATTTTAGGTGCCTTAAGTTGAAATCCCCCAGGAGCAAGATGTTGGGTGCAGGAGCTGGAAGGTTTTCCAGACAGTGGTCAATTTTTAACAGCTGTTTCTGGAATTGCTGGGATGTTGCATCCGGAGGCTTGTAGACTACCACAATGACTAGGTTTTGGTTCTCGACCTTTACTGCTAAAACTTCCACTACATCATTTGAGGCATTTAGCAGTTCTGTG
Source organism: Cherax quadricarinatus (assembly GCF_026875155.1). NCBI lineage: Eukaryota > Metazoa > Arthropoda > Malacostraca > Decapoda > Parastacidae > Cherax > Cherax quadricarinatus. The sequence continues at coordinate 58,359,129 of NC_069421.1, forward strand.
CAAACAAGTGACTCTGCAATGTACAGGCCAACCCCCCCTCTTTTGCCTGTTCACTCTGTCACATCTGTATAGGTTGTAACCTGGGATCCATATTTCGTTGTCCAAGTGATCCTTTATGTGGGTCTCAGTGAAAGCCGCGAACATTGCCTTTGCCTCTGCAAGCAGTCCACGGATGAAAGGTATTTTGTTGTTTGTTGCTGGCTTTAGACCCTGTATATTTGCAAAGAAGAATGTTATCGGTTAGTTAGTTAGTTTAATATGTTTATTATGCACCCCATACCCATCCTGTGGGCGGTAGTCAAAAGATTACAGAGGTACATAATTGGTCCAGGGACTGGACTCCAAAGTTTTGATAGCTGAGCAAGTTACAGAGGTAATGAACTCACAATTTACAAAGGTAATGAATGTTATCGGACTGGTGGTATTATTGGTACTGGGGGGGGATTTTTTTTCCGGCATTAGTATCTGTATCTGTTGGTTTGGAGTGGAGGCCATCGACTGTGGTTCCACTCCAGGAATGACTGGATTTGGTGTACGATTTCTGCCATTTCCTGCCAGTTTTTTTTCCTTCCTGGCACTAAAAAACCTCTCCCTCTTGAGTGGCTGTGGCTACCCAGGTTTTCCCATGGCCTGGATGTTTTTTATCTTTTTGTCCCCTTTAGATGGTATGCCTGGCAATTTAAGTTATAGCACAGTCTTTCCTGTACTGAAGGGGTTTACACATTTTCAGGGTTGAAAAAGCTTACAGGAAGGGAGTTTGCATTTTCCTGTTGTCATATGGGCATGGCATTTTCTAGGGTGGTCATAGTTGCACGTCCCATCTGTTTTTCCAGATTTCCCATGCCAGCAGATACCGAGTGCATAATATGTGCACAGGCTTGGTTTCCGTTTGCCTTGGGTTTCTGTGACTGTATTCCCTGTTGGTGCATGTTTCCCTGTCTTACTTCTATCTCCCTAGCACCAACAATGGAGCTCCCACCAGTTGTATTTGGTAATATATCCTCACTATTGCTAGTGGAGTCCTCTTGTTTGCTATTTCCTGCGGTATTTCTAGTTTGCAATATTGGTTTTATCTTATCTTTGACTACACTTGTTTCCCTACTATGGCTCCTGTCCCCTATGAGGTCATTTATATGTATTCCTTCCTGCGTATAATTCCCACTACCTGGACAAAATCTCCAGCTTCCCCATTTCTGTCTCCCAGGACAGCATCTCCAGCTTCCCCATTACTGTCTCCCAGGACAGCATCTCCAGCTTCACCATTACTGTCTCCCAGGACAGCACCTCCAGCTTCACCATTACTGTCTCCCAGGACAGCACCTCCAGCTTCACCATTACTGTCTCCCAGGACAGCACTTCCAGCTTCACCATTTACTGTCTCCAGGACATCATCTCCAGCCTTACAGTTTCTGATACATGGCCAGTATCAAGGGGCAGTACCATTCAGCCCAGACTTTTTATGTTCCCATCTGTTGTAGAAAGCTTCCAGGTTTTCTATGAAAGGAGCTTTGATGTTGACCTCTTTTAATACCCTTGTGATTTTAGTCCACAGATTTATCTCATTTGGGCATACCCAAAAACACTTCCCTGTTTTAATACTGCTTGTAGCTAGTTCTTGGATATCTGCACAAGGGGCGTGACACCAATTTCCACAAAAATGACAATTTATGCATGTGGAAGCCCGTTTGTTTGACTGACCACAGACTACACACAGCTTCATAGTGATTTGAATGGTTGATTTACTGCAATTCTACTAGCAACCTCTTGAATATTCTATTAATAACCTGCTAGGTAGTGCGCAACGAAACCGTGCAAGAAGTTGATGGGGAAGTGATTTTTTAATATATTGAACACAAGAATTAGTAGATTTGAGATTATATGCAACAAATGATGGCAATTTAGGGGGTTGGGATTTTTCAGGGACTCTGCACTCATGTAGACACAGAAGACAAAGCAGAAGACACATCAGAAGACACATCAGAAGACACAGCAGAAGACACAGCAGAAGACACATCAGAAGACACAGCAGAAGACACAGCAGAAGACACATCAGAAGACACAGCAGAAGACACAGCAGAAGACACATCAGAAGACACAGCAGAAGACACAGCAGAAGACACATCAGAAGACACAGCAGAAGACACAGCAGAAGACACAGGAGAAGACACAGCAGAAGACACATCAGAAGACACAGCAGAAGACACAGCAGAAGACACATGAGAAGACACATCAGAAGACACAGCAGAAGACACAGCAGAAGACACAGCAGAAGACACATCAGAAGACACATCAGAAGACACAGCAGAAGACACAGCAGAAGACACAGCAGAAGACACATCAGAAGACACAGCAGAAGACACAGCAGAAGACACATCAGAAGACACAGCAGAAGACACAGCAGAAGACACATCAGAAGACACAACAGAAGACACAGCAGAAGACACATCAGAAGACACAGCAGAAGACACAGAAGAAGATACAGCAGAAGACACAGCAGAGGACACATCAGAAGACACAGCAGAAGACACAGCAGAAGACACATCAGAAGACACAGCAAAAGACACAGCAGAAGACACATCAGAAGACACATCAGAAGACACAGCAGAAGACACAGCAGAAGACACAGCAGAAGACACAGCAGAAGACACAGCAGAAGTGAAATGGCATCAAGGGGTGCAGTCATTCTCCAGATACATTCTGTTACATATGTTTACCTTGAGAGGGTTTCGGGGGTCAACGCCCCCGTGGCTGAGTCTGACACCAGGCTTCGTATTGGATTATTACCTGATCAACCAGGCTGTTACTGTTGACCCCACGCAACCTGACGTACGAATCACAGCCTGGTTGGTCACCTGGTTGGTACTGACTTTAGGTGCCTGTCCAGCACCTTCTTGAAGACAGTCATGGTTTTATTGGTAATCCCCCTTATGTATGCTGGAAGGCTCCTGATATTCACTATTGAAATGCAGCTTCCACCCCAGTCCCACCCTGGGGTCAACAAAGCACCAGACGATGCCGTCTTCCATAGCTCAGGTAGTTGCTCAGTTTCAAGGGATGTGTTGAAGATTGTGGTTAGTGGCACACACAGTGTCTCTGCTCCCTCTCTAATGGCTCACGGACACATGTCCAGTCCCACCAAATTTGAGGTAACAAGGTCACTTAGGAACTTTTTTACCTCCTCGGTTGTGTATTTTATCCAACACTTGTTGGTATATTACTGATTCTATGTCATCATTGAAGGCTCTTGGCTCATATAATGACTCCAACAACATGCTCATTGGGGAAGCCAGGTATAGATACTCAAAAATTAGGGACAAAGGAATTAATGTACAATTGCTATGGATCCCATCACACATTGGATTACTCCTTCATGATAAAGTTGATATGTTAGCCAAGAAGAGTATCCAGGAGAATGTAGAATATAACTTTGGTATATCTGTGTCTTGCATTAGGAATAATATTAGGAGAGAAGTAAATAATGAAAATGATTGTTATAGGAATGCAGTTAGAAGCCTGAGTAGATCTATAACCCACTATGATAACATGAACGTAGATAAGTATGTTTATGGAGCAACTTGCAATGTGAACAGACTGACTGATGTTGTAGTGGCCAGGCTTAGGCTTGGTTACAAGTACTTCTGGCAGTTTGGGAGACACACAGATGATGATCAAACTAAATGTAAATTATGTGATCAGGCATATGGTCACTCTCTTGAACACTATGTGCTTAATTGTCCACTTATTGAGGAATACAGAGACAGACAGTATAATAACCTATGTGACATGTCAAGATATCTTATTAATGAAAATAAGATACCAGATATACTAAGCAAATTTCCTAAATTTGCTTGTAACAGATAAGTGACTATAGATATGTAGATATAAATCCATATGTATTCCTGTTAACCCTTTGGGGCCTAGTTCCTAGGCCTTTTGTGTATCCATATGCTCTCGCGCTACCGTCCACACGATGGATATGGGGTGCACAATAAACTAGCCACTTCGGTGGCAAAATCTAATCTAATCTAATCCCATATTAGTGTACCCCTCTGTTTTGTCTTCCCAGTGTATGTGTGTGTGTGTTTATGTGTATGTGTACCCACCTAATTGTGGTTGCAGGGGTCGAGGCTCAGCTCCTGGCCCCTCCTCCTCACTGACCGCTACTAAATCCTCCCTCTCCCTGCTCCATGTGTGTGTGTGTGTGTGCTCACCTATTTCCACTCACCTATTTGTGATTTTAGGGGTCGATTCATAGCTCCTGGCCCCGCCTCTTCACTGAATGCTACTAGGTCTCTCTCCCTGCTCCATGAGCTTTATCAAACCTCGCCTTAAAACTATTTATGGTACCCGCCTCCACTACGTCACTTTCTAGGCTGTTCCACTGCCTGACTACTCTATGACCGAAGAAATACTTCCTATCATCCCTTTGACTCATCTGAGTCTTCAACTTCCAATTGTGACCCCTTTGTTTCTGTGTCCCATCTCTGGAACACCCTGTCTTTGTCAACTTTGTCTATTCCGCGCAGTATTTTATGTTACATCATCGTGTCTCCCCTCACCTTCCTGTCCTCCAGTGTCGTCAGGCCAATTTCCCTTAACCTTTCTTCGTAGGACAATCCCTTTAGCTCTGGGACTAGTCTTGTTGCAAACCTTTGCACTTTCTCTAATTTCTTGATGTGTTTGACCAGGTGTGGATTCCAAATTGGTGCTGCATATTCCGGTATGGGCCTGACGTATATAGTGTACAGAGTCTTGAATGATTCCTTACTGAGGTATCGGAACGCTATTCTTAGGTTTGCCAGACGCCCGTATGCTGAAGCAGTTATCTGATTGATGTGCGCCTCAAGAGATGTGCTCGTTATTATACTCACCTCAAGATGTTTTTCCTTGAGTGAGGTTTGCAGTTTTTGGCCACCTAAACTATACTGTGTCTGCGCTTCCCCGATCTTCATGACTTTGCATTTGGCAGGGTTAAATTCAAGGAGCCAGTTGCTGGACCAGGCTTGTAGCCTGTCCAGGTCTCTTTGTTGTCCTGCCTGATCCTCGACCGATTTGATTCCCCTCATTAACTTCACATCATCTGCAAACAAGGACACTTCTGAGTCTATCCCTTCCGTTATGTCATTCACATATACCAAAAATAGCACAGGTCCTAGGACTGACCCTTGTGGAACCCCGCTTGTCACAGGCGCCCACTCTGACACCTCGTCACGTACCATGACTCGTTGTTGCCACCTTTCAGGTATTTTCTGATCCATTGCAGTGCCTTTCCTGTTATGTGTGCCTGATCCTCTAGGTTTGCATTAACCTCTTGTGAGGAACTGTGTTGAAGGCCTTCTTGGAGTCCAAGAAAATGCCATCTATCCACCCCTCTCTCTCTTGTCTTACTTATGTCACCTTGTCATGAAACTCCAGTAGGTTTGTGACACAGAATTTTCCTTCCCTGAAACCATGCTGGTTGTCGATTATACACTTATTTCTTTCCAGGTGCTCCATCACTCTTCTCATGATTATCTTCTCCATGACTTTGCATATTATACACGTTAGTGACACAGGTCTGTAGTTTAATGCCTTGTGTCTGTCTCCTTTTTTTTAAAAATTGGGACTACATTTTCCATCTTCCATACCTCAGGGAGTTGCCCAGTTTCAATGGATGTGTTGAAGATCTTTGTTATTAACACACATCCAGTACTTGTTGGTGTAGCTCCCTGTTCAGATTTCCTGTAGTCCTATCTGTTTCCTTTGTAAATACTTCTTTAAATCTCGTGTTGAGCTCCTCACATACCTCTTGGTCGTTTTTTGTGAACTCCCCATCATCCTTCCTCAGTCTGATTACCTGGTCCTTGACTATTGTTTTCCTCCTGATGTGGCTATACAACAGCTTCGGGTCAGACTTGACTTTCGATGCTATGTCATTTTCGTATTGTCGCTCAGCCTCCCTTCTTACCTGTGCACATTCGTTTCTGGCTCTTCGGCTAATCTCTTTATTTTCCTGGGTCCTTTGTCTTCTGTACCTTTTCCATTCTCTAGTACACCAAGTTTTTGCCTCCCTACACCTTTGGGTGAACCAAGGACTCGTTCTGGTCTTCCCATTATTTCTGTTCCCCTTGGGAACAAATTTCTCCTCTGCCTCCTTGCATTTTGTTGTCACATAGTCTATCATTTCTTTTACTGGACATGGGGGTCGTCCCACAGTTACTAAAAAAAATAGACATAGCCCCACTCCACAAAGCGGGCAGTAAAACAACAGCAAAGAACTACAGACCGATAGCACTAACATCCCATATCATAAAAATTTTTGAAAGGGTCCTAAGAAGCAAGATCACCACCTATCTAGAAACCCATCAGTTACACAACCCAGGGCAGCATGGGTTTAGAACAGGTCGCTCCTGTCTGTCTCAACTATTGGATCACTACGACAAGGTCCTAGATGCACTAGAAGACAAAAAGAATGCAGATGTAATATATACAGACTTTGCAAAAGCCTTCGACAAGTGTGACCATGGCGTAATAGCGCACAAAATGCGTGCCAAAGGAATAACAGGAAAAGTCGGTCGATGGATCTATAATTTCCTCACTAACAGAACACAGAGAGTAGTAGTCAACAGAGTAAAGTCCGAGGCAGCTACGGTGAAAAGCTCTGTTCCACAAGACACAGTACTTGCTCCCATCTTGTTCCTCATCCTCATATCTGACATAGACAAGGATGTCAGCCACAGCACCGTGTCTTCCTTTGCAGATAACACCCGAATCTGCATGACAGTGTCTTCCATTGCAGACACTGCAAGACTCCAGGCGGACATCAACCAAATCTTTCAGTGGGCTGCAGAAAACAATATGAAGTTCAACGATGAGAAATTTCAATTACTCAGATATGGCAAACACGAGGAAATTAAATCTTCATCAGAGTACAAAACAAATTCTGGCCACAAAATAGAGTGAACATCAACCTCAAAGACCTGGGAGTGATCATGTCGGAGGATCTCACCTTCAAATGACAGGATGGATAATGAGAACCTTCAAAACTAGGGATGCCAAGCCCATGATGACACTCTTCAGGTCACTTGTTCTATCTAGGCTGGAATATTGCTGCACACTAACAGCACCTTTCAAGGCAGGTGAAATTGCTGACCTAGAAAATGTACAGAGAACCTTCATGACGCGCATAACGGAGATAAAACACCTCAATTACTGGGAGTGCTTGAGGTTCCTGAACCTGTATTCCCTGGAATGCAGGCAGGAGAGATACATGATTATGTACACCTGGAAAATCCTAGAGGGACTAGTACCGAACTTGCACACGAAAATCACTCACTACGAAAGCAAAAGACTTGGCAGACGATGCAATATCCCCCCAATGAAAAGCAGGGGTGTCACTAGCACGTTAAGAGACCATACAATAAGTGTCAGGGGCCCGAGACTGTTCAACTGCCTCCCAGCATACATAAGGGAGATTACCAACAGACCCCTGGCAGTCTTCAAGCTGGCACTGGACAAGCACCTAAAGTCGGTTCCTGACCAGCCGGGCTGTGGCTCGTACGTTGGTTTGCGTGCAGCCAGCAGTAACAGCCTGGTTGATCAGGCTCTGATCCACCAGGAGGCCTGGTGACAGACCGGGCCGCGGGGGCGTTGACCCCCGGAACTCTCTCCAGGTAAACTCCAGGTCCTAGAACTGACCTCTGTGGGACCCTGCTCATCGCAGGTGCCCACAGTGATACCTCTTCACGTACCATAACTCGTTGTTGCCTCTCTGTCAGGTATTCTCTGATCCATTGCAGTGCCCTCCCTGTTATACGCACCTGATCCTCCAGCTTCTGCACTAATCTCTGGAGTTTACCTGGAGATTACCTGGAGGGAGTTCCGGGGGTCAACGCCCCCGCGGCCCGGTCTGTGACAAGATCTCTTGGTGGATCAGAGCCTGATCAACCAGGCTGTTACTGCTGGCTGCACGCAAACCAACGTACGAGCCACAGCCGGCTGATCAGGAACCGACTTTAGGTGCTTGTCCAGTGCCAGCTTGAAGACTGCCAGGGGTCTGTTGGTAATCCCCCTTATGTATGCTGGGAGGCAGTTGAACAGTCTCGGGCCCCTGACACTTATTGTATGGTCTCTTAACGTGCTAGTGACACCCCTGCTTTTCATTGGGGGGATGTTGCATCGTCTGCCAAGTCTTTTGCTTTCGTAGTGAGTGATTTTCGTGTGCAAGTTCGGTACTAGTCCCTCTAGGATTTTCCAGGTGTATATAATCATGTATCTCTCCTGCCTGCGTTCCAGGGAATACAGGTTCAGGAACCTCAAGCGCTCCCAGTAATTGAGGTGTTTTATCTCCGTTATGCGCGCCGTGAAGGTTCTCTGTACATTTTCTAGGTCAGCAATTTCACCTGCCTTGAAAGGTACTGTTAGTGTGCAGCAATATTCCAGCCTAGATAGAACAAGTGACCTGAAGAGTGTCATCATGGGCTTGGCATCCCTAGTTTTGAAGGTTCTCATAATCCATCCTGTCATTTTTCTAGCAGATGCGATTGATACAATGTTATGGTCCTTGAAGGTGAGATCCTCCGACATGATCACTCCCAGGTCTTTGACGTTGGTGTTTCACTCTATTTTGTGGCCAGAATTTGTTTTGTACTCTGATGAAGATTTAATTTCCTCGTGTTTCCCATATCTGAGTAATTGAAATTTCTCATCGTTAAACTTCATATTGTTTTCTGCATCCCACTGAAAGATTGGGTTGATGCCCGCCTGGAGCCTTGCACTGTCTGCAATGGAAGACACTGTCATGCAGATTCGGGTGTCATCTACAAAGGAAGACACGGTGCTGTGGCTGACATCCTTGTCTATGTCAGATATGAGGATGAGGAACAAGACGGGAGCAAGTACTGTGCCTTGTGGAACAGAGCTTTTCACCGTAGCTGCCTCGGACTTTACTCTGTTGACTACTACTCTCTGTGTTCTGTTAGTGAGGAAATTATAGATCCATCGACCGACTTTTCCTGTTATTCCTTTAGCACGCATTTTGTGCGCTATTACGCCATGGTCACACTTGTCGAAGGCTTTTGCAAAGTCTGTATATATTACATCTGCATTCTTTTTGTCTTCTAGTGCATCTAGGACCTTGTTGTAGTGACCCAATAGTTGAGACAGACAGGAGCGACCTGTTCTAAACCCATGTTGCCCTGGGTTGTGTAATTGATGGGTTTCTAGATAGGTGGTGATCTTGCTTCTTAGGACCCTTTCAAAGATTTTTATGATAAGGGATGTTAGTGCAATCGGTCTGTAGTTCTTTGCTGTTGCTTTACTGCCATCTTTGTGGAGTGGGACTATGTCTGTTGTTTTTAGTAACTCTGTGACGACCCCCATGTTCATGCTCCCTCTCCATAGGATGGTAAAAGCTGGTGATAGGGGCTTCTTGCAGTTCTTGATGAACACGGAGTTCCATGAGTCTGGCCCTGGGGCAGAGTGCATGGGCATATCATTTATCGCCTGTTCGATGTCATTTGGCGTCAGGATAACATCAGATAGGCTTGTGTTAACCAAATTCTGTGGCTCTCTCATAAAAAGTTCATTTTGATCTTCGACTCTCAGTCTGGTTAGCGGCTTGCTAAAAACTGAGTCATATTAGGACTTGAGTAGCTCACTCATTTCCTTGCTGTCATCTGTGTAGGACCCATCGTGTTTAAGTAGGGGCCCAATACTGGACGATGTTCTCGACTTTGATTTGGCATAGGAGAAGAAATACTTTGGGTTTCTTTCGATTTCATTTATGGCTTTTAGTTCTTCCCGCGATTCCTGACTCCTATAAGATTCCTTTAGCTTAAGTTCGTTGCTTGTTATTTCTCTGACCAGTGTCTCCCTACGCCTTCCAGATATATTGACCTCTTTTAGCCGCTCTGTTATTCTTTTCCGTCGCCTGTAAAGGGAGCGCCTGTCCCTTTCTATTTTACATCTACTCCTCCTTTTTCTTAGAGGAATAAGTGTGCATACATCGAGTTCCACCGAGTTAATATGTTCTAGGCATAAGTTGGGGTCTGTGTTGCTTAGTATATCTTCCCAGCTTATATCGGTTAGGATTTGGTTTACTTGGTCCCACTTTATGTTTTTGTTATGGAAGTTGGATTTGGTGAATGCTCCCCCGTGACTAATCTCATTATGTCAGTCTGGGGCTCCGCGCATACATGTCTGAACCTCAATTATGTTGTGATCTGAGTATATTGTTTTTGATATGGTGACATTTCGTATCAGATCATCATTGTTAGTGAAGATGAAGTCTAGTGTATTCTCCAGTCTAGTAGGCTCTATTATTTGCTGGTTTAAATTGAATTTTGTGCAGAGATTTAAAAGCTCGTGTGAGTGTGAGTTTTCATCAGAGCTGCCTCCTGGTGTTATTACTGCAACAATATTATTTGCTATATTCCTCCATTTTAGGTGCCTTAAGTTGAAATCCCCCAGGAGCAAGATGTTGGGTGCAGGAGCTGGCAGATTTTCCAGACAGTAGTCAACTTTTAACAGCTATTCCTGGAATTGCTGGGATGTTGCATCCGGAGGCTTTTAGATTACCACAATGACTAGGTTTTGGTTCTCGATCTTTACTGCTAAAACTTCCACTACATCATTTGAGGCATTCAGCAGTTCTGTGCAAACAAGTGACTCTGTAATGTAGAGGCCAACCCCTCCCCTTTTGCCTATTCACTCTGTCGCATCTGTATAGGTTTTAACCTGGGATCCATATTTCGTTGTCCAAGTGATCCTTTATGTGGGTCTCAGTGAAAGCCGCGAACATTGCCTTTGCCTCTGCAAGCAGTCCACGGATGAAAGGTATTTTGTTGTTTGTTGCTGGCTTTAGACCCTGTATATTTGCAAAGAAGAATGTCATCGGACTGGTGGTATTGTTGGTACTGGGGGGGATTTTTTTTCGGCATTAGTATCTGTATCTGTTGGTTTGGAGTGGAGGCCATCGACTGTGGTTCCACTCCAGGAATGACTGCATTTGGTGTACGATTTCTGCCATTTCCTGCCAGTTTTTTTTTCCTTCCTGGCACTAAAAAACCTCTCCCTCTTGAGTGGCTGCGGCTACCCAGGTTTTCCCATTGCCTGGATGTTTTGTACCTTTTTGTCCCCTTTAGATGGTGTGCCTGGCAATTTAAGTTATAGCACAGTCTTTCCTGTACTGAAGAGGTACACATTTCAGGGTGAAAAAGCTTACAGGAAGGGAGTTTGCATTTTCCTGTTGTCATATGGGCACGGCATTTTCTAGGGTGGTCATAGTTGCACGTCCCGTCTGTTTTTCCAGATTTCCCATGTCTGCAGATACCAAGTGCATAGTATGTGCACAGGCTTGGTTTCCGTTTGCCTTGGTTTCTGTGACTGTATTCCTGTTGGTGCATGCTTACCTGTCTTATTCCTATCCTCCCTAGCACCAACAATGGGAGCTCCAACCAGTTGTTTTGGTAATATATCCTCATTATTGCTAGTGGAGTCCTCTTGTTTGCTATTTCCTGTGGTATTTCTAGTTTGCAATATTGGTTTTATCTTATCTTTGACTACACTTGTTTCCCCACTACGGCTCCTGTCTCCCATGAGGTCATTTATATGCATTCCATCCTGCGTACAATTCCCGACTACCTGGACAAAATCTCCAGCTTCACCATTACTGTCTCCCAGGACAGCACCTCCACCCTTCACCGTACGTACCAGGACAGCCTATCAGCCCCAAAATTACTGACTACCAGGACAATCACCTCCAGCCCTTACAGTTTCTGTTCTACATGACCAGCATCAAGGGCAGTACCATCCAGCCCAGACTTTTTATGTTCCCATCTGTTGTAGAAAGCTTCCAGGTTGTCTTGTGAGGAACTGTGTCAAAGGCCTTCCTGCAGTCCAGGAAAATGCAATCCACCCACCCCTCTCTCTCTTATCTTACTTCTGTTACCTATTGGAAAGTAACTGCCTTTACTACACAGTATCACAAGCCAGCACTATCCTAAACAATGCTAAAAGTCTATCAGTACTTAACTACAACGTCAGGTCCTTAAGCAAACACTATGATGACCTCCTGGCACTCATTGAATCACTAAAGACATCCTTCTCCTGCATTATTCTTACTGAGACTTGGCTTAAGCAGGACACAATAGATATCTACCCTCTACCAGGATACACAGCAATCCACAACTGCAGACCATACCAAGTTGGGGGTGGTATTGCAATCTATTACTCTAACCAATTATCTTGTATAAGCACCACTTGCTTTAGTGATGAATATGGAGAAAAACATTTTTGCTAATTTTACTGTAAAAAACCTTAAGACAACCCATAACAATCGGTGCCATTTACCGGATACCTCACACAAACATCCCAAATTTCAGTGAGAAATTAAAGGCACTAATAACAAACAGACAAATGAATAAGCACCACCTTCTCTTACCTGGAGACTTCAACATCAACTTTGGCCTACTAGATGATCAGCCTGTAACTGATTTCATCAACAATATGAACAACACACTTCTCATACCAACAATAACTAAACCAACCAGGCTCACTGAAACAAGTCCAACCATAATAGACCACATAAAGGACCAATATACTAGCCCCTCTTAAATCAGGGTAATCACAGATAGCACTACAGACCACTACCCTACCTTCCTCTTGACAAACATTTGTAAACCAACCACTTGAATACAACAAAGTTTCATTTAGACTCCAAATGAGGCCTCAGTAAGGAAGTTCACCAGCTGACCTAGAGACTGGGTTGACTGGCCTACAGAATTCTCCAAGGCCAATGGTATTGATGACTGGACAGACATTTTTCTTAACAAATTACTTAGACTATACAACAAACATTGTCCTATAAAAACGAAACAGATCACAAACAAACGGCTTGGTTGTCTATGGCTAACCAGCACCATCCTGAAATCCATTGATAAGAAACACCAATATGAAAAGCAATATAGAGAGGGCTTAATACACAAAGATATTCTTGAACACTATTCATCAGTCCTCACCAAAGTAATAAAGAAAGCCAAACAACTATACTACTCCAGTAGATTCACTGACACAAGAGGAGATATAAAAAAGACCTGGAAAGCACTCTCTCAGATTCTAGGGACCCACAAACTGAAAAAAAACAAGAATATTGTCCTAACTAAACCTAATGAAACACCACTGCATCCCACTGACACAGCTAACAAGATAAACGACTTCTTCTCAACCATAGGTTCTAATCTCGCCAATAAAATCCCACGTACCAATGCCCATGCCGGGGACTACCAAGATGGGAATTTCCCAAATTCCTTCTATCTTGCTCCAACTGAGCCCACAGAAGTCACCGAGATTATAAAGTCACTTAAAAATAACTCAGGGAATCTGTCTCATGTCCCACCATTATTGTACAAGAGAGCCGCCTATGTCCTCTCGCATGCTATCTCATTACTTTTTAACAAGTCACTAGTAACTAGCACCTTCCCGAAACTACTCAAGATGGTAAGGGTTGGAAATAAATGGTATAAAATACCGACACAATGGAAATATAAACACATATGCAGTATAATGTGATCCTTTATTGACTACGTTTCGCCCACACAGTGGGCTTTTTCAAGTCACAAACAGATCTACCTGGGGTGGAAATCACAAAGAAAATTGTGCAAGCTTTTAGAAGAAGGTCCAGGTATTCTCTGTGTGAAGGATCCATTTCTACTGCAGTGTTTGACACGATGGAAATATAAACTCATATGCAGTATAATGTGATCCTTTATTGACTTTATTGACATCATACTGCATATGTGTTTATATTTCCATGGCAAGGGTTACACCAATACATAAAGGTGGTGACCCTACAGATTTAAACAACTATAGGCCAATATCAAACTACCATTGCTATCCAAAATCTTTGAGAAACTCGTGCACAGGAGACTATATTCATTTATTACGGCACAAAACATACTCAACCCCTGCCAATTTGGATTCAGGAAAAATAAAAGTACTAACGATGCAATCATAAAAATGCTAGATCTGCTTTACACAGCATTGGAAAATAAGGAATATCCACTAGGAATTTTTATTGACCTAAGAAAAGCTTTTGACACAGTTAACCACGGCATCCTACTCCACAAACTTGACCATTATGGTATAAGAGGCCATGCGCTTGCATATTTCAAATCTTACCTTACTAATAGGTATCAGTATGTCACCATTAAAGACACAGCATCAACAACACAGAAACTTGATACTGGAGTTCCGCAGGGAAGTGTCCTTGGTCCCCTGCTCTTCCTCATATACATCAATGATCTTCCAAACGTATCTCAACACCTGAACCCCATTCTCTTTGCTGACGACACGACTTATGTCATCTCTCACCCTAATCTTGCCCCCCTCAACACCATTGTTATTGAGGAGCTAAATCAAAATATCGATTTTGGATGACAGCCCAATAAACTTACGCTTAACACTGACAAAACCTACTACATTATGTTTGGTAGCAGAGCAGGAGATGCGCAAATTAGCATTAAGATCGACAATACTCAAATTTGCCAGGCATAATGAGGGCAAATTCCTAGGCCTATACCTCGACAACAACCTGAGCTTCAGCACCCATATCCAACACATAACCAAAAAAGTATCCAAAACGGTTGGGATCCTCTCCAAGATACGATACTACGTGCCGCAAACTGCCCTTCTCACACTATACCATACACTTATATATCCATACCTCACCTAGCTATTTGTGCTTGGGGTTCAACTGCAGCAACACACCTAAAGCCAATTTAAAAACCCAACAAAAGCTGCAGTAAGAATAATCACTAAATCCCATCCCTGGCAACACCCCCCCCCCACTCTTCATAGATCTAAACTTACTCCTGTTCAGTACATCCACACTTACTACTGTGCAATCTACATCTACAGGACCTTAAATTCCAATATTAACCTTGACCTAAAACGCTTTCTTGATAGTTGTGACAGAACCCACAGGCACAACACCAGACACAAACATCTCTATGACATTCCCCGTGTCTGACTAAACCTTTACAAAAATTCAATGAATGTCAAAGGCCCTAAAATCTTGAACACCCTACCTGAAAATTCTAAAACTGCAGACACATTCATCACCTTCAAAACTACCATCGGAAAACATCTTATCTCCCTGATACACCCTGTCAACTAATTACACTAATTACAGCACTGTCAGCAGCGGCAGCGGCAGCGGCAGCGGCAACAGGAACCTTGTCCTCTATTTTTACTTCTACCTGAGGTTCCCAGCAGCCCAGTGATGACCTAATCAAGACCTGCATAACACTAACATGTGTGGATACCCAGAATGATATAAAGCAACTGCAGAAATCACCCAAAAGTTCACAAATTACCAACTAATAGGACTCGTACTACGAACTCCTACCCCGCTGCCACTGAAGTGATACTCCACAACATTCACCCATCACCCATTGCCTACTATTCACCCGAAGCCACAGCCAATAGGGGACAAGGGTCAGAAACAATAAAGGAAGATCCAGGACAGCTAAGGACTCCTAAACATCAAAGGTGAGAGCAGTAATAACACGAGGAAACTTGTTGGTACTGCCAGCCAGGACACAAACCCTCATCACCCACGGGCACCAACCCACAACACAGACAGGAACATAAACGACAAACATGGCCGCCGCCTACAGCTATCAAAACTTTTGAGGGGCCCAGTCCCTGCGGGACCCATTACGTCCCTCTGTAATCTGTAAACACCTTTGTAACTTTGTCATGTTGTGTACCAGACTTACTGGAGTTCATACCTTTGTAAATTGTGAGTTCATTACCTTTGTAAATTGAGAGTTCATTACCCTCTAGTAACTTGGCTTCAGCTATCAAAACTTTGGAGTCCAGTCCCTGGACCCGATTAGTACCTCTGTATCCTTCCTTGACTACCCGCCCCAAAGGATCCCCCGGGTATGGCCCCGTCTCATAATAACTCATATTAAATAAACTAAACTTACGTCTACAGTCCAAGATAACTTCTTCCCGGTATGTGATGTCAAGAAAGATCACCGACCCAGAATACGCTAAATCCTATATGATGTCTAGACCAACCGATTCACCAAACTAACTCAAGAAATGCAGGGACTTTAAAGGCTAGCATGCAGATTAACTTCAACAAAGATCATGCCTCTAGAACATAAATAGAACACTCAGAACAACAAAGCAACACACACACCCGGTCCCTAGACACCATCAACACACATAATAAGACCAGTCACCCTACTTACTACCCAACCTTACGGGGAAAGATCAAGAGTGGTCCAACAACTTGCCAATGTCATAAACCAACTTCAAAGACCATAATGAACACCTACAGCAGCTATTCTGTCGCTGTTGTAGTTAACAGCAAACATACTCCCACCCTCACAGTCACCCGCAAGAGACCTGCATGGGAGACCACCCTACATTGCTTATCAAAGGACACACTTCGCATTAATATACTGTAGTGACGACCTAAGGTGATTGCAAACTGGTGGCGGGCCTACAAGCTCAGGTTAAAAAAAACAGTGCTGTTAAAATTCCAAAACTTACCTACAAAGGAAACAAACCTACTCTAAAAAATCTATTTCTATGAAAACTGATGTTTACATCAATGAGTGCCTTACCTAATACAGACAAAAACTACTTTATCGGCTAAGAAAATTTGTGCTAGCCCAAAAAATCCACCAGTGCTTTGTGAGGGATGGAAAAAATCGCAGTCATAGGAAAACAGCCCACTGGAAAGAGAACTTCCATCTCTACAGAACATGACCTTAAAACATTCCTATGTGAGGCTGGACTAACAGAATCAGAGTAAAGTGCAGATAATACCCATAGTCCACCGTTAGTGTTATATTGTCCATAATTTGTCCCCCCTAAAATTCTAATACCCCAGACTACTTTGATTTCATTGTTGTATTCAACGACCATTTCTCCTCATAGTCTTAATTGTTGTTTATATATCAACAGAATCTGTCTCTCCTTTTTTTAGACAACTTACCACATCACTGTTCCATCTTATTTTACTATAAAACACATAACCATAACTTGTCTTCAATATTTACCTCACTTCAAAAAATACTCAATTGCCCAATTTTATTCTAAATCCCTTTCATTTACCCAATTTTACTTTAATCTATATTGATCAAACTTATTGTAAACTTCTTTTATTGACCATTTTTTTATTCCATACTTTTTTAAACTAGTATTTTCAACTACAAACGTTTATATTATCTGTCTACCATTTCTCGTTACTATGCATATTATAACCAAGTCATTGCCATTTTTATTTTTATCATTTTTTTTATTATTCTCTTGCTACCTAATTTGTGTATTTTATCCTTGTCAATTGTAATCTAATTATACTCTATTCTTGATGTAAAAAACTTATATAGACCTTTTAGTGCAATTACAATTGGAGTCTTGTTCCTTTATTATATTAATTAGAATAAATTCAGTTGTACCATAGCTCATTCTAACTCAATACATAGTCAATTACAAATTCACTATATTAGACATAGTTGCATTTACTAGTGAGAGACTAGTGCTATTTTTTTTATTTATTTGTATTTTTATATTATGATATTAAACCTTTTGTACTTGTTGTGATAGAAACACAGGGCCTTATCTCTAGGCTTTATTGAAAAAGATAGGAATATTCATAGTACGTCTGCAACACAAAAATATAATGTACTAGTACATCATAAATAATGGCTTCTACAGGGATGGTGATGTCTTGCATTCTCAAGAGAAAAAGTTATAACTACAGGCCAATATTTAAACTCACCATGTAACTGCATCGGTGATAAAATGGATAAAGTAGGAGAGAATCACACACCATATGTTGGTGCCCTGATGCCACGCCAAACTGTTGTTGTTGTTAAGGGACCTAGAGGTGGTTTGCTGCATATTTTTGCTGCTGCTCCCCACAGGACCGTAATCACTACAATCTTCCCTCTTCACATCCCCCCCTTCTAAAATATCAGTGACAGTAAATCTCCCTAAAACTGTTATGGTGGCGACGTACACGTCCCGACCTTCTAAGCCCTTGAGCCTCTTCACCAGGTTCGATATTTTCCTTAGCGAGGGATTGATTAACTGCTGAGCAGAATCCTCTATCTTCCATAGGGGTAGTTCAAGGGGCTTTCCAGGAGGGGAAAACGAAGCATCTTTCACATTCTATTGGTGTATATTGAGATTCCAATAATAGGGATTTCAACTGGGGCTAAATTGTCTTGTAGATACTGTAGTTCTTCACCATTTTGGTAGCGAATGTGGGCGTAATTGGATTAGCTTTGCCAGGGAGCTATACCTCTTCACTAAAGGATCTGTCTTGTTCATCCTACGGTGACCTCTTCAGGAGAACGGGTCCAGTGATGACATAACCAAGTGGGTTCCACGGAGGCTCCCGTAGAGGAACGACGTGAATAGTTGAGGAGTCTTTCATGAGGGGTTGCATTAGTAGCTGTGCACAGCAGTGATTAATAGAGTGAAGGGAGCATCAGGTAGGCCAGGTTTGCCAGTGTTGAACAGGTAGATTGCCCGACTTTAATGTCATTGTAATTCATGCCTCCTCATTTAGTACCATTGAACCGCTCCAC
Organism: Cherax quadricarinatus; assembly: GCF_026875155.1. Taxonomy (NCBI): domain Eukaryota; kingdom Metazoa; phylum Arthropoda; class Malacostraca; order Decapoda; family Parastacidae; genus Cherax; species Cherax quadricarinatus. Next base: position 58,377,722 of record NC_069421.1, read on the forward strand.
TTGACCATTGACCTTGAGGGTTGTAGCTTGTTGTTCTTGCTGCAGGCAATACCTTTGCTAGCCAAAAAACTCCTGAATGTTCGTTACTCATGAACGAGGATCCCCTGTCTGAAGACAATGGATATAGGCTGGCATACCAAAAATAGAGAACAACTGCTGAAAGACAAACTATTAACAGTTGAAGCAGCCATATTTGCACAGGGGAAATACAAAGGGAAAAAAAAAATAAAAAAAAAAAAAAAAACCCTTGAATATTCAACCCCTCTACTATTTAAGGGAATACCTATTCTGATTTGTGCTTGGTATGAGGTCCTTTGAACAATCTATATTAATCTTTCTCGAAAGGCTGGGTGGTTTTATGAGATGAGTCTTCTCTGGCTGATGAAAGTTTGTGCTTGCACTCAGCACATACTCGCATGCTCTGATCACTGGTCGCACATCTTCCACGTGTCTGTAGGGCATGTTCTTTGATTTTGACAAAATGGTACTGGCGTGTAACTCCTGGGTGACACAAAAAGCCATGTGGAGAGCTTGAGAGTGCTTGCAAAATTCATGACAATGCTGCTCCACATTGGGTCCTAAGAGAATGCATCAGGTGAGAGGTTTCTCTTGACTCCAGGTCGGGTACAGAATTTCAAAGGTCATAACACGATAGTTCCATCCTCCTGCGTAATATCGTGTCTTCTTTATCCTACTTTTGTTGCCTCTTGTCGAAAACATATACATCACGGGGACCGTTGGTCAGTCCTTTGTGGATGAAATGTCTACCTGTTTAAATAATGCCTCCAGTGGCGAACTGCTTTCTATGTTGGTCCTTGGGCTTCCTTTTCATTACAATCAGTCTTAACATTTCTCTGATCCTTGAAAAAGTTCTCGAAAAGAAGGACTACTGGTCGTCCTGCCTGAGATAAGACTGCAGCAATGGCAATGTCGCAGATGCATCCCGTTTCCACTTCGAATGTAGGGATCTCATCAATGCTTGAACTACTGAGTTTTCAATGTCTGTTTTAGAGTATGCCGAAAGCGGCTTCTGCTTCCTTTGTCACAGTGAATTTGCATCAGACCCATCACGAGAGAGAGAAATAGCACTCAATTATGGTGCGGAACTAATTATGAATAGTTGTAGATCCATTGGAGTAATAAGCAAAGAGGAACAAGAGTTCTTCGGAGTGACTTTTTGTCTTGAGGATTGGAAGTTCCCGTTAGAGGTCGTAGTCGTTCAGGGTCTGGGAATAATGACCTCTTCCACTACATAACCAAGGCATGCTAAGCCTTTTAGTTGAAAAAGTGACCACTTTCCTCATTGTAAACTGATGTCATTTTTCTTCTTGGCGGCTTCCCTCAAAAACTTATCAAGGTTTGCTTCATGTTCCTCCTGGGTCTTGCCCACAAAATGGTAAACATTATCTAAATAACGCTTAAGTTCCCATGAGTTGTCTTCCTGAATGAAGTGAATCCATAATACGTTGGAAGCAGGCTTACCACATTGGTGACTCCAAAAGGGGAGACTCTGGTCCGGTAAATGTGATACAGGCCGTCCGCACTAGCCGAAAGCTGTGTATGTTTTATCTTCATTCTTCATAGGGACTTTGATATTTGATATATGTGTAAGTAGTAAATAATCATCTCAGAACTGTTTCGCTTTATGGTTATACTTAGAATTGATATTTGGTCGCTGTAGAGAAAGACAACGTCAAACTATCATAAATACAAATACCACAATACACACCGACGCCATAACCACACACCACCCAGATCTCTAACCATGATCAAGCACATAAACAGCGAAGAACAAAACGTTGTTGCAGGTTCACTGTATGTCAATTCGAGGTAGAGGGTACCCATCAAGAAGTGTAAATTTGTTGATTGTCTCAGAGTAATCGATAGCCAGTCTCCGTTTCCTAAAAACCATCTTTAACAACAACAACCTGTGCACGCCAAGGGGAATCACTCGGTTCTATAATACCCTCCTTCAGCAGCCTCTGAGTTCTTCTCAATGAACATCCGATCCTCATAAGAATAGCGGCGTGACTTAGCTGATATAGGTGGCAATCCGCGTAAGATTTGCAAACAGCTTTGGTGGGTCTACCCTTAAAGTGCTAAGTCCACAGACAACAAGAGGAGGCAGTTCACCTCCATATGTTAAGGGGGACACTACCTTTGCAGCTTCTGAAAGTCCTGACCAAGGATAACATCAGAGCACAGTTGTGGCAGAATAGCAAAATGTACATCTTGATAATCCTTTCCATTAACTCTGAGATTTACCTTACAAAACCCTAAGGTCTGAATAGAGAGAGATGTTGATGCCATGGAAACGGTTACCTGATGATTGATGTAAGTCAAGGAGAGCCGTTTAACTAAGTCAAGGTTGATGAAACTCTCTGAGCTGCCACTATCAATAAGACCATCTACTTCTGTTTCCTTTGATGAATACTTTTCACAACTGCCTTTGTCAGTAATTTGGAGTAGCCGGCAGAAGTCACTGTTGCTAGAGTCGCATGATCACTGGAATGTGTGGAGGCACTAGCTCTTGTGATGCATTAGCACGAACATACTTTAAGCAAAGTGACCTTTCTTGTGGTCATTTATGGCACATTGCTTCACGAGCAGGACACTTTCTGGACCGTGGATGTCTGAAAAACCACAAAAGAAACACACCGTACTCTGCTGCTGTCACTGAGGCGGTTCCCCAGTAACTTCATTGCAAGAGTCTTGGTCCAGGAATTGCAGCACTTACCACCGAGAAGGCTGAGTGGTACTGTATACTTCAGAATTCCTTCTGGATCTGTTCTGCATCGAACTGGAGCTCTTGCTGGTCAAAGCAGCGGCTAAGTCGAGATTTTATTCTCCAATAACGCGCCTTTCAGTTATTGGAGATTGCAGGCCACTGATAAAAGCATCCCTGATGGACTCGGCGGTACACACATGTACGCGAGCAGTAGGATTGGGGGGATAAATATGGGGGGGGAGGTACTGTGGGGGGGGATGGATGTATGGGGGATTAATGGGAATGAGTCTACAGGGGGGAGAGTGTGGGGTGGGGGGGTGTGGGATAGATGTGTCGGCGTCAGCTGACACTGCTTGGAAGTGACAGTCCTTACCTAAAATTTTCAGTGCTTGAAATAATTCCTCTAAGGACTCATCATCTGCTGGCGGCGATTGCAAAGCCGATAGCGTGCAAAGATTTCATTTGTAGGTTTAATATACTGAGACTTGAGTTTTGATAGCATCTTCGTAGGTAATTACACTTCAGAATAGACTTCATATAACTTAGGTTACACAAAATTGATGACTACTTAAGGTTATCTAGATCTTCTTTAGAAGGGCTCCCAAGAAGTTTTCGAAAGTGCTTTAAACCAGTGCTTCCATTCCTGAGCAGCCGTTGATATGCTGGGTCACAGTCTAGCCTCTCAGGTTTCAGTAAACGCTCCATGTTGTGATGTAGTCATAGCGCAGGATCACACCAGGTAGCCCAGGATTTCTTTGTTCAATAAATTGTTGTGATAGAAACACAGGCTTATCTCTAGCTTTTATTTAACATAGAATCTTCATAGTATTGGGGGGGGGGGGGGGGGGGGGGGGGGGGGGGGGGGGGGGAGGGGGGGGGGGGGGGGGGGGGGGGGGGGGGGGGGGGTGGGGGGGGGGGGGGGGGGGGGGGGGGGGGGGGGGGGGGGGGGGGGGGGGGGGGGGGGGGGGGGGGGGGGGGGGGGGGGGGGGTATTATGATTATTGTTATTTTAAATGGATAAAAACCTTAGTACATCTAAATAGCTTATACAGGGTTGGTGATGTCTTGCTATGTCAAGAGAAAAGTTATAACTACAGGCCACATATTTAACGTCACCATGTAATTCCTGCATCGCTGATAAATGGATAAAGTAGGAGAGAATCACACACCATGTGTTGGTGCCCATGACACACACCAAACTGGTGTTGTTGTAGGGCCCTAGAGGTGGTTGCAGTATTATCCTGCTGCTGCTCCCCACAGGACCAGTATCACTACAGATGCACCATAGACATGTGGCTCCTCCTGCATGATAGAATGATGATAGATGGACTCACTGGTGTCAATCTCCCCTGAGCCTTAAGTCCATAAATTTCAGTCTGAAGTTCTTTTCGTATTATTGTTCTCAAACTACTACCTGACAAGCCAAGATTGTAATCTACTCCCTCTTTGAAAGCATACAGCTTAGCCAATTTATCGATTCATCATGCATCTGAAGACCATGTGAGAAGGAATCCACAGCATGTTGCACCTGACTCCACTGTCCACAAATCCTACCAACCTGTGTCTGGCTTTCTGACACAACATGCCACAATTTATCTTAAATGAGTTGAGAGCTTTATGATTGACAGAGATCAGTTACAATTAAACTGTCTATATCTTGATACATAGATGCATTTCAGTGCAAGGAGTAATGGCAACAGTTCTGTCTAGAAGGCCCAATTTATTGAATGCGTGCTCCAATTTCTTTAAGAGAGCCTATCACTCTGTACGACAACAAGCAGCACTACCACTGCACCAGTGGATTGGTGAACATAACCATCAACGTAAATAATTTTTGCGAGAGTGTGTGCTGTGTGACTAAGTTATCACAATACAGCTTAAGGCCTCATGTTGGCTTCAGGCGAAAGTTTTGGTTGTGATTTTAAGAAGTTAGTTTGGGGGGAAATGGAGGAATGGTATTTGGAATGGGGTAATATTCCATGGAGCGGAGAAGTGCAGCTCGTTGCCTTACATGACATAGATCGTGTATCTGATTCATGCGGAGGTCGGTTTTCCAGTCTTTTCGATCCATCTGGAGGGAGTTGTTTCACCAGTGCTGAGGAAAGTTTGAGGGCTTCTGGGCAGGGGTTTGAATGAGCTTGCCTGAGCATATTAACCCCAATTATAAATATTTCTTTCAGTAACACGCTCTCTGATGCTTGAATATCAAAGTTCGTTTTGCATATTTAAAATTTGGGGCAGTAACGAGGGGCATCCTAAAATGATCCTCATTGCTTCGTTCTGCAAGTTTTTCCAGCCCTCCAAGCTCCATCAGACACAAAGCAAGTATGGGCGCAGCATAATCAACCAATGATCTAATATAAAGCAAGATACATCATTTCACAATTTTAACATTAGCAACCATACCTGGGTGAAGCCCTGCCACAACTCTAAGTGCTCTTAGTCGTTCTTTGCATTAGCGACAAAGTACTTGTTTTACAACAGGTCCCAAGTAGTGGAACCTCAAAGCTCTAGATACCTTATCTTCTTAACATATTCTAGAAGAGACCCATCATTCAATTGGATCTGACGAACTGTGGCCTCTCTGTCCGAGGAGGACCCTATTGAGTAACTTTGTTTTATCCAGTAGAGATTATCAACCCCAGGTCCGACACGAGGCTAGTACATGATTAAGAATGTTTTGGGTGTTGAGAATCCGGTGGTTGATCATTATATCATCAGCAAAACTAATCACATAATTATGGGGCTGACTAGGCATAGTATTAAGTAATGCATTAATTAGAATATTGAACAGTGTGGGACTGAGCACACCTCCTGTGGGTTCCCCTAATTCAAAGTCTTTAGTTACACTTCTATTCCCTAGTGAGTGAATGTCCCTTCCTCGACTTCCTATTCACGGCGTATCCCATAACTCGTCGCCATTATCTACATATGGGATAAGGGCGCGTTTAAGGCTGATCCAGGCCAAACAGCGCTCCAAGCCAGCCAGTGAAGGCCAATGCTACATCTGTTTCTGAATCCCAGAATGCCATTTGGTGAACGTTCTACAGTGTTCCGGCCAACCTTCGGTGTTGTGAGAACTAGTTCATATGTAGTGAAAAATTGTCTGTCCATTCCATACACGTTTCTAGATGTGTTAAGTGCTGTGGGTTTGGAGAATTAACAAGTAGTACAGAATGGTAACACTATCCGAGACGAACTGTGGGCCCAGTGAATGGCCTTAGAAAATTGCACTGCGACTGCAGCCACTACACCCATATTGCCTGTGTCCCTAGCGAGGTGAATGTCCTTTCCTTGTCCCTTCTCCTTCCTCGATTGGAACCAGCCATTCGCCTCTTTTGCTTGTGGTCTAGAGGCGGCTTTTTGCCAGACCAAATGGGTGCTTGAAGTGCCCGTGTCCTCTGTGCCGCCCTCTTGAGCCCTCCGCTCATCTTGCGAGTGTCTCCTGTGTGCCTGCCTGCCTGCTGCATAGTAGGTGTCCCCGGGTGGTTTGGCGCGGGCTTGGCGTGCACAGTCCAAGCAAGCTTGAGGGCAAAGCACTAAAAGCTAGCCATGAACAAGCTAAGGCAGCCTGCAGTTATAGCTGTTCCCCTAGGGCCCAGCATGTCTGTATACGATCTGCAGTGCTGCTGGCATACCAGTGTTTCCTGTAAGTGGCTTGAGAACAATTTGACGAGCATTGCAAGTGCCGACCATTTTGAGTGGGACATGCCAAGGTTCACTTATAAACAAGAAAACTTGTGAACATTCATCTGTCATATATAATACTTGGTGAAGTGTTAATGCTGCTTTCCCCACAGTTAATTGTCAATTGTAAACCTGTAATAAGACTTTAAAAGGCTCAGAGTTACTTCAGTGTAGTGACTCCTTACATTTTGATAAATCAGTGGTAACACATGCTCAGCTCAGTGTAACTGAACTATTAAATACGGTTTACAATAATTAAGTTGCATGTCCTAGTGTCATTGTTGTGCTTTTCTAATGACATTTCTCGTTCAGGTGGAGGTGGGGTATCACTGAAACTTTACTGCTAAATTCCCGTAATATTTTCAAATTGCAGTGTTCATCGTGATGTGATTGTGTAACTTATGCTTTGTATTTTTACTGTGAACAAGTTTACTCCTGCATATTGTTCCGTTTCATGAATACTTTCTTACTTGAGTAATTCGGTTACCTTTCAACTGTGAAAACAGAGCAGCCTTTTAACATCTATGTTACCCTTGCCATCGCATTCTAGTGGTCTAGCGCCTAGATAAAATTCTATAGTTACAATTTGCAATCATTATACTTCTAGTTATACATTGTGTAAATTGTTTTAGACTATTTGATCAACTGGATTGTGAGTGTTTAACTTCTGATTACCCAATTTAATGACTGCAGACACGCATCTGTGACACATAATAAACACATTAAAACGCTGGTAACTCCAAAGCTGTGCCTAGTGTTGACCTTGAGAAGTTCAGTGTGTTTAATTACGACCAGCGGTGTACCACTCTCACCTATATTTACATCAACAAAAAGTGTATTCAGTAAGTGATACAGTGTACACTTGGTGTAACCTTGGTAACACTTGTCATACATAGTAACGCTGTGTAAGTGAGATTGTTTAGGTACTTGGTTCATTCTATCTACAGCTGCACACTTATGCTTGCACACATGTATAACATAGTAACTGTGAGTTACCCAGATGGGACCAAGGAAGTCGAACCAGAGTGATTTAATCACATTGTCATTGTAACATTACCTATTTTTTTTTTTTTTTTTTTTTATTTTTTTTTTTAATAATACTGGTTACAATCTATGGTTGGGGTAGAGGTTGTCATTCAGCATTTCATTGTGATGTCTGCTATATTACTATTTCAGTGAGGTACATTAGGGGGCAGTAGCCTGAACTAACTCAAGTGAAGTTATCATTGAATTTGAACACTCTTGTTTAATGTGATGTATACAGAATTCTAATTTTATGCTCAATATTAACCTAACTTGTCTCCTCTCTCTCTCTCTCTCTCTCTCGGCTTCTTCTTTTCATCTTTGAAATTTGTGGATAAGTGTAAGACCTCGCTTGTACCATCCATTGATATCATTATATGTACCATATTATAACACACATAGAAAGGTCTCTGAGTGTGTTTTTGGTGGGGTGTGTGTAGTATTGAGTGGTGGTGGGTCTGGTTGAGTTATGGTTTGGAGTGTTTCATTGAACTTGAGCACTTGGATCTTGTGATCTATTTTGGAACTTCCGACTTTGTAGTGAATATTTGCTCATAGCATAAGCTATAAGGGAAAGATAAGAGAGGAATTCCCCCCCCCTATGTGTTGTGAAGTCATCACCAGATATCATCACTGCAAACACATGGCAACTGTCCCCATAGTAGGAACCTATTTTCTGCAGTTGATGGAAATGATGATAGCTTTCCCAGACCTTTAAAGTAAACAAAAGAGAAAAAATGAGAAGGGCTAGAGCGTTCGACGTAGTCAGACTCACTTGACTCGTACACCAATGTGGATACTAACGTCCGTGGTGCACAGAGGCCTGCAAGACGTCTTTTCTCAAGGAAGAATGTGTTTAAGCTGGAACTTCCCTGAACAACACTCCGCTGCCTGCTAAGTGTGCATGGCTATGAAGCTGTAAACAGAGCATACTAACTCAAGGATCCAATGATAGGAAAAACACACACAACTTTGTGTTTGTGGAACAGAATAAAGAGCTGTCAATGATCTACTTAGTACACCCTTAGGGGATATTAAGCCTGCTCTGACCTCCATCAGACACTCAACCACTTTAAAAAATGGTCAGTATCATAATCTTTGGATACCCTCTCTGCATGGACCCATCCCATCTGACTCTAAATTGAAGCATATCATCAAGCCTAAAAGACTTAAAGGAAAATCCCAAATTATTGCCAGTTGGGTGGTCCTGTGCCCCCCCCCCGGAATATTGGGGGCATGGTTTACGTTTCCTAAACATCGAAGTGTACCTACCCCCCTAACGTAGGTGTTAAAAAGGGCCAGCACTATGGCCATGTTGCGTAGACTGTGGAATACTACATTCTTGGTTGTGGTAAGTGTGCTGGGAAAACATTCCACTAGGGGAATGAAACGTAGGCCCTGACAGCCGAAAATTTAAGTGTATTAACTGTAAAAGAAATTGGGGTTCAGTCTCCCCACAAGGACTGCAGTCAGAACCCAAACAACCTTCGATGAAACCTGATAAAAAGTCCTTTAATGGTAACTGAGGATGGGGCCACCCCGTCTAAAAACAGCCAGATCTGAGGGCTGAACCTCTGCAAAGTGTGCAGAACCCACTCACTGCAAAGGATTCTGGTGATAACAGAATGCCATCACACACACCAGCTGTGGAGGAGGTAGCCATCCCTGCTAGCACATATGGAACTACTGGTCTGCCACTACAGATACCTATGGCTACACCTGAATATGGGGGATGAGTTTGTCATTTTCCCAATACAACAACTACAAACATCAGACGGACACCACACAGGTAACCTCCCTGGAAATTGGAGATGAGTCAGATGCACAGGACCTACCTGCAATGAATGATGAAACAGAGAACACTAATGTAACCATGGTACCTGTTAAGGTGATAGGTGTTAAAGAAAGCACTAACCCCGAAGTGCCATCCTCCGGGGAGGCATTGGAATTCGCCTGACCTTCCTCATATTATAACAACTTTCCAGAAAAAAATTGCGCATCTTGAACAGATCCTGACATGTTTTAAAAAATATATGTAATCAGGATGATGCCCTTGAGCATGGTGATTATGTCAAAAGTGCAGCAATCTCCGTTCAGCTTCCAGCAATTTGGGGAGAAAGAAAACCCAAAACTCTTGCCTTCAAACTTTCCTTTATAAATTGGCTGCCAAAATGCCGAAAAATGCTTAAAAATAAAGGTCCTGAAGATAAAGACGTACAAACTATGCTATTTGCTCTAAGTTCTCACACTGTAGTCAAAGCATAATTTGTTTTACCTCTTATGAGCAGAGATTGTAAAACTCACTACAATGGATACATTACAAATCTTTTCATGGAACATTGCTTCCATCAGGAAGCGGTTGCCTTTTATTACATCATATTTAATCAAACCCAAAAATTTATTATTTT
>NC_069421.1:58388066-58433185 GCF_026875155.1 Cherax quadricarinatus
CCAAAAAATCTCCACTTGGGCCTACCAGCTTTTGCTGCTTTTTTGAAGCCGCTTAAATTTTTTTGAGTATACATACTCAGAAACGTGGCTCGTAAGATGTATATACATGACCGAAACGGGTCAAGGGTTAATCCGGCTATTACTTAACCCCTTTCTGTTTGGGCCATATAACGTGTATGTCTTCGGCCAGTGTTTTGGACACATGTACTCATAATTTAACGGCTTCAAATCAAGGGGAAAAGCTTACCCCAATTGGAGAATAGGTCGTGTGGTCTGTGCACTGTATAAAAAAAAAATCTGCAGCATGTATCATAAGAAAAAAAAATAACTCTGTTTTTTTTATTAAAACACCGACTTTGTGGTGTTTTTTCATGTAGTATTTTGGTTGTTTCCTTTTTTCTTGGCCTTTGATAGAATAAAAATATTTACAGAAAAGAGATGATTTTGATTATTTCACACAAAAACAACCTTGAAATTTGACTCAAAGTAGGGAAAAGTTTCATTTTTCCAATTTTCAGAGTAAAAATAGCCAACCCCAAACACTGAAGGGGGGGAAAAACTTTTTCCACACTATTTAAAAAATACCATTTTTACAATTTTGGCAACGCATAACGTAAATTTTCTATTTTTTTGTAAATAAAAAATCAAAATAACATGACTAAAAACAAGATATTTTATTTTAGTGCCAAGAATGTCACGTGTTTATTCTGGACCCTTTTTGAAATTGGCGTCTTTTTTAAATTTTTGCGTGAAAGGGGCCCAATTCCCAAATTTTCGGTCATTTTTATTGGGTATTAAAATCGGTAAAGGGGGCATTTCTTGTACCCACTTATAAAAAGTAATTAGTTCTAAAGAAATGCTATGATTTTTGGTCGACTGAACTTTGGGAAATTGTTTAAAAATACCAAAGTCGGTGAAATTGCAGGTGAGTTTTAATCGCCAGATTTCTAATTCCGGGAGCATAATTCCAAAGTTTCCTCAAATTCCCGTACTTTTGGTGCATTCCATGGGGGAAATATTCTTTTCCTTTCTAAAAAAAAAAATAATTTGTTTTTTCCCTAAAATTTTGCGACCTAGGGAGACTCAGGTTTTGGGGTTTGCGACAGTCAAGGGTAAATTTCGTGGCATCTTAATCTGGGGGTTTTCCACTGTACCTCAAAATAAAAACCAAATAAGGGGGCAGATGGATTTTAAAATATTCTCGTGAATAGAACCAAAATGAATATGAACAGCAAAATTTCGGTCTGCCATAGAAAACTTTTTCTCCGGGCACATTATTGGCCCCCCTGTTCTCTCCTCATTCTCATCCCTGATTTTAGCACGATTCATAATACACATCCTTGCAGACAGTACAGAATCTGTAGAGTGACCCCAAACTGAAAAAACAGCAAACCTTAGCCATATAAGTTCTCCATGGCCCATTGATAAAATGGTTAATGGGGACAATTTCATTTACTCTTTTGTAAAAAAAAAAATGAAGAAAAAAAGACGCAACAGAGAAAAAAACTTGAGTGAGACTAATAATAAAGCCTTTATATTATTTTTTTTACTATGTGGTCCCCTGGCTCTCATTAAAAAGTTGTTCTTCCCCCTTTAGACTAGGCTCCCCTTTCTGTAGACAACATCGTGGATCCTTGGGGCAGTTTAAAACCTCCAAGGTTCGGCTGCATCTTGGGACATTCCTGGGCCTCGGGAAGACTCTGCATAGGTTTGTATCGTGGTACCTTGGGACTCGACTTGGAATTTTGTTGTGGATGGGCCCGGGGTTTGACTGGGAATTTTTGTTTTTGGGAAAGTGGGCCCAAATTTTTTAACTGTGGGAATTTTTGTTGTGGATGTGGCCAGGGTTTTACTGTGGAATTATTTTTGGGTTGGCCAGGGTTTTTGACTGTGGAATTATTGTTTTTGAATGTGGGCCCGGGGGTTTTGACTGGGAAATTTTTGTTGTGGAGGGGCCCCGGGTTTGACTTGGAATTATTTTTGTGGATGTACAGGGTTATGATTTGGAATTATGTTGTGGATGTCCCGGTTTTGACGTGGAATTATTGTTTGGCTGTGGGCCAGGTTTTTGACTGAGGAATTTTTTTTGGGCTGTGGGCCGGTTATGACGGGAATATTGTTGTGGCGTGGCCATGTTACAAAAAATGGATTTTTAAAAACTTTGAATCTCCCGTAATCCCGGAAAGGACTGCCCTTCTAGCACCGCCCGTTTACTGGGTTTTTGTAACAAGTACGTATCCTTTCCAATTACCATTAAAAACGTATGATTTAATAGTGCTTCAGGATTACAACTGGGGGCACTAACTGAGAAATTAAAAATTTTAAAATTTATTAAGTCCCAAGGTAAACAAATTAAATTAAATTAATCACAGTAATCAAAATAATATCACTTCTCTCGATACAAAAATTTTTTTGTGCTGAAAGCGCATATTTTATTTATAATTCTTAAATACCCGTCTGTACATTTAAAATTAATAAAATTTTCAAATATGACAATAATTTTGTGTTAAGGCTCTAAGGGGGTTCGCTTTGTCTCAGACCTACTAGACTTAAACAATGACTAAAATCCTCCATAAACAATTCTTGACCAACTGGCTCAGAAAAAAATCTGCTTAACATAAAAAAAAAATGCTAAGCCCAAAGCAATTAAAAAAAGCAACTGCGACACAGAAAACAGGAACAAAGAGATAATAAACGACACTAAGTAGGGGCCAATTTCAGATCCTCCACAAGTCACCCAAAACCCATACAAAATGAATTAAGTTTTAGCATAAAAAATCCCCACTGGTGACACAGATACCAAAACAAGTTAGGCGAAGCTACACCAGGACCTGATTCTCAGAGTGTCTAAGAGACACAACCTCAGTACAACGTCGAAAACATAAGTCTGTACAATGTTCTGTGAACAAATTCTACAGAACTAACAAGAATAATGAGACAGACAATCTGTCCAACCACCCAAAAAGTCAGACCAGGCGAATACTTCAGGGGGAGGGGGGAAAAACCCCCCCTCGATCACGTGAAGCTCCTGGAAACTGGACAAAACAGAAACCGGCGAGTAACGGCAAGGACGAAAATTTTACAGAAGTTTAGACAACCCAAGATTTTAAGGACACATATTTACATCCCCCAAACCCAAAGGAAGCTAAGTCAAAAACAAGAAAAGCAATACATTTACATTTAGCTTTTAATCGAAAAATATAACCCAATGAAAAAATTATTTGAAAAGAAAAAATTATATATAACATAATTTAAATTGCAATCCATTCAGGGTTGCAACACCAGGGTTATGACGGGAATTATTGTTTGGGGCTGTGGCCACCCGTTATGGCTGGGTTTTTAAAAGTTGTGGCTGGGGCCAAGGTTTTATGACTGGGGTTTTTAATAAAAATGCCCGAAATTTTGGGCCTGCTTTTTTCCCATCGGAGTTCATGGGTTTATGGAAGGTAAAAAAACAAAAAGACTCAGTACGGGTACTTGAAAAATTAACACACAATCTGCACTAGGAGAGAAAAACTTTTTACAACATTTCAGCCCGAAACTTTTTGCCCGAATTTTTTCTCCTGTGTATGGAAGGTAGTTGGGCAGCTTAAGCTTTGGGAATAAACTACCTTTAAAAAAACTAACATTTAAATAAAAAGGTACATAAATCCCCAGCAGGTGGGTAATTACAGTAAGGCCCCCCATTTTTATAGGGCTTTTTAGGTTCCGGGCCTACCACCAAAAGGGGATTTTGCCGTAAAGTGGGCCCAACCCTTTTTTTTCCCCCTTTATAAATGCAAAAAAATACTAGATAGCAAATTTTAAACTAGCATATTTTAACATCAATAAAACTAGGCATTAAAAAACAAAAAAATTAAATTCTCATTAGTAAAAATCAATTTCTTACCTTAAAATATTTTTAGTCTTAATCGGGTGAGATGATTTTTTTACAAAAATACTACTCAAGTGTGGTATGAAAGATAGCCAGTCAGGCACCATACAAGGCCCCCCCCACCTACTGATAATTTTTCATGCATTTAAACCCTTTTAAAGGGGCCCCAAGGGCCAAAAATTTTAAAATGTGTAAAAAGTGGGCCCCAAAAATTTTTTTAAAAAAATAATTTTTTTTATTTTTCTTTTGAAAAAGGTAGAGAATCTTTTTTTTGAAAGGGAATTTAAAAAAAAAAGTAAAAAAAATGATTTGGAAAAAAAAACAAATTAAAAACCCCTTTTTGAAATTTTTATGTCGGGGATATTTAAAGCATCGGCAATTTTTTCGGGCTTTTACTCCCCCTTTTTGGGCCAATTAAAAATTTTTCCAGTCGCTAAATTTTTTAGCTATTTCACTATAGCGTTTTAGCACGAATTTTACCAATCAACTGTTTTCCCAAAAAAAAAATAAATGAAACGGAAATTTGGGGAATTTTTGGGCCCAAATTTTTTCAAAGTTCAAAATAGGGTTCCAGAAAAAAAATGCAAGCATCCCCGGCACTAAATTAACATTTTTCCCTTTTATTCATTAGTTTTTGTTTTCAGGGTTTACTAATGAATTTCCCTTTTGATTTTTTTATTTACATAATGAATTTTTATCAAACCCCAAAAAAATAAAGGGTTTACTGTTTTTCAAAAAAAATTGTTAATACGTAATTGTAAAAAAAAAACAGCACATTTGTGAACAATATTAGACCTACCAGCAGGCTGTATAGACGGGGGCATTTGAACGGGCAAAAATTTAACTTTCTGCACTTTGACTCATTTTTCAACCATTTCCAGACTGAAACCAATCAAAACACCTATTTCTGTAACTGTTTTCCATTCTATCAAAAAAGACCAAGAAAAACCAAATACAAATAAAAAAACTAAAGAAAAAAACACCCGCAAAGCGCTGTTTTAATAAAAAAACGGTCTCATTTTTTTTTCCATTATGCACAGTGCTGCAGGGTTTGTTTTATGTGGTGCTACTACCACATAATTACAAGGACCTCTGCCTTATGATCATCTCCCAATTCAATAAAAATGAAAAAGTATTTTTTTTAGTGCTTTGTACTGTATTTTTGGAGGTCTGAAACGGGGCTAATCTAATTTTTAAAATATTTCCCTTTTGGGGGAAAAATTCGTTCAGAACGGCACCCCAACAACTTCTGGAAAGAAATTCAAATCGTAAGTTGGGGTCCACGTTTCTCTCATAACAAGGGAAAATTTACCGCTCACAGCTTATCAGGAGCTTTTGCTAATGACTATCCAAAGGGTTTTCACCCCCAAAATAAAGCCAAGATCTACAGCACGACCCTTGAGGGGTTAAGTGCCCAGAGCGTAAAAAAAGCAATACAGCCTCTCTTCACTTAGCGCGATTCATTTCCCTATTCTCTTTTTACTATATACAGTACACACAAAACTTTAAAAATAAAACCGAAATGCTAAAAATGGTCAAGTGTGACATTTAAACAATATCAAAGATTTTTGACACAAACCCACTACCATTATTTTTTTTTCCCCAAACGACAAATTGCTTACCAACAGGTTTGGGAACAGAACTCTGTCTTTAAAAATGGGGAGAGGCTGTACAGTTCACTCGTTACTTACCTTAAAATATTTGTTATCTTAACCTTTAACTGTTTTTGGCCGTATATACAGTCTTACAGCCAGTGTTTTCGATTATATATATTCAAAAATTTCTAGCGGCTTAAATAAAACGGGAAAAGCTGGTGGGGCCACATGTGAAAGAATGGGTCTGTGTGGCATGTGCACTATAAAAAAAAAAATCCTGCGCACCTTTGTAAAATAGAGAAAAAAAATAAAGTTGGTAGAATTACCGAAATATTTGCCCCAACAAAATTTCCATTAGTTGCACTTGTGTCCTTTTATTTTTCAGAAAAAAAAAAAACTCGACTTTTTTTTTTTGGGGTTTAAAAAAGCTGACTTTGGGGTGTATTTTTCATGTAGTTTTATTTTTTATTCCCCCTTTTTTCTTGGTCTTTTTGTAAATGAAACATACACAAAATAGAGATTTTTTGATTAGTTTCATGATGAAACAACCTTGAAATTGAGCTCAAAGTGGGGGAAATGTCGATTTTTCCAATTTTCAAATAAGGAAAATCAAAAACCACACCCAATACTGTCAACGGGGAGTCGATTTTTCTTTAAAACAAGTGACTGATATATTTATACCATTTCTAAAATTTTATGCAGTAACGCAAAACAAAAAAATTTTCCTATTTTTGTATAATAAAAAATCAACTAGAAAACAAGATTAATAAAGGGGTACCTGGAGATGTACAAATGAAAACGGGGAAGTTTTTTTAATCCAAGAAGTCTGCATTGTTTATTCTGGCCCTATTTTAAAATTGGCATCTTTTTTTAATTTGTTGAAATTGGCCAAAATTTGCTAATTTCGACCATTTTTTTTTGGGCATTGAAACATAAATAGGCATTTTTCTTGTACTCAATTGAAGAAAAAAGGGATTCTAAAAAAACCTGTTAGAGTTTTGGTCGCTGGAAAAGGGGAATTGCTGAAAAATAGGGTTAAAAATGGGTGAAAGCCAAGATATATTGCGGGTTTGCAAAACGTTGTGGGAGCAAAATTTCCGTATGTTTTAAAAATTTCTTCTTTGGTGTCAAAGATCGGAAAAGATTTCTGTCAAAAACGTCCCCACTTAGCACCCTATCCCCTCACAGGGGGTTTTGTGCCTTAACAAGACCACAGACCTACACCCCTCGCTGCCTCATACCCAAACCTCTCTCAAGGGCGGGCACCTTACTTCCCTACACACCCCCACCTCAAGCGACCACTTCATCATGAGGAGCCACTATCAGCACCTTCACCCCCATTAGAGGTTTCTTACTAATGTTGGAGACCAACTAGTTTTGTGAAAATCCGTCCTGACATAAGCTGTTGTTGAAAAATTTTTGGGGTGACAGGCCCAGAAAATTTTGCAAGAATTGCTGGCTACCCTCATGGATGAGAAGGGACAGGCGGGCAAGGAGGGGGTGTTGCCTTTTCTCTAAAAGTTTCATCCCAAACGTTTTATGTTTTTCCACCCCTACACATCTTGAAAAGATGTTCTTCAAACTCTGATAAATACTAGTACCTCTGTCTAGCATGTGCAATGTACAACCTCGTGGCAACGCAGACCCCCATCAAATTCCTAAGGAAAATATTGACTCCCTTTTTTTCTACAACACAAGTCAACATATTAAAATTTTGGTGACCCAAAACCACACCTTATACAGGGGACTTTGTGACCTTCTTGCATGTTTGACATGAAAACTTTGTTTTTTTCCCTACTCATTCTCGGCTCCTCCCTTGACCCGTATGGTGATCGGGCGAAGGCAAAGTCCTTGTCAACCCCCCCTGGGCTACTTTTGGACGTGGACCCAAGCTTTTTTTAAACGACATTTTTAAGACCCCCAACAAAAACGAGGTGAGGAGCCCCACAACCACAACCCTGGCTATGGGAAAAGGGGAAAATTTGGCCAGCCCTTCGCTGACCCCTCGCCACCACCGTTGGAATGCCTTTCCAAGGGGATTTTTGACAACCAAGTGAAAGCCTTCATGGCACATCCTTAATCTACAACAAACACATTCCCCCCCGGCAATTTTACAAAGCCACAGATCAGCCTTTGGGTTTGGCTTTTCGTTTAGAGGGCGCATGCTAAACAAAGCGGAAAAAAGGTATAAAAAACATCCTCCCCTATAACGGAACTTCACACGCAGCCTGGGGCATATGGGGACTTCAAAAAGGGGGGCCTTTGCAAAATGGATGGACACAAAAAGAAGCTACAACAGGGGGGTAGGCCCAAAACCTGGGGGGCCAGGGCAAGGACAGAAAAGGGTTTATCTGCCTGTAGCTCATTCCCACCTCAAAATTGACAGGGGGACCACCTCTACTAGTAGTCAAGAGAAGGCGACCTCTTTTTCTGAACACTTTTTCTATCAAAAGCAAGTTCCTGACCCAAGGGGCCCTCCTTGGTAGCTGCAAGAACGTTCAAAACGTCACAGGCAATAAGGGAGGAGGAGTGCACTCCTTTAAAACGCTTGACCCAAAAAAGGCTGTGGGCCCAGACAATTTGGGCCCAAAAATTTTTTAGAAGATGGAGACCAGCAGCACACCTCTAACCGCATCTTTCACAGCCTAGTACGTGTTAAATGGCCCCTCTATGGAAAGAGGCAAATGTAGTCCCTGTTCCCCAAAAAGAAGAGCAAGCAAAATCAGCAACTACAACCATGTCACCCCTGTAAACCCACGGGAAATCCTTGAGACAATAACTCAAACAAATGACAAGTTTTTTTGACTACCCATCCTACTTTTGATCGTCAATAGGTTTTCGGGAAAAGGGTTACTCTGCTGCTGATCTGTTGTTAAACCTCTCCACTAAGTGGCACCATCACGGGATGAATCCAAAGTCGCGGGGTTGGTAGCATGGCATTGCGGCGACTTTGCTGGCGCTTTTCGCCGGGGTGGGGCTCGGGCCTTTACCCAAACTTCAAGCACGGGGAATTGCAGGCTCTATGATTCCCCCTCAGTTTCCCTTTCATGGAATCTCTAAGGTAGTTCTAAATGGAACGAAAGCAAAAACATCCATTGGGGGAAAGTGTCCACAAGGAACGTCTGGGTCCATTGTTAGGGAATGTCTATTTTTCAGTACCTCTTCTCTCACCCCCGAACCACATGCTAGCAGACCTGTTCACTCATTCCTTACCAAGAGAAAAAAGCCAGCGCTCTAAGCTACATCAATCACCACTGAGAGCATATCATTTGGGGAAATAGTTTCAATAACATTTGCACCTGAGAAAACGCAAAGAATCGTCTTTTGGGCCCCATGAGGTAAGCTGGTGCAGAGAAAGGGATGAAGGGGGGTGTTGGTACCTGGAGAAAAATTTATATCCTTTGGGGGAAATTTGAATTATAGAGTGATACAGACAAGGATGTGAATCAAGATTAACAGACAAGGAGTGAGTCTAGCATGTAAACAGATAAAAAAGTAAATTATAGCATGAAAACGGGAAAAGATGTAAATTTATGGCAGTGTATACAGAAAAAGGGATAGCACACAGAAAAATACACTGAAAAGAGCTAAGCCATCACATGACCAAATAACAAACCCAAAAAATATAAAGGGTTAAAGAAACAATCAAGGATGAATCAAACACACACTCACAAAATGAAACTTTTTCCAAGATAAAAAACGAACAAGTTGTCTGATGCAATTATAAAAAACAGCCCACACGTTCCAGTGACATAACCCAAGCACAGTGCAAAGATACGCTATCAGGATAATACGACCACACGATTACCCTGCAAAAAAATGAAAAAAAAGAAACTTTTTTGCTAGGAAACAAGGTATAACACAGAAATTAGATCGACTTCAGGGATTGATAAAAGAAAGGCCTAATTAAAAAGCAATTAAAAAAAAATGTAGTTACATCAACGAGTGTCTTAACGAAAAACTTAAAACCTTCTTTTCAGTTGAAAAATTTAAAGGGGAAAAAAAAATACGTCGGGTTTTTCACTCGAGATGGAAAATACTAGTTGGGAAAACATCAACAGACAAAAAAACCCTTTCTCAAATGAAGTGATTTTCTCCCCCTTCCCTTTAAAAAAGCTGACTTTTCCCAAAACATAATAATGCCCTTTTTTTCCACACATACTGTGGTGCAAAAGGGTGACGGTACTAATACATTATTTTGCAAAAGTACATTTTTTTTTTACTACTAATCCAGCTACCCCAAATACTTTTTACTTTTTAATTGCATTAAAAGCTCAAATTTTGTGTGGCAAGTCAAATCTTTCACCTAAAATTTAAAGTTCTTTTTGGTATAAAAATACAGTACTAACAGCATAAAAAGTAAAGTAAAACATGAAATACCAAAATAAAACAATAAAAAAAAGCATTACAAAAAAGTGATTTATATTCGTAGAAAGTTCAACTTACGACCCTTTTGACTTAGGGCCCCGGTTTTTTTCGGGGAACTCGTCGTAAGTCGTGGTAGTGTACTTATTTTAGTTCCATTTATATTGGTGGGAAATTTTAGTATAACCAATTAGTTTATAACCAATTAGGTAATCCCAATTTTAATTTATTGTGCAGTTCCCGAACTGCTTTTTCTAGCTATCCCAAACCCTCCCTTTATTTTTTTTTTTTACTTTGTATATGCTTTTAATTGCTCAAATTTAAATACATATTAAAAGTCAATTTCTCCTAAATCAGTATTATACTAGTGACTATCTGTCCTTTAACTTTGTTTACCTTTTTCTTAGTTTAATCCCTTGTATATTTTCTCCTTCATTTTAGCTTTAAATAACAACCTTATTTCATATATTCACAATTGTTAAAAAAAATAAAGTGCTTTTCTCATGGCTAAAGTGTAATACATCATTATTTTAATATTTTATTCCCTACCCTCCCTTATTTGGGTTACCACTTTATTTTTCACCACACTTTTTTTTAGTCCCTTTTTATGTCTCCTTTTTTTTTAGTTTAAAACCCTTTGACTTCGTGGTCGTATATATACGTCATGGGAGATACCGTGTAATTACTACACAGCAGAACAATCAAAGGCACTTCTCAGAGCCAAAACAACATAACTACTTCCCCTACAACGTCAATCTATAAGCAAACATTACGATGACCTCCAGCTTTACTAAATTCCCGCCCCCAGTATTCCTCATTCTCTCACCAAAACCTGACAAAACCCGTTTTTACAGACATCTATGCCATCCTGGTTACTAGCCATTCACAACGTGGGGCCAATCAACAAGGGGGTGCACGCTATATACTACTCAGACCAACTTGAATGTATCACAATACTTGCACAAAAGGGTGAACATAGGAAATATAATACAAAAATTTAAATCCAAATCCTACAAAAAACCTCTCACAGTGATGAAAAATCTCAGAGTACCACATCAAACATTAGTCATTTTAATAAAACCAGGAAATTGATAAGACACACTTGAAAAAGATCAAATTACACTCTCAGGTGACTTCAAATAAATTCCTGAAAACCAGGACCCACACATTCTGAATTCACAAAATAGAGAAACTGTTTTTTGCTACCAACAAAAAAAAACCTATAAAAATTTTCAAGACTAGTTTTTTCCCTTTAGCCCACTCGGGATCAACACCAAATTTTTCCCTTTTAAAAAATCAGGCAATCACAGTAATACCACAGACCACTACCCCCTTTCTTATAACCAATCTGGGAAAATTTCCCCCAAAGACATACAAAATAACTTTCAACTTCATAATGGCTGCCATTAATAACTTAAACAACAGCAAGACAACACACTGGCTAACTGGCTGCAAACCTAAAAAGATACTGACGAAGATATTGTTTTTCTAAAATAGACCCAATCCCCCTAAAAACAAGCCTGCCCAAAAAAACCAAACAGATCAAAGCTAAGAGACTGAACTCCCTGTTAACACTAGCATCCTCAATCCATAAATTAAGCACCATATAAAAAACATTATAAAATTTGGGTCCATAACCAAAACCAAAAAAAAATTTACTCATCAATCCTAACCAGCCTGAAAAAGGGGCAAAAAAAGTATTATGAGAACTTTTTTCAAACTTACGAGGTTAAAAAAAAGACCGGGAAAACCCAATCAAAATTCTAGGAACAAAAAGAATCGGGAAAACAGAGAAATAAAACACAAACCCAAATGAACCCCAACTCCCCCAACTAACAGCAAAATTTTCCAATGTTTTCCCCTGTAAAACCCAAACTCAAATACCCCACCCAGTGATACCTCATGGCAACTACCCGAACACACGTTCCTATCCCGACAACCCAACAAATCTCCCTTTTATCGTCAACATAAAAAAAGACAGAGATTTAAAAACCTTACCCCCCTTTTTATACAAAAAAAAATTTACAAGTGTGTCACCCCAATCATTGCAACACCTTTAACAATACATCAAATCCCTACCTTCCCCACAGTTCCAAATAGCAAGGGACCCCCCATACATAAAGGGGGGATCAAAAAAGACTTGAATAACTGGAGGCCAAAATCCAAATTACACCCTCCTCTAAATCTTGAAAAATTAATTCATAATGATTCTATTCCTTCCTCATCTCCCAAACAACTCAAAAAAACCCCGTCAGTTTGGGTTCAGGGCCCAATAAAAAATGAAAAGACGCTATTTTGCACTGCAAAATAAATATCACTGCATTCGGAAAAAAAAAGCCCCTTTTGGGGGTCTTCATTGATTTACGTAAAGTTTTTGAACAGTTGACCATGATTTTGCGCAAAAAATTTGTCTCACATGGTAAAAGGGTTTCCCCCTCTCAACTACCTAAAGTTGACCTTACAAAAAAAGCCAGTATGTGTCCCAAAAATGGGGGCATCTCTCCACACAGCTTATTACTTTGGTGTCCCACAGGAAAGTGCCCTTGGCCCCTTCCTTTTCATTTACAAAAACGACCCCCAAAATGCATCACAACTACCAAACCCACACTTTTTGCAGATACCTTCATCGTCTTCCCCTCACCCAAAAGCCCAGTCATGCTACCCAATACTTAAATCCAAATTACAGAAAAATTACCTGAGATGATTAACAAATTTCTCCAAATTGAAAAAACCCACTTCATACAGTTTGGAAAACAGAACCACAGATGTCCCTCTTAAAAAGATAAACGGATACCATCACAAAGCTCACAGAGGGAAAATTCTTAGGAAAACCACCTTGTAATAGATCAGATTTTAAACCATAACAAAAT
This sequence comes from Cherax quadricarinatus, assembly GCF_026875155.1. Classification (NCBI taxonomy): domain Eukaryota; kingdom Metazoa; phylum Arthropoda; class Malacostraca; order Decapoda; family Parastacidae; genus Cherax; species Cherax quadricarinatus. Next base: position 58,400,771 of record NC_069421.1, read on the forward strand.
ATTTCCAAAAAATCTCCAAGACCGTAGGCATACTAGGGGAAAATACTACATGTTTCCCGTCAGCCCTCCTGGCCCAAATCACCGCTCATTTATCCGCTCACCTTGGAAAATTTTGCATGGGGCTCAACAACAAAAAACCACTCAACTCATAAAATTTCCCAACAAAAGGCTGCAGTCAGAATGATAACAAATTCCCACTACGGGGCACACAAAACCCCCCATATTCCCAAAAACCAAACTTACTCACTTAGAAAAAATCCTACTTTTTATTGTCCTACTACATACTAGAACACTTAACTCAAGATAAACCCCCCCCAAACTTTCCCTTACCAACCTCAACAGAACCTGACCATAAACACAAGACCAGATCACTCTTTTAGTTCCCCGTGTCCCTCAACTATGTAAAAATGCAATGCACAAAAAGGGGCCCAAAAATCTGGGGTTCATTTCTTATGAATAAAAAGAAACACTGTCTGTTTTTTTCAAATTTAAGACTTCTTTTAAAAACCCCCCTTTTTTATTTATTTTATTTATTTAGTAATTTTAGCATACATACAGAGGTACAAAAAATACAGGTAAGAGCAGCATGCCAAAGCCACTTATATGCATAGCTTTAAACGGGCTGGTTTAAAAATTTAAAACTTAAGATTAACTAAGCAATGATGAAATCAGTGATAAAAACATTATTGTAAACAGATAACTATAAAGCACAAATGAGTATTACAAAGAACAGGTCATAGGGTTTTGCATGCATTGTTTACATTTCAGTCGAATGGAGTATTCTGTTAGGTAGTGTATTTAAAAAAATAATAAAGTTAGATTGGGTCCTGGGTTTAACATTTTTGGATATAATTGTGAGTAACTTTTAGGATATACAATTTATAAGGTTCAGTTATTCAGTATTTATTTGGTTTTGAGTGAGTAAGTGATCTTTGAGAAGAGACTTGAATTTATAAACAGGTAGTGTTTCTTTTATATTTACAGGTAATGAATTCCAGATTTTAGGGCCTTTTATGTGCATTGAGTTTTTCCCATAGCGTGAGATGGACACGAGGAACATCAAAGAGGGGATTTTGTGCCTTGTGTTAGGGTCATGTGTTCTGTTGAGGTTGGCAAGGAGATGTTTGAGTGGAGGGTAATATCAGATTTAAGTGTTCTATGTATGTAATAGGTGCAGTAATAAGTATGGATGTTTTGTATGGTGAGTAGGTTGAGTGTTTTGAAAAATTGGTGGAGTGGTGCTCCCTGTATGAGAATTTGTTATCATTCTAACTGCAGCCTTTTGATGGGTAATTAGTGGTCCTAGATGGTTAATTGTTGTTGGGGCCCCATGCAACAAATTCCATAGTGAGATAGGGGTAATTAAGAGAGTGTAAAGGGCCAAGGAGGGCTGACTGTGGAAACATAGTACCGTATCTACGATAGTATGCCTACAGTCTTGAAATTTTCTTAAAAATTTTGTTGTATTGTGTATAAAATTTTGAGTCTATTATCAAGGTGGTTTCCCTAAAATTTCCCTCTGTTAGCTTTGTGATAGGTGATCTGTTTATCGTTATGTTAAGAGGTACATCTGTAGCTCTGTTACCAAACTGAATGAAGTAGGTTTGTCAATGTTTAGTGTAAGTTTGTTAGTCCTCATCCAGGTAGATTTTTTTCTGAAATTTTCGGTGTTTACAGTATTGGCTACGTGACGGGGCCCTGGGGTGAGAGAAGACGTATGTAGTGCCCATCTGCAAAAAGTGTGGGTTTTGAGTAATTGCGAAAGCCATTTGGTAGGTCATTTATGTAAGGAGAAAGAGAAGAGGCCAAGGACACTATCCCTGTGGACACCAACTGTATTGGTTAAAGCGGAAGAGCTTCCCCCCTTTGCGTAACATATGGCTTCTGTTGCTGAGGTAATGACTTGAGGTAGTTGGGGGAGTGCCCTCTAATACCATAGTGTGACAATTTTACATGGAGCAATCATGGTCAACTGTATCAAAAGCTTACGTAAGTCAATGAGGACCCAGTGGGACTTCTTTTTTTTTCTATTGCGTGTATATGTCTAGCATGGGGCAAAATTAGCTCATTAGTTTTTTTATTAGCCTGAATCCACCTTGGCAGGGGTTGAGATGGTTTTGGGAGATGAGGAAAGGGTAGATTCGTTTATGAATTAATTTTCGAAGATTTTTGAGAGAGGGTGAAAATTGGTTTATTGGCCTATAGTTATTCAACCTGTTTGGTCTCCTCCTTTATGGACGGGGGACCTTGCTATTTTGAGAGCTTAGGAAAGGTGGAGGATTCATTGGAATTGTTAAAGAGTGTTGAAATGATTGGTATAGTATTTGTGACAACTTTTTTGTATATAGGGGGTAAGGTATTTAAAATCTCCGCCTTGTTTTTAGTGCGTTGATAATAAGGGAGACTTCGAAATGGGTTAGTCGGAGCTAGAACAGTGGTTCGGGTATTGCCAGTGAGGTAGTCATTTGGGGGGGTTATCTGAGCTTGGATTTTATTGGCAAGGTTTTGTCCTATAGTGGGAAGAAGAAATCATTGAGTCTGTTTTCTGTTTCTGTTGGTGGGGAGTTGGGGTTCATCCTGATTTTGCTAATTTTATTTCGCTATTTCGTGATATCTTTTTTGTTCCCAGAATTTCTGATAGGTTTTCCAGGTCTTTTTTATATCACCTCGTAAGTTGGATAATCTGTTCTCATAATACAATTTTTTTTGCCCTTCTTATCAGGCTGGTTAGGCTGACGAGTAACGTTTTGTTTGGTCTCTGGTTAGTGACCCATTCTGTACTGTTTTTCATATCGGTGTTTTTATTTATGGATTTGAGAATGCTGGGTGTTAGCCAGGACTGTTTCAGTCTCTTAGCTGTCATCTGTTTAGATTTTTAGGGCAGTGCTTGTTATAGAGGTAATGGGTCTTTTTTAGAAAAATTATTAAAACATTCATCAATATCTGTATAGATTTCTAGCTCTGTGTGCCAGTCAATGTTTGTTACTGCTGTTGTAAAGTTATTAATGGCTGCCTCATTGTGAAGTCTGAAGGTGACTTTAGAGTGTCTTGGGTATTTTACCAAGAGTTTTTTATGAGGAAAGTAGGGTAGTGGTCTGTGGTATTATCTTTTTAATTAGCCTGATTTTAAAGGGGATAAGGTGTTGGTCCAGTTTGTGGTCAAGTAGGAAACACTAGTCTCCGTAACTCTTGTGGGTTTTGTTACTTTTTGGTAGCAACATGCAGTTACTCATTGTGTTTGTAAATTTCAGTTACGTGTGGGTCCTGGTCTTGCAGGAGATTTATATTGAAGCCACCTGAGAGTAGTAAGTGATCTTTGTTCATGCGTTATCAGTTATCATACTCCTGGGTTTTTTGACTAAAAATTGGCTAATGTTTGATTGTGGAACTCTGTAGATGTTTATCACTGTGAGAGGTTTTTGTAGGTATTTGGATTGAATTTAGCTATTAAAATTATTCCCCATGTTCATCCCTTGGCAAGTATTAGTGATACTTTTCAAGTTGGTCTGAGTAGTATATACTGGGGCCACCCCCTTGTTGGTCTGGCTTCATTGTGTATGGCTGTGTAACCAGGAATGGTATAGACATCTGTAGAAACGGCTTTAGCCAGGTTTCAGTTAGTGTAATGATGGACATATTGGCAAAGCAAGGAATTTAGTAAGCTAGGAGGTCATTGTAATGCTTGCTTAAAGATCTGATATTGTAGTTAAAGATAGTTATGTTGTTTGGCTCTGAGGAGTGCCTTTGATTGTTTCTGCTGTGTAGTAATTACAGTAACTGTTTGAATCATTTAATTTATTAAATAAGAGGTTGGTATCAGGATCATGCTTGTAATCATAAGATTTGTAGTGAATCTATAGTTTAGAATTAAGTATAAAACAAAGTTAAATATTCTAAAGCTAAAAAAATAGCACCTGAATTATTTAATAAATGTAAAAATAATGAGCTAAGGGAGTTTTTTAAAGCTAAAATAAAGGAGGGCAATATAAAAAGGGGCTAAAAAAATTTGTGGTGAACAAATAAAGTGATGATCAAATAATGGAGCTTGGGGAAAATGTAGTAGGTAGTACTTAAAGGTAATTCTTTAAAGTTAGAATTATAATATAAAATTATAATATAAAAGGGACTAATATAAGTTGTGGTGAACAATAAAGTGGTAATCAAATAATTGCACTAAGGGCTAAATATAATAACATTTTGTGGAGTCTATGTTTTTGAGCTAGAATGAGCTATAGTACAACTAGATTTTTAATCTAATAATATAAAATAAAAAAAATTAAAAATAGCACCAGTCTCTCACTAGTAATTGCAATAAAGGTCTAATATAATGAATTTGGTATTTACTATAGTACAACTGAGTTTAATCAATAATATAAAAAGGGCACAACTCTCAAATTGTAATTGCACTAAGGTGTTATATAAGTTGTTTACAAGAATTAGAGTATAACTAGATTTAAATTGACAAGATAAAATATACAATTAAGATAGCAAAAGAATAAAAAGTAGAAAAAAAAAAAGATATATGAGGTAGTTGGTACTAGTTAGCAAAAGATAGTTAAGGGCCTTGAACAACAATATAATTGAAATATACACTAATTGCACACACAATAAAAGTCACTAAGATATGAAAACAATCTTAGAGTAAAGGGAAATTTTAATATAAACTTATAATATAAAAATACAAATTGAAATGGTACTTGCAATTGCACTAGAGTCTGGTATAGGTTGTTGACAAGATCAAGAGTATAAATAGATTTAAATTGACAAAATATTAAATTTACAATTAAGTACCAAAAGAATAATATAAAAAATAACAAGGGTATGTCTTGGTTATAATATGATAGTAAAATGGTAGACAGGTAAACGGTACACAGTACACAGGATAATATAAAGGTTGAGTTTTTTAATACAAACTTGAAAATTTGGCAACAAAAATGTTATGGAAGTAAAAAAATAATGTTTTTAAAAGTACAAAAGTAAAATTGACTGGTAGTAAATATGGTGTTTAATAAGATTTTTTGTAAGTAATAATTTATTACAAAAAAGTGAAAAAGTAATGTTTATTTCATTCAAATTGCACTGGTATTATACTGAGGGTTTTAGGCAGTACAAGGTAATTAAGAGTACTCTAAGTAGTAAATGTGGGATTAAAACAGGTAAGGTAATTAGACAAGTAATGGTTATTAAATGTCAAAATGTTAAGAGTAAATTGAAATTATAGTAAAAATGATAATTATTAAATTTTTGTAGGTAATATCAATTGATAGTATTTAAAAATATGAGGTAGTAATTTTGGACAAGAAATATCAAATTCACTAATGTTTAAGCAAACAATAGTAAATAAGAAAATTACATAAGGTGACTTATGCTTACTAGTAAAATCACAAAATGAGGTAGTTGATTATTTAATTACTAAGAGATTGTACAATAAATTTTAACAATAATGGAGCAAAACGTTCACTAAACTAGTAGGCTTTTAGGTTGGACATTGTTTTTGTTATTCTCTGTAAGATTAGTATCCCCCGGAAATCGTGAAGACATTCCTCGTTCGTGTTGGTCATTGACCCACATTTGTTTTCCAACAAGAATTTTCGGTGAAGCATTGGTGTTTGTGTCATAAAATTCCCCGCCAAAATTTTCTGACTCTATACGAGGTTCTGCGTTTTTTTTTAAGACACCGTTTATGTATACCTCTTTCTTTAATAATGCAATAATTAAGTCTTTTTTTCCTGGGCTGTGAGGGAATTAAGCTAACCTTTTTCAAACCCGGGATCCTATAACCGGCTTCTTTTATTTCAGACTCTGGTACAATAACCTTTTTTGGTCCTTTAGATCGCAGAGTAACTTTACTTTTGTTTGGTTCATATCACTGGGAAAAAGGGACTGTTAACTATTACTGCGTCCGAAGTTTACTTGGGCAGTTTTTTCTTGGGGAGAAAGTAGTCAAAGGGAAATGGTTATCTAATTTTTTCCATTTTTTTTACTGCTTTCCCCTTTAACCCTTTTTATTAAGAATATTATTTTTGGGATGGGTATCTAAACGCTGTATGGCTTGCCACAGTTTGTCATTCCCGGTTTTGATAACTTTTTTTCAAGATGAGGGTTTTTGTTCTCGAGTTGTGTCATCCTGGTGCTTGTTTTTTTTTGCGTCCTCGAAAATTCATATTTTCAAAACTAAGTTTGGGGATCATGTTTTTAGGTTCTGGGTCATTGGCATACCTGAGAGCTCTTTGGGAGGGTTTAATCCGGGAAGAGGAGGGGAGAAGGGGCTGGTGGGAGCCATGTTGTTTTTATTGTTTGGTGTCCCTTGATGGTGGGAATGGGGTGGTTGCGGGCCGGGATCCTCCGGTTTTCTTTATGAAGTTGATTTTTTGGTTTTTCCCTTCGCCTTGGGGCGTTTCCCCTTAGATTGCGCCCCTAACACTCAGGGGAATTTTTTGTAGTTAAAAAAAGGTTAGTTATCAAACTTAGGGTTACGTTGTTCGGCTGGCAGCGGGGGGTTGCTTTCGGTTTGTGGGCAGTCTTCCTTCGGTCTCTATTATTTTCGATTTGTAGGTTTCACTGTTGGTAATCTTTGGTCATTCTGGGTGCTATGTTGGGTAGTGCACTTTTGCTTGTAACTAGGTCATCATAGGAGCATTGGTAGCTCTGATAGTTGGAGAAAAGTACGGAGCTTGGAAGTCGCTGCTGCCGCTGCCGCTAACCGTTCTCACCCACAACTAAATAAATACTGATTAACTGTAGTTCATGTATGTATAACCTGTGACCCTATCAAACTGTTTTTTTTTTTTTTGTGATTACATTACCTAATAGAATACTCCATTCTCTTGAATGCTTTTAAACTCATCAAAAGTGCTACAAATTTGTACAACTATAAAGCCTCTTATTTGAAATGCTCATTTATACTTCATGTTGTAATTTGTTTACTGTAATTTTTACCACTGAATATATCATTGCTTAATTAATCTTCAGTTAATTTTAAACCTGCCTATAATGCTCTGCATACAAGGGGCTTTTGGCATGTACACTCAACCACTGTATGTCTTTTGAACAACTATGTATCATGTCCAAATAATAAATTAATAGCAGTGTGTATAGACAAGGATGTGAATCATAGCAGTGTATACAGACAATGATGTGAATCGTAGCATTGTATACAGACAAGGATGTGAATCATAGCAGTGTATACAGATGAGGATGTGAATCATAGCAGTATATACAGATGAGGATATGAATCATAGCAGTGTATTCAGACAAGGATGTGAATCGTAGCAGTGTATACAGACAAGGATGTGAATCATAGTGTATACAGACAGGATGTGAGTCATAGCAGTGTATACAGACGAGGATATGAATCATGGCAGTGTATTCAGACAAGGATGTGAATCACAGCAGTGTATACAGACAGGATGTGAATCATAGCAGTGTAAACAGACAAGGATGTGAATCATAGCAGTGTATACAGACAAGGATGTGATTCATAGCAGTGTATACAGACAAGGATGTGAATCATAGCAGTGTATACAGGCAAGAGTGTGAATCATAGCAGTGTATATAGACTAGGATGTGAATCATAGCAGTGTATACTGCTATGATTATTATTATTTGGTGGTGACCCCATAGTGTTTAACGCTTTGGGGGTTTCGGACATACATACTAGTACGTCTTACGACCCAGGGTTTTTGACGTACTAGTACGCCTAAATTCTAGCGCCCTCAAATCGAGTGAGAGAAAGCTGGTAGGCCTACATATGAAAGAATGGGTCTATGTGGTCAGTGTGTGCAGTATAAAAAAAATCCTGCAGCACACAGTGAGTAATGAGAAAAAAAAACTTTGACCGTGTTTTTGGATTAAAGCAGCTACTTTGCACTGTATTTTGGTATGGTATTTATTGTTGTATTCTAGTTTTCTTGGTCTCATTTTATAGAATGGAAGACATATTACAGAAATTGAGATGATTTTGACTGATTTTACAATGAAAAGTACTATGAAATTGAGCTCAAAGTAGCAGAAATGTTCGATTTTTACCAAAGTTCAAAAGTAAACAAATCATGCCAAGCGTCCAATACACATCAACTGGCAAGTCTAATATTCTTTCACAAGTGCGCTGATATTATTTATACCATTTTTACACTAATGCAGTAGTCTGCATAACAGTAAATCTTATTTTTCTTGTAAGAATAAAAATTCTAAGTGGAAAGCCAAAGAAATACAAGAGGGACCTGGGGATGTGACTAACGAACAGAGAACTTGTTATTTTAGTGCCAGGAATGTCTGTCTTGTTTATTCTGGACCCTATTCGGAAATTGGCATCTTTTGAAATTTGTGTGAAATTGGCAAAATTGCTAAATTCTGGCCACTTTATTGGATAGTTGAAATCGGTAAATGGATGGTTTCTTGTAGTCATTTGATAGAAAAAAATGGAGTTCTGGCAAAATAGTTATGATTTTTGTGGACTAGTACACTGGAATTGGCCGAAAATAGGGCTCAAAGTGGGCAAAATCGCCGATGCATAAACATCGTCGAGACCACTAACTTCACGAGAGCATAATTCCATAAGTTTTCCATCAGATTTCATACTTTTGGTGTCATTATGATCGGGAAAAGATTCTCTATCTTTTCATAAGAAATAATAACAATTTTTTTTTTTTTGAAATTTGGGCGACCCTGAGAACAAGTCTTTGAGAGGACCTGTCAACTCCCAAAGGGTTAAATCTGGGTATACTGTTGTGATGCTTAAACCTTGGTATCCTGTTGTGATGTTTAAACCTGGGTATCCTGTTGTGATATTTAAACCTGAGTATCCTGTAGTGATGTTTGAACCTGGGTATACTGTAGTGATGTTTAACCCTTTGACTGTTTTCGACGTATAAATACGTCTTACGAGCCAATGTTTCTGACGTATATATACTCAATAATTCTAGCGGCTTCAAATCAAGTGGGAGAAAGCTGGTAGGCCCACATGTGAGAGAATGGGTCTGTGTGGTCAATGTGCACCACATAAAAAAAATCCTGCAGCACACATTGCGTAATGAGAAAAAAAACTGATCGTTTTTTTGGAATAAAACGCCGACTTTGAGGTGTATTTTCGTATAGTATTTATCGTTGTATTCGCGTTTTCATGGTCTTAGGTGATAAAATGGAAAACATATTACAGAAATAGAGATGATTTTCATTACTTTTACGATGAAAACGACCTTGAAACTGAGCTCAAAGTAGCGGAAATGTTCGATTTTTACCAATGTTCAAGAGTAAATAAATCACACCACACGTCCAATACACGTCAACTGGGGAGTCTAATATTCTTTCACTAGTGCACTGATATTATTTATACCATTTTTACAATAATGCAGTCGTCTGCATAACAGTAAATTTTGTATTTTTTGTATGAATAAAAAATCAAAATAGAAAGCAATAATAATATAAGAGGGGCCTAGAGATGTGACTAATGAACAGAGCATATGTTATTTTAGTGCCACGAATGTCTACCTTGTTTATTCTGGACCCTATTTTGAAATTGGCTTCTTTTTTATTTTGCGTGAAATTGGCCAAATTGCCAATTTCTGACCACCATATTGGGTAGTCCAAATTAGTAAATGGGAGGTTTCTTGTACTCAGCTGATAGATAAAATGGAGTTCTAAAGAAATAGCTATGAGTTTGGTCAACTGGAACAATTGAATTGGCTGAAAATAGGGCTCAAAGTCGGCGGAATCGCCGATACGCATGTCGCCGAGACCGCTAACTTCGCGGGAGCATAATTCCATGAGTTTTCGACCAAATTTCGAACTTTTGGTGTCATTACCATCGGGAAAAGATTCTCTTTCATTTCATAAGAAAAAATAATTTTTTTTTTTCAAAAATTGAGCGACATAGAATGACAGTTTCAGAGAGGGGCCTGAAACAGTCAAAGGGTTAAACCTGAGTATTCCGTAGTGATGTTTAAACCTAGGTATACCATAGTGATGTTTAAACCTGGGTAACCTGTTGTGATGTTTGAACCTGGGTATACTGTAGTGATTTTTAAACCTGGGTATCCTGTTGTGGTGTTTGAACCTGGGTAACCTGTTGTGATGTTTAAACTTGGGTATCCTGTAGTGATGTCTGAACCTGGGTATACTGTAGAGATGTTTAAACCTGAGTATCCTATGGTGATGTTTGAACCTGGATATACTATACTGATTTTTGTACCTGGGTATACTGTAGTGATGTTTAACTCTTAAACTGTCCAAACGTAGATCTACGTTCACTCGTGTGACGCTCCAAATATTTTGAAAAAAAAAAAAAAAAATCTTTTAAAATGATGAGCACATATTTCTACATGTTATAGGATTAAAAAAAAATTTTTAGGGTCAGTACTTACTGAGATATAAGACTGTGAAGTTGGCTCTGGATGCTCACCTGTCAGCAACATCGTCTCCTGTGGCTTGCAGAAGTGTTGCCGTTGTACCTTTTTTGTCTTTTTTATTTTAATTTATATATTTTTTATGTTCTCATAATTACATTTATAATAGTTCTTGTAATTTCATAGCCAATCTTTGTTCTGACATTAATATTAGGTACTGAAATAGTGCTCAAATAGTCACAGTCACATTGACAGGTGAACATTTACACCTGCCTGGGTTATTTACTATTGTTTAGAAATATATACAAAGTATTTATAGGTCCCAGCAATGTTTTAGATACCCTGGCATATACCTTGAAGCATGTTGTTATGAAAGGCATCCCTATATTGTTGACAGCTTAGTGACATTCGATAAATGCCCACTGCTCCAGCTAACCCTCACTGCATTACAAACATGTCTTGTGTGTGTGTCTATTTATCTACCTGTCTGTCTGACTCTGCTTATCTGTCTTTCTGTCTGCCTGGAGTATATGTATATCACACTCCTTGAAGAATCGTGTTATGACATCTGTTATCAGCTTGGTGACACTTGATAAATGGGAGCTCGGGGAACCCTGGCTGTATTTGTTTTCACTGATACACACAAACATGTTTCTGTCTGTCTGTCTGTCTATGTTTGCCTGGAATTTTTGGGTTATCCTAGGTAATTTACACTTTAATAACTGTACGTATGTGTACATGTGAGACAGATATAGATAGAGATATATATAGATAGATATCTAGATAGACAGAGATATAGATAGAGATATAGACAGAGATACGGACAGAGAGACAGCCAAAACAACCCAGCTGGCCAGTCTGCTGAATACATAAGAACGTAAGAAAGAAGGAACACTGCAGCAGGCTTACTGGTCCATGCAAGGCAGGGTCAGTAGGCCCTGCCTTGCATGGGCCTGGGTACCCAGTAGTAATGTTTAAACCTGGGTACCCAGTAGTAATGTTTAAACCTGGGTACCCAGTAGTAATGTTTAAACCTGGGTACCCAGTAGTAATGTTTAAATCTGGGTACCCAGTAGTAATGTTTAAACCTGGGTACCCAGTAGTGATGTTTGAACCTGGGTACCCAATAGTGATCTTTGAACCTGGGTACTTAGAGAAACAGTGGTCACTAACAGTGTTCAGGGTACACTGTGTTAGGTTTGTGACCAGATAATAATAATAAATAATAATAATAATAATAATAATAATAATAATAATAATAATAATAATGCTTGGTAGTGGGTTGGTAGACAGCAACTGCCCAGGGAGGTACTACCGTCCTGTGGTAGTAGGCTGGTAGACAGCAACCACCCAGGGAGGTACTACCGTCCTGCTAAGTGAGTGTAAAACGAAAGCCTGTAATTGTTTTACATGATGGTAGGATTGCTGGTGTCTTTTTATTCTGTCTCGTACACATGCAATTTTTCAGGTACGTCTTACTACTTCTACTTACACTTAGGTCACACTACACATACATGTACAAGCATATATATACTCACCCCTCTGGGTTTTCGTCTATTTTCTTTCTAGTTCTTGTTCTTGTTTATTTCCTCTTACCTCCATGGAGAAGTGGAACAGAATTCTTCCTCCGTAAGCCATGCATGTTGTAAGAGGCGACTAAAATGCCAGGAGCAAGGGTCTAGTAACCTCTTCTCCTGTGTATATTACTAAATGTAAAAGGAGAAACTTTCGTTTTTCTTTTGGGCCACCCCGTCTCGGGATACGGCCGGTGCATTGAAAGAAAGAATAATAATGATAATAATAATAATAATGTGTTGTTCTAGTTTAGGTTATGTAAATGTTTCAACTAATTGTTGACAATTTTTCAGGTTGTGTCATTTACGGATGTGTTCCTGCGGCACACTGGTGCACGCTTGGTGTTGATCATTGTGCCCATCAACACACTGCAGAACTGGTACGCCGAGTACAATGCCTGGCTTCCTGAGGATGGCACCGTCCCCCCTACCACCCCCGACGGCTACGAGCTGTGGAGTCGCAAGTTCAAGGTGTTCCTGCTGAACGACTCCCTCAAGAACCTCAACCAGAGAGCCAAAGTGATCAACGATTGGTACGAGACGGGTGGAGTCCTCCTCATGGGCTATGAACTCTACCGTCAACTCTCCCTCAAGAAGCCTAAGAAACCCAAGAAGAAGAAGAAAGATGCAGATAACAAGGAAATTGTAGATATTGAGGAAGAAGATAAAAACAAAGAACTGTTAGAAGGTGAGAACTACCTTTACTTTTTTAACACTTGTACATTACTGACCATAAGTCAAGTTTCCATGGAGAAGTGGAACAGAATCTTTCCTCCGTAAGCCATGCCTGTCGTAGGAGGCGACTACAATGCCACGAGCAATGGGCTAGTAACCCCTTCTCCTGTATAAACTGCTAAGAAAGAGACAAAGGAAAACTTTATAAAACTGGATGTTTGAATGTGCATGGATGTAATGGAGATGATAACCTTACCTTACCTTTAATTTCATGCACTGGCCAGGGAGGTATACCATCTTTTAGGAGTGAAGAAGAGCAGAATGTAAGTGTGGTGGATGTACGTGAGGCATTACGTAGAATGAAAAGGGGTAAAGCAGCTGGAACTGATGGGATCATGACAGAAATGTTAAAAGCAGGGGGGGATATAGTGTTGGAGTGGTTGGTACTTTTGTTTAATAAATGTATGAAAGAGGGGAAGGTACCTAGGGATTGGTGGAGAGCATGTATAGTCCCTTTATATAAAGGGAAAAGGGACAAAAGAGATTGTAAAAATTATAGAGGAATAAGTTTAATGTGGAGTCAAAAAACGTTATCTATGGAGGCAAAGAAGGGAATGTATGAAAGTATAGTAGTACCAACACTCTTATATGGATGTGAAGCTTGGGTGGTAAATGCAGCAGCGAGGAGACGGTTGGAGGCAGTGGAGATGTCCTGTCTAAGGGCAATGTGTGGTGTAAATATTATGCAGAAAATTCGGAGTGTGGAAATTAGGAGAAGGTGTGGAGTTAATAAAAGCATTAGTCAGAGGGCAGAAGAGGGGTTGTTGAGGTGGTATGGTCATTTAGAGAGAATGGATCAAAGTAGAATGACATGGAAAGCATATAAATCTATAGGGGAAGGAAGAAGGGGTAGGGGTCGTCCTCGAAAGGGTTGGAAAGAGGGGGTAAAGGAGGTTTTGTGGGCTAGGGGCTTGGACTTCCAGCAAGCGTGCATGAGCGTGTTAGATAGGAGTGAATGGAGGCGAATGATACTTGGGACCTGACGATCTGTTGGAGTGTGAGCAGGGTAATATTTAGTGAAGGGATTCAGGGAAACCGGTTATTTTCATATAGTCGGACTTGAGTCCTGTAAATGGGAAGTACGATGCCTGCACTTTAAAGGAGGGGTTTGGGATATTGGCGGTTTGGAGGGATATGTTGTGTATCTTTATACGTATATGCTTCTGAACTGTTGTATTCTGAGCACCTCTCCAAAAGCAGTGATAATGTGTGAGTGTGGTGAAAGTGTTGAATGATGATGAAAGTATTTTCTTTTTGGGGATTTTCTTTCTTTTTTGGGTCACCCTGCCTCGGTGGGAGACGGCCGACTTGTTGAAAAAAAAAAAAAAAAAACCTTACCTTACCTTTGATATACCTTTGAAGAGTTTCAAGAGTTTCACTTCTCTTGGAAATTGCCAATGTTATGAATGAAAAGAAGTTGGATGTCGTGGCTCTAAGAGAAACAAAGCTGAAGAGGTAGGTGAGTTTCAGTGGGGAGAAATATATGGGATTAAGTCAGGAGTATCTGAGAGAGTTAGGGCTAGGAAGGGGTAGCAATATTGCTGAAGATCAGTTATGGAAGGAGAGGAAGGAATATAAATGTATAAATTCCTGGATAATGTGGGTTAAAATAAGGTTCGGATGTGAAAAGTGAGTCATAATAAGTGTGTATGCACCTGGAAAAGAGAAGAATGTACAGAAGAGAGAGAGAGAGAGAGAGAGAGAGATTTTAAGAGATGTTGAGTGAGTGTGTAGGAGCTTTTGAACCAAGGGAGAGAGTAATTGTGGTAGGGGACCTAAATGCTAAAGTACGAGAAACATATAGAGAGGGTGTGGTAGGTAAGTTTGGGGTGCCAGGTGTAAATGATAATGGCAGCCCTTTGATTGAACTTTGTATAGAAAGGGGTTTGGTTATAGGTAATACATATTTTACAAAAAAGAGGGTAATAAGTATACCAGGTATAATGTAGGGCGAAATGACAGTATAGTTTGTTGGACTACGTAATGGTAGATAAAAGACTGATGGGTAGACTTCAGGATGTACATGTTTATAGAGGGGCCACATATATATCGGATCACTTTTTAGTTGTACCTAATGTGAGAGTAAAAGGTAGATGGGATACAAGGAAACTGGAAGCAGCAAGTAAGAGAGATGAAGGTTTATGAAATTAAGGAGGAGGCAGTTAGGGTAAGATATAAACTACTGTTGGAGGATAGATGGGCTAGTGAGAGTATAAGTAATGGGGTTGAAGATGTATGGGGTAGGTTTAAGAATATAGTGTTAGTGTTCAGCAGAAGTTTGTGGTTACAGGAAAGTGGGTGCGGGAGGGAAGAAGAGCGATTGGTGGAATGGAAATGTACAAAGAGTAGTAAGAGAGAAAAAGTAGTTACAAAGTAGAAGTGATGCAAAGAGTGAGGAGTATATGGAGAGAAAGAGAGAGGTTAAGAGAGTGGTGAAGGAATGTAAAAAGAGAGCAAATGAGAGGGTGGGTGAGATGCTATCAACAAAGTTTGTTGACAATAATAAAAAGTTTTGGAGTGAGAGCAATAAGTTGAGAAACCTTAGGGAACTAATGGATTTGATAGTTAAAAGTAGGAGAGGAGAGTTATTAACCTGTTAACCTCATAACTGTCCAAACGTAGACCTATGTTCTTACTGCTAGCACTCCAAACGTAGATCTACATTTTATTTTTCCTGCCTCCAAAATTGGCACGATTGGCCTGAGATGCCTGGTCAGCATAGAATGGGTCTTAACATTCGGTGTGCACAGCATTAAAAGAATCTGGGACCACTTAGTACCTTGTGGGAGCACCAGTTCAATTGAGTGCCAGCTAGAGCAAACAGCCCAGCAAACACCAGGGATTCACTGATATCATGTAGTATTAACACTCCCCTTTTTAGAGAAAAGTGACATTGACCCCAAGTTTAGTGGCTTTGAAGTGGATGTGCCCACAAGTGGTCGAGGAAATATAAAAAACCTCGATAATAACCCATGTGCAACATTTGTGCAACATCCTTTATATTTTGGTACCACTGGTAGTGTCATCCTGCCAGAATGTCCTATAACCTATGCCCTACGTAAAAAGAAACAATTCTGGAACGTATAATACATGTTCAGCAGGCTGACTGGCCGGCTACTGGCTGGTGATTGGCTCTGTCTGTCTCTGTCTGTCTGTATCTATCTCTATCTTTGTCTGTCTCTGTCTCTCTCTTTCTCTATTTCTGTCTCTGTCTCATATACTGGCCAGGGAAGTATACCATCTTTCAGGAGTGAAGAAGAGCGGGATGTGAGTGTGGGGGAGGTGCGTGAGGCATTAAGTAGAATAAAAGGGGGATAAAGCAGCTAGAACTGATGGAATCATGACAGAAATGTTAAAAACAGGGGAGGGGGGGACATAGTGTTGGAGTGGTTGGTATTTTTGTTTAATAAATGTATGAAAGTAGGTAGTAGGTTGGTAGGCAGCAACCGCCCAGGGAGGTACTACCGTCCTACCAAGTGAGTGTAAAACAGAAGCCTGTAATTGTTTTACACGATGGTAGGATTGCTGGTGTTTTTTTTTTTTCTGTCTCGTGAACATGCAAGGTTTCAGGTACGTCTTACTACTTCTACTTACACTTTGGTCACACTACACATACATGTACAAGCATATAGTATATACACACCCCTCTGGGTTTTCTTTTATTTTCTTACTAGTTCTTGTTCTTGTTTATTTCCTCTTACCTCCATGGGGAAGTGGAACAGAATTCTTCCTCCGTAAGCTATGCGTGTTGTAAGAGGCGACTAAAATGCCAGGAGCAAGGGGCTAGTAACCCCTTCTCCTGTATATATTACTAAATGTAAAAGGAGAAACTTTCGTTTTTCCTTTTGGGCCACCCCATCTCGGTGGGATACAGCCAATGTGTTGAAAGAAGAAATGTATGAAAGAGGGGAAGGTACCTAGAGATTGGCGGAGAGCGTGTATAGTCCCTTTATATAAAGAGAAGGGGGACAAAAGAGATTGTAAAAATTATAGAGGAATAAGTTTACTGAGTACACCAGAGAAAGTGTACGGTAGGGTTATTGTTGAAAGAATTAGAGGTAAGACAGAATGTAGAATTGCGGATGAGCAAGGCAGTTTTAGAGTGGGTAAGGGATGTGTTGATCAAGTGTTTACATTGAAACATATATTTGAGCAGTATTTAGATAAAGGTAGGGAAGTTTTTATTGCATATATGGATTTAGAAAAGGCATAGAGTGGATAGGGAAGCAATGTGACAGATGTTGCAAGTACAGTGGACCCCCGGCTTACGATATTATTTCATTCCAGAAGTATGTTCAGGTGCCATTACTGAACGAATTTGTTCCCATAAGGAATATTGTGAATTAGATTAGTCCATTTCAGACCCCCAAACATACATGTACAAACGCACTTATATAAATACACTTACGTAATTGGTCGCATCGGGAGCTGATCGTAAAGCGGGGGTCCACTTTATATGGAATAGGTGGTAAGTTACTAAATGCTGTAAAGAGTTTTTATGAGGATAGTAAGGCTCAGGTTAGGGTGTGTAGAAGAGAGGGAGACTACTTCCTAGTAAAAGTAGTTCTTAGACAGGGATGTGTAATGTCACCATGGTTGTTTAATATGTTTATAGATGGGGTTGTAAAAGAAGTAGATGCTAGGGTGTTCGGGAGAGGGGTGGGATTAAATTATGGGGAATTAACCCTTTCAGGGTTTCGGACGTACTAGTACGGCTTACGACCCAAGGTTTTTGATGTACTAGTACGCCTAAATTCTAGCGCCCTCAAATCGAGTGAGAGAAAGCTGGTAGGCCTACATATAAAAGAATGGGTCTATGTGGTCAGTGTGCCAGTATAAAAAAATCCTACAGCACACAGTGCGTAATTAGAAAAAAAAAACTTTGACCGTGTTTTTGGATTAAAACAGCAATTTTGCTCTGTATTTTCGTATGGTATTTATTGTTGTATTCTAGTTTTCCTGGTCTTATTTTATAGAATGAAGGACATATTACAGAAATTGAGATGATTTTGACTGGTTTTACAAAGAAAACTACCTTGAAATTGCGCTGAAAGTAGCAGAAATGTTCGATTTTTACCAAAGTTCAAAAGTAAACAAATCATGCCAAGTGTCCAATACACGTCAACAGGTGAGTCTAATATTCTTTCACAAGTGCGCCAATATTATTTATACCATTTCTACACTAATACAGTAGTCTGCATAACAGTAAATCTTCTATTTTTTTGTGAGAATAAAAATTCAAAGTGGAAAGAAAAAGAAATGTAAGGGGGCCTGGGGACGTGACTAATGAACAGAGGAAATGTTATTTTAGTGCCAGGAATGTCTTTCTTGTTTATTCTGAACCCTATTTGGAAATTGGCATCTTTTAAAATTTGTGTGAAATTGGCAAAATTGCTAAATTCTGACCACTGTATTGGATAGTTGAAATCAGTAAATGGGTGGTTTCTTGTACTCATTCGATAGAAAAAATGGAATTCTAGCAAAATACAGTAGTTATGATTTTTGTCGACAAGTACAATGGAATTGGCCGAAAATAGGGCTCAAAGTGGGCAAAATCGCCGATGCATAAACATCGTCGAGACCGCTAACTTCCGTAAGTTTTCCATCAAATTTCATACTTTTGGTGCCATTATGATCAGGAAATTACCAGGTGGCGGCAACATCAGTGACTTCTGCAAAATCCCATTTTTTTTTTTACATTTTTTATACATTTTCTTTTCTTTTTTATTTTTTCTTGCTTTTTCTAGTAACATTTGTGGCCTGTGAGACCAATATAATGTATATTGTATAAGTGTACACACATTGTATTCAACACAATAACTGCACTAATTTGTTTATCATTATATTGCTTACAAAACTTGTTTACAAGTTTATTGTAAACAAAATGATGAGAATATTAGTGCGGTTATTGTGTTGAATACAATTGTACCATACAGTACCATATGGTACAATGGTGCCATAGGGTGCAATGGTACCATATGGTACAATGGCACCATATGATACAATGTTACCATATGGTACAATATGGTACAATGGCACATGATACAATGGTACCATATGCTACAATGGTACCATATGGTACAATGGCACCATTTGGTACAATGGTACCATATGATACAATGGAACCAAGATGTCATTGGCAGCAGATGCCTGCACCTCACCTCTACGAGTGCCAGCGTCAAACCTGGGCATATGCTTACAATTTCCACGCACAGTGCCACACACATCTGTCATGTTCACTCACAAAAAATCACTGAGTGAGGGGCTTGTGTACCAGTTATCAGTATATAATATATGCCCCTACCCAAGATATGGTCCCGTCATTGTTCTAAGCACATCACCAGAGATGCCCAGTAACTTCCGGGTATTGTGCAATGTATAACTTCCAGTGTACACAATAATATTCAGTAAAAGACCACTGTAGCAGTCACAAAGCACAGATAACTTAATACCAAAGTGTTTCCTCTTGCTTGGTATGTACTGCTTGAATGAGAGTCTTCCTTTGAACAAAATCAAAGACTCGTCAATAACAAGCTTCATGATGGGATAAAAATACATATTGAATTTCTGTTTCAGATACACAAACACATTCCTAATCTTATATAACCTGTCGTTTCTGTCTGGCCTGGTTTTGTCTGAGAAGTGAAGCATACTTAATAGCACAAATCGATTCACTCGCATTATATCACTGAAACCTGGGTTTGCAATCAGGAGATCTGTTGATCAGTATGATTTGACACTGTTATACACATGTGGCATAAGCATTATTGTGGCAAAGAAAAGATACATCTCAGCCACATTTGTCTCCTTCCACTGGTGTAGGCGTGATCTTGGTGAAAGTATTATGTTTGCCATGGCGTACTCGAAGTATCTGTTGCTTTCCCTGACAATAATTTCCATCAGGGGTTCGTGAAAGAATAACTCAAAATATTCTAGTTCAGTGGCATTGTTCCCAAGTGTACAAGATGGCCATATTCCACTTTGACTTTCATCAAAGTGATGGAGATTGGGAACAAAATTGTCAGCTTCCTGCCAGTCGCAGGTGCCATCTGCTGGTGGGTACTGGATATTGAAAGGTGGTTGTGGTTGTGGAGGTTGGTGTGGTGGGTGGGTGGGGGATGGTGGCCTTTGTTGTAGTTCTGCTGAGTCAGCGGCGTGGATGGCAGCACGGCCCACTGCTGGTGCCTCACGCATGGCACCACCACTACCACCAACAGATGCATGCACATTTTCCATCCCAATTGCAACACTATCATCTTCATTTTCACTATCTGTTCCTGTTGTACAGCCACGGGATGTACTTCGAGATGTACTCCTTCTCCTTGGAATAGCATATGGCACACTACAGAGCACATATACTGTCGTATATATTGACACTTCACTGGAGAATATTCTACTTCACTCTCACTACTGGAACTGTTTTCAAGAGCTTGGAGTTCATATTCACTATCACTATCATCACCATTGCTCACATCTGAGTCCTGGATATGGGAAAATGAGAGTTTCCTCTTTAGTTCTGGTACAACTGAAAGTGAACAAGACGGCCCAGCACCAGAGGTGGAAGGTTGAGGGTCGTCTGGGTTTTCCTCACTATTACCGGTATTATGGTCATTAGTTTCGGTCACAACCTCGTCATAACCTTGAAACTCATCTTCACTGACACTTCCATCTGTATTAGAACTGTCACTGGGGAACAAAAGTGTCCCAATTCGCCAAGGAGTGAGGAGTTTCTTACCTTGAGGCATGGTGAGCAAGGTTTACTAAAATGGCATTCCCACAATGCACCAATGGGTCCAGGATTTTTTTCCTACCACGCACACTGACCACACAGACCCATTCTCTCACATCTGGGCCTACCAGCCTTTTCCCGCTTCATTTGTAGGCACTTGAATTTACGCGTACTACTAGTACGTCAATAACCCTGGTGCATAAGCCATATTAGTACGTTGGAAACCCTGAAAGGGTTAAGGGATTCTGGGAAACCAGTTAGCCAGACGTAGAGTTGTGACTGTGGGATATACAGTGCCTGCACTCTGAAGGAGTGGTGGGGATGTTGCAAATTGGAAGGTCATCTGAAGTGTAATGTCAGCAAACCTCTGACAAGACAGTAGTTGAATGAGTGACAGTGAACATGTTTTTGTTTCTTTGTGGGGTCATCCTGCCTTGGTGCAAGATGGCCGGTTTGTTAAGATGAAGAAATATTGTTCGGTTAACTGTTTTAGTGTGTAAGCCCATTTTCAAGAATGTAACTTATGTATTATGAGAAGGTTTAGTGTAATGGTAGTAATAATTGTTAAGTCAGGGATAGAAGAGAAGACAGATGAGTCATTACTGCTAGTGCAGACATTAAGGAAAGTTTTGTGTTGCAGAGATTCAGAAGGCCCTGGTGAAGCCAGGTCCAGACCTGGTGATCTGTGACGAGGGTCACCGCATCAAGAACGCCCATGCCAATATCTCCCAGGCTCTCAAGAACATCCGTACTCGCCGCCGTGTCGTACTCACCGGCTACCCTCTCCAGAACAACCTCCTGGAGTACTGGTGTATGGTCGACTTTGTCAGACCTAATTATCTTGGTAAGATAACTCAGTTTAGCCTTCTAATTGTTGTTAACAACTTCGTAATGTACTAGAATTCACTCTTCCAGGTTCACAATTCTTTGTAATATAAAAGAGTTTACCCTGCTAGGTCCAGTTATCTTTGTAATATAGTAGTCTGCCCTGCCAGGTCCAGTTATCTTTGTATTATAGTAGTATGCCCTGCCAGGTCCAGTTATTTTTGTAATATTGAAGAGTTTACCCTGCTAGGTCCAGTTATCTTTGTACTGTATAACCCTGATTTTCATCCGGTCCGGTTATCGTGCAATTTAGTTTTCGACCACTTTTTTCACAAAATTTTTGCCTTTTTCGTACATCTGCTCGGAAATCGTCCGTACCATACGTGTCCGCCTGCCCACGGGATGCAGCCGCTCATATGTTTGTGACTCAGTCTGCCTTTGTTACTGTAGAGGGTGGTAGTGATGGTGGTAGAGGTTGGTAGTGATGGTGGTAGAGGTTGGTAGTGATGGTGGTAGAGGTTGGTAGTGATGGTGGTAGAGTGTGATAGTGATGGTGGTAGAGTGTGATAGTGATGGTGGTAGAGGGTAGTAGTGATGGTGGTAGAGGGTAGTAGTGATGGTGGTAGAGGGTAGTAGTGATGGTGGTAGAGATAACCTCTCCTCCCTCTCCCCTCCTCGCCGGCTTCCATACATCAACAAGAGTCTTCAATAAAGGTAAAAGTGATGTTAAATGTTCATTTATCCATTTCATTAGTGCTTTATATTTATGTCTCATTGCTTTCTGTGTGTAAAACTATAATTATTGTCTATAAAATGTATATTTTGTTAATAAATTTGGGTGTCTGGAACTGACTAATTGGATTTTCATTATTTCTTATGGGAAATATTAGTTCAGTTTTCATACAAATCGGTTTTTGGCCGACCTTCTGGAACGGATTAAAGACGAAAACCGGGTTTCCACTGTAGTATAGAAGAATTTACCCTGCCAGATCCAGTTATCTTTGTAATAGAATATTAAGAGGGGTCCACTGTATGTTACAATATTAACCCTTTCAGGGTTTCAGCCGTACTAGTATGGCTTACGCACCAGGGTTTTTGACGTACTAGTACGCCTAAATTCTAGCGCCCTCAAATCTAGTGAGAGAAGGCTGGTAGGCCTACATATGAAAGAATGGGTCTATGTGGTCAGTGTGAACAGTATAAAAAAAATCCTGCAGCACACAGTGCGTAATGAGAAAAAAAAAACTTTGACCGTGTTCTTGGATTAAAACAGCGACTTTGCACTGTATTTTCGTATGGTATTTATTGTTGTATTCTAGTTTTCCTGGTCTCATTCTATAGAATGGAAGACATTTTACAGAAATTGAGATTTTTTTACTGATTTTACAATGAAAAGTACTTTGAAATTGAGCTCAAAGTAGCAGAAATGTTCGATTTTTATCGACGTTCAAAAGTAAACAAATCATGCTAAGCATCCAATACACGTCGACTGGTGAGTCTAATATTCTTTCACAAGTGCGCCAATATTATTTATACCATTTTTTGCACTAATGCAGTAGTCTGCATAACAGTAAATCTTCTATTTTTTGTGAGAATAAAAGTTCAAAGTGGAAAGCAAAAGAATGTAAGAGGGGTGTTGAGACGTGACTAATGAACAGAGGAAATTTCATTTTAGTGCCAGGAATGTCTTTCTTGTTTATTCTGGACTCTATTTGGAAATTGGCATCTTTTGAAATTGGCAAAATTGCTAAATTCTGACCACTGTATTGGATAGTTGAAATCGGTAAATGGGTGGCTTCTTGCACTCATTCGATAGAAAAATTGGAGTTCTAGCGAAATATTCAGGATTTTTGTCGACTAGTACAGTGGAATTGGCCGAAAATAGGGCTCAAAGTGGGCAAAATTGCCGATGCGTAAACATCATTGAGACCGGTAACTTCGTGAGAGCATAATTCCGTAAGTTTTCCATCAAATTTCATACTTTTGGTGTCATTATGATCGGGAAAAGATTCTCTATCTTTTCATAAGAAAAACAATTTTTTGTTCTTGAAATTTGGGCGACCCTGAGAACAAGTCTCTGAGAGGGCCTGTCGACCCTGAAAGGGTTAAGAGAGGTAAACGATACCACGGGTGGGATTGAACCGCTGTCAGAGAGTCTCGAAACTCCAGACCGTCGTGTCGCGTTTTGAGACTCTCTGACCGCGGGTTCAATCCTGCCCGTGGTATGGTTTGTTTGCAATCGTGTCATTACGATTTCGTGAGTCACGTTAAGAGAGGTACATTGTATTTGTTACAGTATTAAGAGGGGTTTACTTTGTGTTACAATATTAAGAGAGGTACACTGTATTTGTTGCAATATTAACCCTTAAACTGTCCAAACATAGATCTATGTTTGCACGCGTAGCGCTCCAAACGTAGATCAGTGTTTTATTTTTCATTCCTTCAAATTTGGCACAATACGCTTGAGTCGCCTAGAAATGAAAGAATGGGTCTGTGCTCTCAGTGTGCGCACTATTAAAAAAATCTGGGAGCACTTAGTACTTTATGTTAGCACCAGTTCAATTGAGCGCCAGCTAGAGCAAATAGTGTGGCAAACTCCAGGGATTCACTGATGCCATGTTGCATTAACACTCCCATTTAAAGAGGAAAGTAAAAATAGGTTAGATAAATACATGAAAGAGTGTTGGTGGGTGTGAGTTGGACCTGACAAGCTTGTGCTACTAAATCTGATGTCATGCTTCTTCCTTCAGTGGATGTGACCTGACTAGATGGGTCATTGGTCTAAGGGGGGGGGACATGTACCTGCCTTGCATGGGCCAGTAGGCCTGCTGCAGTGTTCCTTCTTTCTTTTGTTCTTATGTATTCGGCAGGCTGGCCGGCTGGCTTGCTTTGGCTGGCTGTCTGTCTATATCTCTATCTGTCTACATTATCTGTTTACATCTCTATCTGTGAGTAAGGGGCCAGTAACCCCTTCTCCTGTATATATTACTAAATGTAAAAGGAGAAACTTTCGTTTTTCCTTTTGGGCCACCCCGCCTCGGTGGGATACGGCCGGTGTGTTGAAAGAAAAGAAAGATCTCTGTCTATCTATATCTCTGTCTCACATGTACTCATAAGTTCAGTTATTATACATAGTGTAAATTACCTAGGATAATCCAAAAATTCCAGGCAAAGATAGACAGATAGACAGAAACATGTTTGTGTGTATCAGTGAAAACAAATACAGCCAGGGTTCCCCGAGCTCCCATTTATCAAGTGTCATCGAGCTGATAACAGATGTCATAACACGATTCTTCAAGGAGTGTGATATACATATACTCCAGGCAGACAGAAAGACAGATAAGCAGAGACAGACAGACAGACAGGTAGGCAGATAGACAGACAGGCAGATACAGACAGACAGACAGATAGATGCAGACATAAATAAACAGAGAGACAAGACATGTTTGTGTGTAACAGTGATAAATACAGTGAGGGTTAGCTGGAGCAGTGGGCATTTATCGAATGTCACTAAGCTGTCAACAATATAGGGATGCCTTTCATAACAACATGCTTCAAGGTATATGCCAGGGTATCTAAAACATTGCTGGGACCTATACATACTTTGTATATATTTCTAGACAATAGTAAATAACCCGGGCAGGTGTAAATGTTCACCCGTCAATGTGACTGTGACTATTTGAGCACTATTTCAGTACCTAATATTAGTGTCAGAACAAAGATTGGCTATGAAATTACAAGAACTATTATAAATTGTAATTATCAGAACATACTTTTTTTTTTCTCCTTTTTTTTTCTCTTTCCAACAAACTGGCCATATCCCACCAAGGCAGGGTGGCCCAAAAACAAAAATGAAAGTTTCTCTTTTTAATTTTTAATAATTTATACAAGAGAAGGGGTTACTAGCCCCTTGCTCCTGGCATTTTAGTCGCCTCTTACAACACGTATGGCTTACGGAGGAAGAATTCTGTTTCACTTCCCCATGGAGATAAAGGGAAATAAACAAGAACAAGAACTAGAAAGAAAATAGCAGAAATCCCAGAGGGGTGTGTATATACTATATGCTTGTACATGTATGTGTAGTGTGACCTAAGTGTAAGTAGAAGTAGCAAGACGTACCTGAAATCTTGCATGTTTGAGACAGAAAAAAGGACACCAGCAATCCTACCATCATGTAAAACAATTACAGGCTTTTGTTTTACACTCACTTGGCAGGATGGTAGTACCTCCCTGGGCAGTTGCTGTTTACCAACCTACTACTTAAAACATAAAAAATATTTAAAAATAAAAACAAGAAAATAAAGGTACATAGGCAACACTTCTGCAAGCGGCAGGAATCGATGTTGCTGTCAGGTGAGCATCCAGAGCCGATTTCACAGTCCTATATCTTGGTAAATACTGACCCTAAAAAAAATTTTTCATCCTCTAACATGTAGAAAAATGTGCTCTTCATTTAAAAAAAAAAAATAATTTTTCAAAATATTCGGAGCGCCACGCGAGTGAATATATATCTACTTTTGGACAGTTTAAGGGCTAAGAGGGGTTTATGGTATGTTACAATATTAACCCTTTCATGGTCCAAGGCCAAAATCGGAAGGGGTGCTCCAGTGTCCAAGAAATCTTGAAGAAAAAAAAAGAAAAAAATTTTTTTCTTACAGAATTAAAGAGTATATTTTTGTGAAGGTAATAAAACAAAACAAAACAAAATTTCTGATCAGTACTTACCGAGAGAGAGAGGCGAGAAGTTGACCCAAAATGACTGGGTGGCGGCAACATCAGTGATTTCCGCAAACTCGCATTTCTTTATTTTACATTTTTTATACTTTTTTCTTTTTTTTCTAATTCTTTTCTTTTCCTAGTAACATTTGTGGCCTGTGAGACCAATACTATATATAATGTATGTATATACACTCAGTGTATTGAACACAATAACTGCACTAAAGTTATTATTATAATATTGTTTACCACTTTTGTTTATTACAATAAACATACTAATGTTCTATTATATATTTGCATATGTACAATAACTGAACATGTTTTTAGAACTGCTGCAGCTTGTTGAACTCCTTGAAACAAGGCACCATACACAGGCACCTTACATTCCTCGCACATAAACCGAGTGTCTTTGTATCTTTGTTGCTGTCGTTTTGTTTGGTTTGTGCACAGACAACATATCTCTTCTGAGCAAATTTCTTCTTAGTTGCAGGAAGCTGTATTATAAAGTGATCACCTTCCCTCCTCAAACGCTTGGGTATATCCTGAGGAGTTCGAGGATGGTTTTGTGTAGCAGGTGTTGTTACCTGGTATTTCATTATGAGTTGTCTGACCAGACAGACAAAATTCACCATACGGTAGTCTATTGCCAGTCTTCACTTGGTACATATTATATGCATTAAGCATTGAAATGTCCATGAGATGGAAGAAAAGTTTCACGTACCACTTGTAACTCTTACGAACACAATCAACAAAGCCAATCCGCATGTCACATTTGTCAACCAAGTGCATGTTTTGTGTATAATCAATCACTGTCACTGGTTTTCAAATACGTTCATTAGCCTCTTATCAACTTTGCCACTGTCTTGATTTCTTTTACGGTGAATGGTTGTCAACAATGTGACATCTCTTTTATCAGCACATAATGCCTTGTGTCATTGGAGTAAACACCTGCCCTTTTCCCAGAGGCCTGCGTGAACCGGGCCCATTTTTATGATTAAAACACGTGCCACACACATCTTCAGTTCACTTGCAAGAAATCACTGAGAAAAAGGGTTGTTTTCCAGTTATCATATATAATGTAGCCCCTTCCAAGTAAGGTCCATCATGCTTCTCATACGTCACTGAGATCCCATTAACATCTTGTATTTTAAAGTTTTTTTCCCCCGTGTTACAACATTATCCTACCGGGGCCACTGTCACAGTCACCGAGTAAAAACAGTTTTAACCAAGCATTTCCTCTGCTCGGTTATACTGTTTGAACGACAGTCACCTTTGAAAAAAATCAAAGACTCGTCAGTACAAGTTTCAAAAGGGTAAAAGTACAGTTGAACTTTTGTTTAAAAATAATAAAAACATTTCTAATCTTGAAAAACTGTCATTTCTGTCATGCCGGGTTTTTTGTCAGAGAAGTGCAAATACGTAACGTAAGATAAAAACCTGTTCACTGGGTGTTTTTTCTGAAGGCCGGGGGGAGAAAATTTCCGTCTGTGGCCGTATGATTTAAATTTGCTTTAAAAGAAGATAAGCATTTTTTGTTGCAAAAAAACAAATACATTTCTGCAACGTTGTCCTTTCCACCGGTGTAGTCTTGATTGACGTTTTTTTCCCTGGTGTACTCCAAAAACTTGTTACTTTCCCTGCAATAGTTTCCATCAAGGGCTGGTCAAAAAATAGTTCAAAGAATTCCAGTTCATTTGCATATTTCCCAAGGGGAAAAAGTTGGTAGGTTCCACTTTGGGTCTCAAACTGGTGGGCTTGGGAACAAAATTGAGATTTTGTGCCCAACCCAGGTTTTTGGTTTGCTATGGATAAATGGCATCTAAGCGGTTTTTGGTGGTGTTGTAGTTGTGGTGGGGGGGGGTGGCTGACGCCCGCTTTGTCCTTGAACTGAGGGCGCAGGTGGGTCCCAGCCGGGCTGGTGAGGCATGCATGGCCATGGACTACCACACCATAACCACCCCCTACTGATGCCTGTGGGCTCCCATGAAGTGTAGCCACAACCACACTATCACTGTCTATTCCTGGGTTGGGCCCAGGATGCCCGTGATTACCCTCCCCTGGGGACTGCATAGGGAAATACCCGAGCGCATGCAGAAAACGTTTTACCGAGTTCACTGGTGAATATTTTCCCCCACTATCATACTTGAATGATCGCAAGAGCAATAAATCACAATCCACATCCTTCATCATCATTACTGAAGTCAAGGCCCGGCCACCGGAAAAAAAAATAGTTTTCTCTTGCGATGAGGTAAATGAACGGGTGAGGGATGCCCCACCCGAGGTAGAAGGTTGAGGATTGTCAGGGTTTTGTGCACTATCATTGATATCCTGGTCATTCTTTTCGGTCACTAACTAATCTAAGCCAAAGAATTCGTCTTCATTTCCACTTCCATCAGAGTCAGAACTATCAGATAGGAAGAGGAGAGTCCCAATTTTCCTTTGAGTGAGAGCTGCCTTTCGATGAGGCATGGTGAACAAAGGTAACTGAGCCGGTGTTCCCATAATGCTATGCGGGCGCCTAGAATTTTTGTTTATGGCGCACACACACCATGTGGACCCATTCTCTCACATGTAGGCCTACCACCCCTTCCGCGCTAAATTTGATGCCTCTAGAATTTTGGCATAGATCTACGATTTGGACCCTGAACGTAAAGCCGTAGGTCTACAGCACGAACCCTGAAAGGGTTAAGAAAGGTACACTGTATTTGTTACAATATTAACCCTTAAACTGTCCAAACATAGATCTACGTTTGCGCGCGTAGCGCTCCGAACATTGCTTTACTTATTTTACATAAACGATGTAAAATCGAACATAGATCTATGCATGCGAATGTAGATCTACGTTTGGACAGTTTGAGGGTTAAGAGGGGGTCCACTGTGTTGCAGTATTAAGGGAGGTGCACTGTATTTGTTAAAATATTAAGAAGGTTCCATTGCAGTTTACTAATCATGTTAATCACTATAGATTATTGCTAGGCTGGCCAGTGCCTCGGTGCCAGTTTACCTGGAGTTTACCTGGAGAGGGTTTCAGGGGTCAAAGCCCCTGCGGCCCGGTATGAGACCAGGCCGCATAGTGGATCAGGGTCTGATCAACCAGGCTGTTACTGCTGGCCGCATGCAAGCTGACGTATGAACCACTGCCCGGTTGGTCAGATACTGACTTCAGGTGCTTTATCTGGAGTTTATCTGGAGAGAGTTCCGGGGGTCAACGCCCCCGCGGCCCGGTCTGTGACCAGGCCTCCTTAGGTCAGTGTCCCAGGATGCGACCCACACCAGTCGACTAACACCCAGGTACCCATTTTACTGATGGGGAACATAGACAACAGGTGGAAAGAAACACGTCCAATGTTTCTACTCTGGCTGGGAATCGAACCCAGGCCCTCACCGTGTGAAGCGAGAGCGTTAACCACCAGGCCACCAGTGCCTTTGTGAAGACAGCCAGGGGTGTATTGTTAATCACCCTTACGTATGCTGGGGGGCAGTTGAACAGTCTTAGGCCCCGGACCACTTATTGTGTTCTCTGTCAGTGTACAGTGGACCCTCGCCTTATGATATTAACCCATTGACTGTTTTGGTTGTATATATACGTCTTACGAGCCAGTGTTTCAGACGTATATATACTCAATAATTCTAGCGGCTTCAAATCAAGCGGAAGAAAGCTGGTAGGCCCACATGTGAGAGAATGGGTCTGTGTGGTCAGTGTGCACCACATAAAAAAAATCCTGCAGCACACAGTGTGTAATGAGAAAAAAAAAACTGATCGTTTTTTTTGGATTAAAACGCCGACTTTGAGGTGTATTTTCGTATAGTATTTATCGATGTATTTGCATTTTCATGGTCTTAGGTGATAAAATGGAAAACATATTACAGAAATAGAGATGATTTTCATTACTTTGACGATGAAAACGACCTTGAAACTGAGCTCAAAGTAGCGGAAATGTTCGATTTTTACCAATGTTCAGGAGTAAACAAATCACACCACACGTCCAATACACATCAACTGGGGAGTCTAATATTCTTTCACTAGTGCACTGATATTATTTATACCATTTTTACAATAATGCAGTAGTCTGCATAACAGTAAATTTTGTATTTTTTTGTATGAATAAAAAATCAAAATAGAAAGAAATAATAATATAAGAGGGGCCTAGAGATGTGACTAATGAACAGAGCATATGTTATTTTAGTGCCAAGAATGTCTACCTTGTTTATTCTGGACCCTATTTTGAAATTGGCATCTTTTTTTGTTTGCGTGAAATTGGCCAAATTGCCAATTTCTGTCCACAATATTGGGTAGTCCAAATTGGTAAATGGGAGATTTCTTGTACTCAGCTGATAGACAAAATGGAGTTCTAAAGAAGTAGCTATGAGTTTGGTCAACTGGAACAACGGAATTGGCTGAAAATAGGGCTCAAAGTCAGCGAAAACGCCGATATGCATATGTCGCCGAGACCGCTAACTTCGCGGGAGCGTAATTCCATGAGTTTTCTACCAAATTTCGAACTTTGGGTGTCATTACCATCGGGAAAAGATTCTCTATCATTTCATAAGAAAAAATAATTTTTTTTTTTTTTTTTAAAAATTAGCAACATAGAATGACAGTTTCAGAAAGGGGCCTGAAACAGTCAAAGGGTTAATCCATTCCTGAGAGCTCATCGTAAGCCGAAATTATTGTTAGCCGAATTAATTTTCCCCATAAGAAATAATGGAAATCAAATTAATTCGTTCCTGACACCAAAAGTCTGAAAAAAAAAAATTTACCACATGAAATATTAATTTTAATACACACAAACTGAAGAAGACATGCACAATTACTACTCTACTAAGAATAGAATACATGACACTTACCTTTATTGAAGATCTGGTGATGATTGATGGGATGGGAGGAGGGGAGAGTGTGGAAGTTATTGTTTAAAAGGGGAATCCCCTTCCATTAGGACTTGAGGTAGCAAGTTCTTTTCCGGAGTTACTTCCCTTCTTCTTTTAATGCCACTAGGACCAGCTTGAGAGTCACTGGATCTCTGTCGCACAACAAATCTGTCCATAGGGCTCTGTACCTCCCGTTCCTTTAAGACTTTCCTAAATGGGCCATAACATTGTCATTGTACAGGTTGCCAACACGGCTTGCAGTAGCTGTGTCAGGGTGATTTTCATCGATAAAGGTTTGCAGCTCAACCCACTTTGCACACATTTCCTTAATCTCTTTTTTTCAATTCCATACTTTTTCTCACCCTTTTTACCACAGGGATGGCACTAGAAACTTTCTTGGGGTTCATGATGACTTATTTTGCAGTTACAAGCACTAAAAACACTGGGATAATGTAAAATGTACCGAATGTATGTGTAGATGCGACCACACTGGCAGGCTTGTAAACACTGGCGCTGAGGCCACACATGGGACGTGTCCCGGACGAATCACGTAAGGCGAGTTTATTGTGAGGCGAGACAAAACTTTTGTGCTCAAATGCTTCGTATGGCGGATTTAAAGTAACGCGATGCATTCCTAAGGTGGGGGGTCCACTGTACTTGTGGCGCCCCTGCTTTTCATCGGGGGAATGTTGCATCTCCTGCTGAGCCTTTTGCTTTCATAGAGAGTGATTATCGTATGCAGATTTGGTACCAATCCTTCCAGGACCTTCCAAGTGTATATTATCATGTATCTCTCTTGCCTGCATTCGAGGGAATATGGATCAATGACCTTTAACAGTTCCCAGTAGTTTAAGTGCCTTATCATACTTATGTGTGCCGTGAAAGTTATTTGTACACTCTCAGGTCTGCAATGTCACAGCCTTGAAGGGGGCCGTTAGTGTACTGCAGTATTCCAGCCTAGAGAGCACAAGCAATTTGAAGAGAATCATCATGGGCTTGGCGTCCCTAGTTTTGAAGGTCCTCATTATCCATCCTATCATAGGTAGATACATTGTTGTGGTCTTTGAAGGCGTGATCCTCTGACATTATCACTCCAGGTCCTTTACATTACTTTTCCACTCTATTGTATGGTTAGAATTTGTTGTGTACCCTGACACATTTTTAATATCATCAAGTTTCCCATATCTGAGGAGTTGAAATTTCTCCTCGTTGAACTTCATTTTGTTTTGAGTGGCCCATTCGAAGATTTGGTTGATGTCCGTTTGGAGTCTCATGGTGTGTTTAATGGAGGTCACTGCCTTGGTAATCCGGGTGTCATCCGCTAAGGAAGACACAGAGTTATGGCTTACATCTCTGTCAGAAATGAGGATGAGTAATAGAATGGGAGCGAGTACTGTACCTTGTGGAACAGAGCGTTTTACCGTGGCTGCCTGGGACTTTACTCTGTTTAGTATTACTCTTTGTGTTCTATTTGTCAGGAAGTTGTAGATCCATCTACCAACTTTTCCCGTTATTCCTTTATCACACATTTGTGCTCTATTACACCATGGTCACACTTGTCTAAAGCTTTTGCAAAGTCTGTGTATACTACATCTGTATTTTGTTTTACCTCTAAGCATCAGGA
>NC_069421.1:58433685-58449927 GCF_026875155.1 Cherax quadricarinatus
ATCCAAGAGAAAATGCCAGCTGCTCTAAGCTACATCAATCACCAGCTGAGAGCTATATCAGCTTGGGGGAAATAGATGGAGGTAATATTTGCACCTGAGAAAACGCAATGATGATCGTCTCAGGCACCATGATGGAATGCTGGTGCAGTAGTAAGGATGAATGGGGGGATGTTGGCACCTGGAGAAGAAGTTGATATCCTTGGGGTGAAATTTGACTCCAAACTAACCATGAAGAACCATGTTGTAAATCTTGCAAACAAGGCAGCCAGGAAGCTTACAGCACTTCACCGTATCTCGCATCTGCTTGACAGTAGGGGTTGCAAGATCCTGTAAGAGGCACAAGTACACTCGCACCTTGAGTATGCTCCACTTTCTTGGTTTACCTGCGCCCCCCCCTCTCATCTGCAACTGCTTGACAGAGTAGAGAACAGAGCAAGATGTCTCATCTCTCGCCTGGACCCATCCTGGATAGATCTGTCATTTCAGCAGAGCCTTCAACATAGGAGGGATGTGGGTGGCCTTACTGTTATGTACAAGGCCAATATTGTCAAAGTACCACACTTGGATCCACTTCGAGGACAGCGTGAAACAAGCTTTTATGCCACAAGATGGGCAGAAAGCAGCAACTTCACTCTGGCTGTACCCTTCTCCAGAACTTCACTCCATCTGAGATCCTATATACCCAGGATGACTCGAGTATGGAACACATTCGTACAGCATAATGATGTCAACGAGATGAAGTCAGTTGATCAAATGAAAATGCTGGCCCACAGATGGCTCTAACTTCATCCTGTTCCCTACTTGTATGTCTCATAACAATAAAAATGCTTTCAAATGAGCTGATGTAAGTAACAGCTCTTAGCTTGCCAATAAAGTTAGGAATCCTTAACCTGTAAATAGCTTGTCAATAAAGCTAGAGATCCTTAACCTTGTCAAACCCTGTGTGAAAAAAAAGAAAAAATGAGAGAGAGATACAGAGAGAGAGAGATAGAGAGATAAAGAGATAGAGAGAGAGATACAGAGAGAGAGGGCGAGATACAGAGAGAGATAGAGAGAGAGAGAGATACAGAGAGAGAGATACAGAGAGAGAGAGGGATACAGAGAGAGAGATAAGATAAAGAGAGAGAGAGGGAGAGAGAGAGAGAGAGAGAGAGAGCCACATTCAGTCAGCCAATCACCCACCCGGCCTCCCACCCACTCGGCCAGCCAGCCAGCTACGTATTATACATGTTCCAGAGTTGTTTCTCTTTACTTAGGGTATAGGTTATACTACATTCTGGCAGGATGACACTACCAGTGGTATTCTCCCATTCCACTGTGTCAACAATACATAAAGATAACAGTAACATATGATACTGTATGCGATTTAAAATTTACAATACAGTTCACTACCATGTATACATTATATACATTACATAAATAATTAAAATATAACAATAGAAGTAAATTATGGTAAAAAAAATGAAATAATGATTGTACATTACATTACAGAACTATGTAGGTAGTTTATATAGGAAAAGTTTGACATTATGCCCTACCCAATATGTCAGCAATTTTCAGAGGCTCGACTTACGTCCATTTTGACTTATGACCGGTTGGTCAGAACCAAGCTTGGTCGTAAGTCGGATGGTAGGTTTATTATTATTATTACTATTGTTATTATTAACAGCGACAGAAATGTTTGATTCTTTGCTGTGCTCAAGAGTAAACATATGATGTCACCGTCCATACCTGTCTGAATAACCATTCCAATATGCAGTTATGAATGGGTTGACATTATTTATATGTACTGTAGTTTAATAGCAAATAATGAACAAACAAAACACTCACCACACAGTGGTGGGAGGGCTGGCTGCCAGTTGCGGGGGTCGGAGGGAGGGTAGTAGGGACTCGCAGGTGGCGGGTAACTTAAATATGATTTGGCGGCTGGGAATTTAGCAATTGGGAATTCGCGAATGTGTGAAGCCCGTGTAAGTTGAAAACACAAATGTTGAGTGAGACCTGTATTTCTGTCTCTGTCTCTGTGTATCTGTCTCACAGGTGCACAAATAGTTATGCATAGTGTAAATTACCTAGGATAACCCCAAAAAAATCCAGACAAAATGCTATACTGCTCCTGTAGATATAAGGCATAATAATCATGAGGGGCAAGTAATATGCACTTTCACTTGATCAGGAATCGGATGTGATGGCTCTGCATCACGTGTAATACCTATTGGTTCATGAGAGTCTTAATGTCTCTTTCTGAGACAGAAAGAGAAACAAGCAGTCAGAGAGACAGGAAGACATGCACAGGCAGAGAGAAAGACAGATAAGCAGAGACAGAGATAGAGATATACAGAGACAGATCTAGACAGACAGGGAGATTAGACAGTCAGATACAGACAGACAGGCAGACAGACATGTTTATAAGTAAAACTGAAAACAATTAACCCTTTCAGAGTCGACAGGCCCTCTCCCAGATTTGTTCTCAGGGTCACCAAGTTTCCAAAAAAAAAAAAAAAAAAATTTCTTATGAAAAGATAGAGAATATTTTCCTGATCATAATGACACCAAAAGTATGAAATTTTATGGAAAACTTACGGAATTATGCTCTCGCGAAGTTAGCGGTCTTGACGATGTTTACGCATCGGCGATTTTGCCCACCTTGAGCCCTATTTTTGGCCAATTCCAGTGTACTAGTCAACAAAAATCATAACTATTTCGCTAGAACTCCGTTTTTTCTATCGAATGAGTACAAGAAACCAACCATTTACCAATTTCAACTATCCAATAAAGTGGTCAGAATTTAGCAATTTTGCCAATTTCACACAAATTTCAAAGATGCCAATTTCCAAATAGGGGCCAGAATAAACAAGAAAGACATTCCTGGCACTAAAATAACATTTCCTCTGTTCATTAGTCACGTACCCACGCCCCTCTTACATTTCTTTTGCTTTCCACTTTGAATTTTTATTCTCACAAAAAGTAGATTTACTGTTATGCAGACTACTGCATTAGTGTAGAAATGATATAAATAATATTGGCGCACTTGTGAAAGAATGTTAAACTCACCACTTGACGTGTATTGGACGTGTAGCATGATTTGTTTACTTTTGAACTTTGGCAAAAATCGAAGATTTCTGGTACTTTGAGCTCAATTTCAAGGTACTTTTCATTGTAAAACAAATCAAAATCGTCTCCATTTCTGTAATATGTCTTCCATTCTATAAAATGAGACCAGGAAAACTAGAATACCATCATAAATACCATACAAAAATACAGTGCAAATTCGCTGTTTTAACCCTTTCATGGTCGACAGGCTTCTCGGAGACTTGTTCTCAGGGTCGGCCAAATTTCAAAAAGAAAAATTATTTTTTTCTTATGAAAAGATAGAGAATCGTTTCCCGATCATAATGACACCATAATTATGAAATTTGGTGGAAAACTTACGGAATTATGCTCTCGCGAAGTTAGCAGTCTCGACGATGTTTACGCATCGGCAATTTTGCCCAATTTGAGCGCTATTTTCGGCCAATTCTAGTGTACTTGTCGACAAAAATCATAACTATTTTGCTAGAACTCCATTTTTTCTATCGAATGAGTACAAGAAACCATCCATTTACCGATTTCAACTTTCCAATACAGTGGTCAGAATTTAGCAATTTTGCCAATTTCACACAAATTTCAGAAGATGCCAATTTCCAAATAGGGTTCAGAATAAACAAGAAAGACATTCCTGGCACTAAAATAGCATTTCCTCTGTTCATTAGTCACGTCCCCAGGCCCCTCTTACATTCTTTTGCTTTCCACTTTGAATTTTTATTCTCACAAAAAAATAGAAGATTTACTGTTATGCAGACTACTGCATTGGTGTAGAAATGGTATACATATTATCAGCGCACTTGTGAAAGAATATTAGACTGTTGACGTGTTGACGTGTATTGGACGCATAGCATGATTTGTTTACTTTTGAACTTTGGTAAAAATCGAACATTTCTGCTACTTTGAGTGCAATTTCTAGGTAGTTTTCTTTGTAAAACCAGTCAAAATCATCTCAATTTCTGTAATATGTCTTCCATTCTATACAATGAGACCAGGAAAACTAGAATACAACAATAAGTACCATATGAAAATACAGTGCAAAGTCGCTGTTTTAATCCAAAAACATGGTCAAAGTTTTTTTTCTCATTACGCACTGTGTGCTGCAGGATTTTTTTTATACTGCGCACACTGACCACATAGACCCATTCTTTCATATGTAGGCCTACCAGTTTTCTCTTGCTAGATTTGAGGGCGCTAGAATTTAGGCGTACTAGTACGTCAAAAACCCTTGTGCGTAAGCCATACTAGTACGTTGGAAACCCTGATAGGGTTAAAGCCAAAGCAGCACACGATCATCAAGTGTCACTCCACTACTGCACTGTCAGCACTGGATTGACACTCGTCTTACAAGATGCTTCAAGGAGTTTCATATACAGTGGACCCCAGGCTATCGTAATTAAACCTTTGATTGTTTCAGTCGTATATCCCTTTCAGGGTCTGTGCTGTAGATCTACAGCTTTATGTTCAGGGTCCAAACCATAGATCTATGCCAAAATTCTAGCAGCGTCATATTTAGCGCGAAAAGGCTGGTAGGCCTACATGTGAGAGAACGGGTCTGCGTGTTGTGTGAGTGCCATAAACAAAAATTCTAGGCGCCCACATAGCATTGTGGGAATGCCAGCTCAGTTACCTTTGTTCACCATGCCTCGTCGCAAGGCAACTCTTACTCCAAGGAAAATTGGGACTCTCCTCTTCCTATCTGATAGTTCTGACTCTGATGGAAGTGGAAATGAAGACGAATTCTTTGGCTTTGATCAGTTAGTGACCGAAAGGAATGACCGGGATATCGATAATAGTGCAGAAAACCCTGACACTCCTCAACCTTCTACCTCTGGTGTGGGCATGCCTCAGTCACGTTCAGTTGTACCTCATCGCAAGAGAAAACTATTATTTTCGCGTGGCCAGGCCTCTATAATGATCATGATAGTGACGTGGATTGTGATTTTATTGCTCTTGACAATCATTCGAGTAGTGATAGTGAGGAAGCATATTCACCAATGAAGCGTCGGTACATATGCCGCTGCATGCCCTTGGGTAGTGTTCCCTATGCAGTGCCCAGGGGACGGAGTACATCCCAGAGTACATTCCAGAGTACATCCCATGGCCCTCCACCAGGAATAGACAGTGAAAGTGAGGATGATGTGGCTACACTTGGCATGGATAGACCACAGGCATCAGTAGGTGGTGGTAGTGGTGATGGTAGTGCCACGGCCATGCATGACTCACCAGCCCAGGCTGGGACCCACGCTGCTGACTCCTCAGCTCAAGGACAAAGTGGAGCGTCAGCCACCACCCCGCCACAACTACCAGCACAACCAGCTTATGATGTCCAGTATCCACCAGCAAATCATATCTGGGATTCGCAGCAAAATCCCAATTTTGTTCCCCAGCTCCACCAGTTTGATGACTCTCAAAGTGGAATTCTACCAACTTGTTCCCTTGGAAACACTGCAAATGAACTGGAATTTTTTGAGCTATTCTCTGACCAGCCCTTGATGAAAACTATTGTCAATTAAAGTAACAAGTATTTTGAGTACACCATGGCAAATATGATATCACTACAGTCAAGACTACACTGGTGGAAAGAGACAACTGTTGCACAAATGTATTTGCTTTTTGCAACAATAATGCTTATGCCTCATGTCTATAAGCATAATATAAAATCATACTGGTCCACAGATCGGCTAATTTGTACCCCGGTCTTCAGTGAAATCATCCCAGTGAACAGGTTTATCTTACTGTTACGTAAGTTGCACTTCTCTGACAAAACCAGGCCTGACAGAAGTAACAGGCTATACAAGATTAGAAATATTTTTATGTATCTGAAACAAAAGTTCAGCATGTACTTTTATCCATTCAAGAATCTTGTAATTGACGAGTCTTTGATTTTGTTCAAAGGTAGACTGTTGTTCAAACAGTATATACTGAACGAGAGGAAATGCTTTGGTATAAAACTGTTTGTACTCTGTGACTATGACAGTGGCCTGGTATTGGATATTGTTGTATACACGGGAAGTAAAACATTGAAAGATATCAGGATGTTATTGGGTATCTCAGGTGAAGTAGTGAGAAGCATGATGGCACCTTATCTTGGTAAGGGGCATACATTATATACTGATAACTGGTACACAAGCCCTTTACTCAGTGATTTCTTGCAAGTGAACATGACAGATGTGTGTGGCACAGTGCGTTCTAATTGTAAATATATGCCCAGGTTCAACGTAGGCACTCGTGGTGAAGAGGTGCAGGTGTTTCTGTCAATGACATCATGGCATTTCAGTGGCATGACAAACGAGATGTCACATTGTTGACAACCATTCACCGTAACGAAATGCAAGACAGTGGCAAAGTTGATAGAGTGACTAATGAACATATTCAAAAACCAGTGACAGTGATTGATTATACACAAAACATGCGCTTGGTTGACAAATGTGACATGCAGATTGGCTTTGTTGATTGTTTTTCATAAGAGTTACAAATTTGGTACATGAAACTTTTTTTTCCATCTCATGGACATTTCAATGCTAAAAGTGCATATAATATGTCCCAATTTGAAGACTGGCAAGAGACCACCGTATGGTGAATTTTGTTTGTCTGTTGTCAGACAACTCATAATGAAATACCAGGTAACAACACCTGCTATACAAAACCGTCCTCGAACTCCTCAGGATATACCCAAGCATTTAAGAAGGGAAGGTGATCACTTCATAATACAGCTTCCTGCAACTTAGAAGAAATTTGCTCAGAAGAGATGTGCTGTCTGTGCACAAACAAAATGACGGCAACAAAGACGCAGAGACACTCGGTGTATGTGTGAGGAATGTAAAGTACCTTTGTGCATGGTGCCTTATTTCAAGGAGTTCCACAAGCTGCTGCAGTTCTAAAAACATGTCCAGTGATTGTACGTATGTGAATATATGATGGAACATTAGTATTATACAAGATTTGTGCATGTTTATTGTAATAAACAAAAGTGGTAAACAATATTATAATAATACCTTTAGTGCAGTTATTGTGTTCAATTCAGTGAGTTTATATATATACATTATATACAGTATTGGTCTCACAGGCCACAAATGTTACTAGGAAAAGAAAAAAATTAGAAAAGAAAAGAAAAAATTATGAAAAACGTAAAATAAAAAAATGCGAGTTTGCGGAAATCGCAGATGTTACCACCACCCGGTCATTTTGGGTCAACTTATCGCCTCTGTATCTCGGTAAGTACTGATCAGAATTGTTTTTTTTTTTGTTTTATTACCTTCACAAAAATATACTCTTTAATTCTGTAAGAAATTTTTTTTTTTTTTTTTTTTTTTTTTCCAAAATTTCTTCGACACTGGGGCACTCCTTTCAATTTTGCCCTTGGACCCTGAAAGGGTTAAATACTTCTTTCAAGCCACTGTGTTTGACGTATATATACTCAAAAATTCTATCGCTTCAAATCAAGCAGGAGAAAGCTGGTAGGCCCACATGTGAGAGAATGGGTCTGTGTGGTGAGTGTGCACCATATAAAAAAAATCCTGCAGCACACAATGCATAATGAGATAAAAAAAAAATTCCAACCGTGTTTTTGGATTAAAGCGCTGACTTTGAGGTGTATCTTCGTATAGTTTTTATGGATATGTTCTCGTTTTCGTAATCAGATTTGATAGAATGGAAAACATATTATAGAAATAGATGTGATTTTGATTGGTTTTACCATGAAAAGGACCCTGAATTGGAGCTCAAAGTAGGGGAAATGTTTGATTTTTGCCGATGTTCAAGAGTAAACAAATGATGTCATTGTCCAATAAGTGTCCAACTAGCAATTCTTATATACAGTCATGAATGGGTTGATGTTATTTTTTACAATTATTATAATATTGCAGTAGTCTGCACAACAGTAAATCTTCTATTTTTTGTCTGAATAAAAATTCAGAATAAAAAGCAAGAGTAATATCAGAGGGGCCTGGAGACGTGACTGATGAACAAAGGAAATGTTATTTTAGAGTCAGGAATATCTGCATTGTTCATTCTGGACCCTATTTTGAAATTGGCTTATTTTTTAATTTGTGTGAAATTGGCCAAATTGCCAAATTCTGACCACTATTGGGTAGTTGAAATCAGCAAATGGGCAGTTTCTTGTACTCAATTGATAGAACAAATGGAGTTCTAAAGAAATAGTTATGAGTTTGGTTTACTGGAACAATGGAATTGGCCAAAAATAGGGTCAAAGTGGGCAAAATCTCCGATTCATAAATATCGCCGAGGTTGCTCACTTTGCGAGAGCATAATTGTGTAAGTTTTCCATCAAATTTTGTGCTTTTGGTGTCATTACCATTGGGAAAAACTTTCTTTCTTTTTTTTTATTTTAAAAATAAAATATATTAAAATATATTTTTATATATATATATATTTATATATATATCCTAGGTAGTAGGTTGGTAGACAGCAACCGCCCAGGGAGGTACTACCGTCCTGCCAAGTGAGTGTAAAACGAAAGCCTGTAATTGTTTTACATGATGGTAGGATTGTGGTGTGTTTTTTTTTTCTGTCTCATAAACATGCAAGATTTCAGGGATTTTCTTGCTACTTCTACTTGCCCCTTAGGTCACACTGTCATACATTTTACAAGCACTTATATAACACACCCTCTGGATTTTCTTCTATTTTCTTTCTAGTTCTTATTCTTTTTTATTTCCTCTTATCTCCATGGGAAGTGGAACAGATTCTTCCTCCGTAAGCCATGCGTGTTGTAAGAGGCGACTAAAATGCCGGAGCAAGGGGCTAGTAACCCCTTCTCCTGTATAAATTACTAAATTTGAAAAGAGAAACTTTTGTTTTTCTTTTTGGGCCACCCTGCCTTGGTGGACACGGCCGGTTTGTTGAAAAAAAAAAAAAATATATATTTTATTATATAAAAATTATATATATATATATAATATAATATATTTTTATATATATAATTATATATATATATTAATATATATATATATTTTTTTTTTTTTTTTCAAATATTTTTGTGACACCAGGAAACCCCTCATGATTTGGGGTTTCGACAGTCAAAGGGTTAATCCGTTCCAAAGAGAGTTACCAAACCTTAATCTGACAATTTATGAATTCATTTTTCACCATAAGAAATGATGTAAATCCAATTAATCCATTCCAGACACCCAAAAGTATTAAAAAAAATTATTTTTTTATATATTAAATTTAGATTTACATACAGAAAAGAATGGGAAATTGATTATAAAACAAAAATATCATACTTAACTTTAGTGAAGACTCTTGTTGGTGTATGGGAGGAGGGGAGAGGGTTAGGGTGATGTTCCTCCACAAATGTTTGCACCTCACTCCACTTTGCACAAATGTCCTTAATCTTTAAAAAAGGCACCTTCTTTCCTCTCGCTTTCTCCTCTGAAGCAATTTCCTCAGCTGGTGTACATAAGAACATAAGAAAGCAGAAACACTGCAGCAGGCCTGTTGGCCCATACTAGGCAGGTCCTTCACAAACCATCCCACTAACAGAATTGTATTTGCCCAACCCAATTTTCAATGCTTCCCAACCAATAAGCTTTGATAATTCTATTCACTCATGTGTAAGTCCCACTCAGATCAAATCGTGTGTGTGGGGAAGTACCCTGTCTGGTGTGTGGGGAAGTACCCTGGCTGGTGTGTGGGGGAAGTATCCTGGCTGGTGTGTGGGGGAAGTACCCTGGTTGGTGTACAGTAGACCGTCATTTAGTATGG
Source organism: Cherax quadricarinatus (assembly GCF_026875155.1). Lineage (NCBI taxonomy): Eukaryota > Metazoa > Arthropoda > Malacostraca > Decapoda > Parastacidae > Cherax > Cherax quadricarinatus. Next base: position 58,443,499 of record NC_069421.1, read on the forward strand.
TAGTTACGTTCCTGAAAAATGCCGTGTTAGGTAAAATTGTTAGATGAACTGAAGAATTTATGGGAAAAAATAGGGTTACGTTCCTGGGAGCCCCCAAAAAGACAGACAATTTTTTTTTAGGCCTCCTCATCTTACAAAAATAAAAATGAATATGTAGTTTTAGTTCATTATTGTGATGTATTATGTTGTTTTTGCTGCTTTAGACTACAAATATAACAGAAATAATAGTATTTCTTACCCTAACCCTTAAACTGTCCAAACGTAGATCTATGTTCACCTGCGTGGCGCTCCGAATATTTTGAAAAATAAAAAAATTGTTTTTCATTTTTAAATTAAAGAGGGCAATTTTCTGTGTGGTGCAAGACCAAAAAAAAAAAAAAATTAGGACCCGTACTTACCAAGATATAAGACAACGAAGTTGGCTCTAGATGCTCACCTGACGGCAACATCCAGTCCTGCTGCTTGCAGAAGTGTTGCCGATTTACCTTTTTTCTCGTTTTTATTTTAATTTATATAATTTTTATGTTCTGATAATTACAGTTTATAATAGTTCTTGTGATTTTATAGTCAATCTTTGTTCTGACACTAATATTATGTACTGACAGGTGAACATTTTCACCTGCCCTGGTCATTTACTGTTGTCTAGAAATATATACAAAGTATTTATAGGTCCCAGCAATGTTTTAGACATGGAGTATGAAACTCCTTGAAGAATGGTGTTATGACAAGTGTCAGATAAGTGCCATTTGATGAATGTGCCCTGCTGGAAGGAACCTTGCCTTTATGTGTTTTTACTCTTGCGTACAAACACGTATGTTTGTCTGTCTATCTATCTGGACATCTGTCTATCTGTACATATATCTGTGTGTCTGTCTGCATAACTCTGCTTATCTGTCTGTCCAGTTCAGCTTATCTGTCTTTCTGTCTTCTGTGTGTGCCTGGAGTATAATATATACTTCTTGAAGAATGGTGTTTACCTGGAGAGCTGGAGAGAGTTCCGGGGGTCAACGCCCCCGCGGCCAGGTCTGTGACCAGGCCTCCTGGTGGATCAGAGCCTGCTCAACCAGGCTGTTACTACTGGCTGCACGCAAACCAACATACGAGCCACAGCCCGGCTGGTCAGGAACCGACTTTAGGTGCTTGTCCAGTGCCAGCTTGAAGACTGCCAGGGGTCTGTTGGTAATCCCCCTTATATATGCTGGGAGGCAATTGAACAGTCTTGGGCCCCTGACACTTATTGTATGGTCTCTTAACGTGCTAGTGACACCCCTGCTTTTCATTGGGGGCATGTTGCATCGGCTGTCAAGTCTTTTGCTTTCGTAGTGAGTGATTTTCGTGCACAAGTTCGGTACTAGTCCCTCTAGGATTTTCCAGGTGTATATAATCATGTATCTCTCCTGCCTGCGTTCCAGGGAATACAGGTTTAGGAACCTCAAGTGCTCCCAGTAATTGAGATGTTTTATCTCCGTTATGCTCGCCGTGAAGGTTCTATGTACATTTTCTAGGTCAGTAATTTCACCTGCCTTGAAAGGTGCTGTTAGTGTGCAGCAATATTCCAGCCTAGATAGAACAAGTGACCTGAAGAGTGTCATCATGGGCTTGACCTCCCTAGTTTTGAAGGTTCTCATTATCCATCCTGTCATTTTTCTAGCAGATGCGATTGATACAATGTTATGGTCCTTGAAGGTGAGATCCTCCGACATGATCACTCCCAGGTCTTTGACATTAGTGTTTCGCCCTATTTTGTGGCCAGAATTTGTTTTGTACTCTGATGAAGATTTAATTTCCTCGTGTTTACCATATCTGAGTAATTGAAATTTGTCATCGTTGAACTTCATATTGTTTTCTGCAGCCCACTGAAAGATTTGGTTGATGTCCGCCTGGAGCCTTGCAGTATCTGCAATGGAAGACACTGTCATGCAGATTCGGGTGTCATCTGCAAAGGAAGACACGGTGCTGTGGCTGACATCCTTGTCTATGTCAGATATGAGGATGAGGAACAAGATGGGAGCGAGTACTGTGCCTTGTGGAACAGAGCTTTTCACTGTAGCTGCCTCAGACTTTACTCTGTTGAGTACTACTTTCTGTGTTCTGTTAGTGAGGAAATTATAGATCCATCGACCGACTTTTCCTGTTATTCCTTTAGCACGCATTTTGTGCGCTATTACGCCATGGTCACACTTGTCGAAGGCTTTTGCAAAGACTGTATATATTACTTCTGCATTCTTTTTGTCTTCTAGTGCATCTAGGACCTTGTCGTAGTGATCCAATAGTTGAGACAGACAGGAGCGACCTGTTCTAAACCCATGTTGCCCTGGGTTGTGTAACTGATGGGTTTCTAGATGGGTGGTGATCTTGCTTCTTAGGACCCTTTCAAAGATTTTTATGATATGGGATGTTAGTGCTATCGGTCTGTAGTTCTTTGCTGTTGCTTTACTGCCCACTTTGTGGAGTGGGGCTATGTCTGTTGTTTTTAGTAACTGTGGGACGACCCCCGTGTCCATGCTCCCTCTCTATAGGATGGTAAAGGCTCGTGATAGGGGCTTCTTGCAGTTCTTGATGAACACTGAGTTCCATGAGTCTGGCCCTGGGGCAGAGTGCATGGGCATGTCATTTATCGCCTGTTCGAAGTCATTTGGCGTCAGGATAACATCGGATAGGCTTGTGTTAACCAAATTCTGTGGCTTTCTCATAAAAAATTAATTTTGATCTTCGACTCTCAGTCTGGTTAGCGGCTTGCTAAAAACTGAGTCGTATTTGGACTTGAGTAGCTCACTCATTTCCTTGCTGTCATCTGTGTAGGACCCATCTTGTTTAAGTAGGGGCCCAATACTGGACGTTGTTCTCGACTTTGATTTGGCATAGGAGAAGAAATACTCTGCGTTTCTTTCGATTTCATTTATGGCTTTTAGTTCTTCCCGCGATTCCTGACTCCTATAAGATTCCTTTAGCTTATGTTCGATGCTTGCTATTTCTCTGACCAGTGTCTCCCTATGCATTTCAGATATATTGACCTCTTTTAGCCGCTTTGTTATTCTTTTCCATTGCCTGTAAAGGGAGCGCCTGTCTCTTTCTATTTTACATCTACTCCTTCTTTTTCTTAGAGGAATAAGCCTTGTGCATACATCGAGTGCCACCAAGTTAATCTGTTCTAGGCATAAGTTGGGGTCTGTGTTGCTTAGTATATCTTCCCAGCTTATATCGGTTAGGACTTGGTTTACTTGGTCCCACTTTATGTTTTTGTTATTGAAGTTGAATTTGGTGAATGCTCCCTCGTGACTAATCTTATATGTCGGTCTGGGGCTCCACGCATACATGTCTGAATCTCAATAATGTTGTGATCTGAGTATATTGTTTTTGATATGGTGACATTTCTTATCAGATCATCATTGTTAGTGAAGATGAGGTCTAGTGTATTCTCCAGTCTAGTAGGCCATTTTCTGCCAGTTTTTTTTCCTTCCTGGCACTAAAAAACCCCTCCCTCTTGAGTGGCTGTGGCTTCCCAGGTTTTCCCATGGTCTGGATGTTTTGTATCTTTTTGTCCCCTTTAGATGGTGTGCCTGGCAATTTAAGTTATAGCACAGTCTTTCCAGTACTGAAGAGGTACACATTTCAGGGTGAAAAAGCTTACAGGAAGGGAGTTTGCATTTTCCTGTTGTCATATGGGCACGGCATTTTCTAGGGTGGTCATAGTTGCACGTCCCGCCTGTTTTTCCAGATTTCCCATGTCTGCAGATACCAAGTGCATAGTATGTGCACAGGCTTGGTTTCCGTTTGCCTTGGATTTCTGTGACTGTATTCCCTGTTGGTGCATTTTACCTGTTTTTTCCTTCCTCCCTGCACCACAATGGAGCTCCCCCGGTTTTTTTTGGTAAATTTCCTACATTGTTGGGGCCTCTGTTTGCTATTTCCTTGGTATTTCTATTTGCATTTGGGGTTTTACTTTTTTTTGCCCTTTTTCCCCCACTACGGCCCGTCCCCATGGGGTCTTTTATATGTTTTCCCTTTCCTGCGTATAGTTCCCGACTACCGGACAAAATCTCCAGCTTCACCATTACTGTTCCCAGTACAGCACCTCCACTTGCCATTACTGTCCCCCCGGGACAGCACCTCCAGCTTCACCTTTACGTCTCCCATGGCCCTCCAGCTTCCCCATTACTGTCTCCCAGGACAGCACCTCCACTTCCCATTACTGTCTCCCAGGCAGCACTATCCCCCCCAAAATTTTTACTGACTACCAGGGCATCCCCCACCCTTACATTTTTCTACCGGGGCCCAGTATCAAGGGCGTCCCATTACCCCAACTTTTTTTTTCCCTTGTTTAGAAGCTTCCAGGTTGTCTATGAAAGCAGCTTTGATGTTTTCCCCTTTTAATCCTTTGTGATTTTAGTCCACGATTTTCCATTTGGGGATCCCCAAAAAAACTTCCCCGTTTTAATAGCTTGAGCTAGTTCTTGGATATCTGCACAAAGGGGGATGACACCAAATTTCCCCAAAAATGACAATTTATCCCTTGGAAGCCCTTTATTTGATTGACTGCAGACACACAGACTTCAAATGATTGAATGGTTGATTTACTGTAATTTTACTAGCAAACCCCTGAATACTCTATTAAAACCTCCTTAAAAAGCTTAGCTATTTGTATTTCTATTTCAACTGTATTGTATTTTGGACAGTTACCGTGTACGTTCCTGATTTATATTTTTGTTTGTGTTTGATAAAAGGGGGCCACAACCCCATCCGTTTACAGTCTGCTTTTTTGTCCAAGAATCCGTTTGAAAACCCTCAAGGGTTCGGCCAGTCAGGGTTCGGACCAGTCGGGTTCGGACCCGTCAGGGTTCGGACCAGTCGAGGGTTCGGAACCATCTGATCTGATCAGGGGCACTATTTAAAAAAAACCGGCGGTGATTTTGGGTAACACATGAGGCTCTGCTGGAAATTATCTTCCCCGAGTAATATGTGATTTTATTGATAAAAGTAAATATCGTGTTGAAGAACCGGTGATTTCTGGCAGCTCCACAAAGCAAAAGGTGAGCCCAAAACCCTTGTTTTTCAATCGCTGTATTATTTTTAGGTTTTTTTTTCGTCTCCCCCACAAAAATGCATATTATCATATATTGACTGGTGGAAATTTTGGAGGAAAGGCCTTTTTTTTGTAGTAATAAATTCTTTCGTTGTTAATTCGACCGCTGGGAATACAGGTTATAAGAAATTCACAGTGTACGTTGGTATTTCAAGAAAAAAAAAACTAAGAAATCACTCCACTCCACTAAGTACCATTAAAAATGGTTATTGCTACTACAAACTTTTCTGCTATTCACGATCACTAATTATATGCGAGTACACTAGCAGGCCCAGGAAGATTATTAAAACCTGACCTCTGGGTAATTTCTGGCGACTTCTGGACCTCCCTCTATACTTATCATTTCATTTGCAAATTCACCTTTTTTTCAAATGACCTTTAGCCTTTATCATCTTATACTGGGGAGCCATGTAGTTACATAAAAACATTATACACAATGTTTTAGGGGGATTTCTTTTTCCCCTTTAAAAAAAAAGTTTTATTATTATTTTTCACAAGGCACACTAGGCCATTTCCCCTCTGGCAGTAAACTCTGCTAGGGATGCACACAATTCCCTTTTTTTACTCATATATAATGTTTTCCGCCCAAAAATTGGTTCCAGGGGGCTAGAGGGATGTATCGGTAGGATTTTAAGGCACAATTAAAATTCTGACAACGAGCGACCCTGAAAACACGAGAAACCCGGAGACAACGAGGCACCTGACCCGTAATATTTTTTTTTTTCTTTTTTTAACAGGTGCATTGATGAATGTGTGCTCAGGGAAAGGGGGGCCCTTTCCTTTAATGTTTTTATTCGGCACAAAACATGGTCTGCATTTTGTCTGTCGTCTATTTTTGTCTAGCAGTTTTTTCAACATCGTCTGTACATCTTCGCTGTCTGCCACCTCTCTTTTCTGTCTGTCCAGTTCGCTTTTTTGTCTTCTGTCTTCTGTGTGGCCTGGATAAATATGTTCTTTGAATAATGGTGGGTTTTGACAGGGGATCAGATAGCAAGTGACATTTAGAATATGCGCTGCTGGAGGGGGCAACTTTGCCTTTTGTGTTTTTAAATCTTAAACACAAAAGTCTCTGTATGTCGTCTGCAGTCTGTCTGTTAAAGGGTATCGTCAAATTTTGGGGTTCTAGAAACATAATGGAACTGTAAAAATTTTATTAGTTTAGATAGAATGTGATTTAGCCCGGGGCGCAGAACACCCACACGTGTTTTGTGACAGTAGAAAGAATTTGTATATAATATTTAGTATAAAAAAAATAAATTGGACAGAATCAAATGATTTACTTAAAACAAGTTATCTACCATAAAAACTAAAAAAAAAAAAAAAAAAAAAGTTAAAACAATTTAAAA
>NC_069421.1:58450427-58660010 GCF_026875155.1 Cherax quadricarinatus
TGTATTGTTTGTTAGGCTTTAATATTGTTATTTTCATGTAGTGGGAAATCACTAGTTAGTGCCAGTTACTAGTTCAGTTACTGACCTGTCTCTCTACGTCACGTGACCAACCTGACATCAGTCTACCGCTCACTGGTACAGTCAGTAGGTTCACTGCACTTGCTTTGAGTAGGGTCACAGCACTCACTCAGAGTAGGTTCTCCACTCTCTCTCTGACTAGCACTCTCACTTCCAGTCTGGGTTTGCCTAGCCTAGGGAGCATACCTCACTCACTCATTGACCTCTCATAAGAGACATGTCAAGTTCTCTCTGGTGGTCATTTTCCTTTCATAGTTGACTTCCCTTTCATAAGTTTGTCTCTTTCGAGTTATTTATACTCGGGTGAATTAATCATTCAGTTGACTGAATAAGCCTTGTTGGCCTTTGTATGTTAATTTGTGGTCTAAGCTATTCTAAGTCATGCTGGATGGAAATGAGGCTAAGTCTGTCACTTACGAATTCTTGTATACTCTGAAGTATTAGTTCAGCTAAGTCTTAGTAACCATTGTAAGTTACTTTGTGGATAAGTCTTAATTACCATTATAGTTGAATATAATTGAAGTTAGTATAAAGTTCGACCTTATGAGGTTGATTTATTCATATCAATATACTGGTATGTACCAAGAGAAGTGCAAGAGTTAAACTCCTTATTTAATGCCAATCCTAACATTATATAATCATATATTCAGCTCAAACTCTACTAGTGAAGATTCTAAGTTTTAGTTACTTGTTTTGTAATCCCTAGTTATTACAATTTATTGTTACAAAACCGTAAACAGGCCATCTGCTTAACAATGATATACTACCTTAACACACTACCATTCCACGGGAGAAGTTTAAACTAAGAAGACGAGTTTTGTAAAAGTCAGTAAGGTTAACCTCTCCTCTTCTGATGTGCCTATAAATTCCCCTTTTCTCCTCTAATAGATGCTTTAGCCTCCTGTTAACCCATTTGGGATCATTATTATTAGACCTGATTTCTCTCTGGGGAATGTATATACTCTGAGCACGGTGTACATTATTTAGAAAAAAATCATAAATGCAGATCCCTTCGTAATCATAAGTATGATCATCATCAATAAAATCATTAGCTAGACAACCCCAATCGAGATTAGACAGGTGTTCCGTAAGTCCACTATAACTGACAGAACAAAAATCAGGGATTTTTACCATATTATCATTATTCTTGTATTCCCAATTAACCCTTTGAGGGTCGACAGGCCCCCTCCGAAACTCGTTCTCAGGGTCGGCCAAATTTAAAAAAAAAGAAAATATTTTCTCTTATGAAAAGATAGAGAATCTTTTCCCGATCATAAAGACACCAAAAGTTTGAAATTTGATAGAAAACTTACGGAATTATGCTCTCGCAAAGTTAGCGGTCTCGGCGACGTTTACGCATCGGCGATTTTGCCCACTTTGAGCCCCATTTTCGGCCAATTTCACTGTAGTAGTCGACAAAAAACATGAATATTTCGCTAGAACTCCATTTTTTCTATCGAATGGGTGCAAGAAACCACCCATTTATGAAATTCAACTATCCAGTACAGTGGTCAGAATTTAGCAATTTTGCCAATTTCACACAAATTTCAAAAGATGCCAATTTCCGAATAGGGTCCAGAATTAACAAGAAAGACATTCCTGGCACTAAAATGACATTTCCTCTAGTCATTAGTCACGTCTCAAGGCCCCTCTTATATTCTTTTGCTTTCCACTTTGAATTTTTTTTTTCACAAAAAATATAAGATTTACTGTTATGCAGACTACTGCATTAGTGTAAAAAATGGTATAAATATTATTGGTGCACTTGTGAAAGAATATTAGACTCACCAGTTGACGTGTATTACACGCTTGGCACGATTTGTTTACTTTTGAAGTTTGGTAAAAATCGAAAATTTCTGCTACTTTGAGCTCAATTTCAGGGCACCTTTCATTGTAAAACCAGTCAAAATCATCTCAATTTATGTAATATGTCTTCCATTCTATAAAATGAGACTAAGAAAACTAGAATACAACAATAAATACCATACGAAAATACACTGCAAAGTCGCTGATTTATTAAAAAAAAATGGTCAAAGTTTTTTTTTCTCATTATGCACTGTGTGCTGCAGGATTTTTTTTAGACTGTGCACACTGACCACATAGACCCATTTTTTCATATGAAGGCCTACCAGCTTTCTCCCACTAGATTTGAGGCCGCTAGAATTTATGAGTACTAGTACGTCAAAAACCCCTACGCGTAAGACGTACTAGTACGACCAAAACCCTCAAAGGGTTAATGCTAAAAGTGATGGATTTGTGATCACTTGTGCCAAGCTCTTCAGTGATCTCCAAATTATTTACAAATGTTTCCTTATTTGCCAAGACTTGGTCGAGCAAATTATTACCCCTGGTAGGCTCTGTTACACAATGCTTCAGAAAACAGTCTTGAATTGTTTCCATAAAGCCACTGGACTCCAGACTACCGGTCAAAGAATTCCAGTCAATTTGACTAAAGTTAAAATCCCCTACTATCACTACGTTATTGTGTCTAGAAGCCCTAACAGTTTTGTCCCAAAGAAGTCTCCCTCTATCATGATCCAAGCCTGGAGGTCAGTATATTACACCTAGAATTAGTTTTTGTTGACCTTCTACAAACTCTACCCAAACAGATTCTGTTACTATTCCATCTATTTTTATACCTGTTTTTATGCAACAGTTAATATTTTCTCGAGCATATAATCCAACTCCTCCCCCCTTCCCATTACATCTATCCACATGGAACAACTTAAACCCTACAACATTACACTCAGCAATCATATCCCGATTCTTTAAATTGTATCACGATTCAGTTGATGCAATGACATCAAAATTCCCAGCACACGCTACCAAACATAGTTCATTAATCTTATTTCTTGCACTTCGACTGTTAGCATAAAATCCCATCATATATTTTTTCTTCTGCACATTTTTCCTATTCACCTTTGCATTTACACAATTTCTGAAATTATCATTACCCAGCGTTACCCCATGATTGTTGTTATTAAGATTCATAATATGAAAGCCTAAGTCAGTATATCCATACTCATTATTTTTCATTTCTAAACCCATAACTCTAACTAATCCTAGTTTAAAGTCCTAACAACCCCCTCAACTGAGCTAGTAAGAAAACCCACACCTTCCCTGGATAAGTGAACCCCATCCCTGGCATAAATGTCATTTTGGCCACAGAAGTGGTCCCAGTTGTCAATGAATGGTACTGCATTATCCTCATCTCTTAATTTTTCATTTTGGTTTTCTCGTATATATAGTCACACTTTGTATGGTGGTTCCAAACCAGTTGAATGAACACCATTTTTGAGAGATGAGTTTTTGTATAGGAAAGTCATTCCTATTTTTCTTAATTGGTAATAAATGCTGCTGAATTTGTTTTAACTGTGTTTTACTCTTTCATTATTAGTGTTTCAGATCCCCTTTACTGACTTGCCCTTATTGTTCATGGATCATTAGTTATCACATTATTGGTGTTTCAGATCCCCCTTGTTGACCTACCATTGCTGTGCATAAATCAGCAGTTCTCACATCCTAAGCATCTCATTCTTACACGCCTTCTGGTTCCACCAAACTGCATTCGCCCTTCAGTTACATCTGAATTCAAGTCTGGCACGTGAGTAAGCTCTTGAATGTGTAAAAAAACTACCATTCTTATATGTATATTTGACAACATAAATTATACTCCCAAGTAACTGTAAAACTTTCTTCTTGTTACTGTACTGACCATGTGTATGTACAATGTTTACTTAAGTATAAGTTCTGGGTTTATAAACCTAGATTTTTATATATTTGCTGTTTCTGAGGCTTGGAGGTACGGTGGACCCCCGGATTTTGTAGTTGCTGGATTTCGTAATATTCAGTAATACAGTGGTCCCTCAATAATCGTCCATAATCCGTTCCTGGAAGTGGGACTATTATCGAAATGGACGATTTACGAATCAATTTTCCCCATAAGAAATAATGTAAATTTAATTAATCCGTTCCTGACACCCAGAAGTATTAAAACAAAAATTTTTTTTACATGAAATATAGATGTAGTACATAAACAATACAGTGGCACATGATGAATTAAACATTAACAGAATAACACTTACCTTTATTGGCGATTCTTCTATGTGTATAGAAGACTGGAGAAGGAGACAGATTGGATGATTTACTGTTTGGAAGGGGAATCCCCTTCCATCAACACCTCGGGTACCAATTGCTTTTCTGGGGTTACTTCTCTTCTCTGTTTCTTAATGCCATTAGGACCACCTTGAGAGTCACCGGAGTCCTGTCTCGCAAAAAACTGTCCAGAGAGCTCTGTTTCTGGCGTCTCTTTAAAACTTTGCTGGCCTTAAATTCACTCACATCACCACTAGTTGCAGGCAATTTCTTTACCAAATTGTCATGCAACTGCCTAGCCTTTTCACAAATAAGCGACGTTGTAAGACTATCTCCTGCTAATTGTTTCTCATTTATTCACACCAATAATAACTTCTCAACATCTTCAAGTACTGGTGATCTCATTTTTGTCAGCATATTTACCCCCTTTGCAACAACAGCATCCTTGAGTTCCTTTTTCTTGGTTATGATGGAAGATATGATTGTACGGGATTTGTTATACATCCTGGCCAGTTCACTCACACGTACGCCACTATCATATTGTTCAATGATGTTTTTCTTAAATTCAATCGTATTTCTCACCTTCTTTACCAAAGGCTTGGCACTAGGAGCTTTCTTTGGAGCCATGGTAACTTATTTAGCACTTAAATAACTTTCAAGCACCAAAATACACAAATGGAATATTATGTAATATTTCGCTGGAGCACGTGAGGGGACCGTCGCTCACTGGTAAACAATGGCACACTGGCTGGGAAGGAAAGGCCGAGGCAGCTCAGAGTGTGAGTACGCATCTGGGACAAAGGACTATTAGCGAGTTACCGGGCCATTTGCGAGCCAATATTTTGACAAGAAAGCAGGACTATTTCCTAAATGGACGACTTTCAGGCCGGACGATTATTGAGGGACCACTGTAGTAAAGTATTTTCTTCAAAATATTGGCTCGGTGATCATCATTTAGCTTGGTAATAGTCATTCGTCCCGAACACATCTGAGCGGCTCAACACACCATTTACAGTGTGTCATTGTTTATCAGCCAGTGAGCACAATCCCATGCATTCATACGATACATTTCATAATCCATTCGTTTTAGTGCTTGCAACTGCAAATGGCACCGTGGCGTTTTAAGAAGAAGACCAAATGGTCTTTTAAGAGGTGTTGAAACACGAATTAGAATTCAAGAAAGGGAGCACTTACCAGGAGAGGGGTACGTGCCCCCTAAGGAGGGTGAAAGTTGCATTTTGAGTGAAACACTTGGGGCATGGGGTGAATGAATGGTGAAAGCTTTTCTTTTTGGGGCACCTGAATTGGTGGGCAAGTATGATTACATAGAAAATAAAAAAAAGAGGAAACACTGCAATAAGGGCCCATGGGCCCATACTAGGCCCGGCCCTTTTGTAAATGATTAAAACACGAAGAACTCAAGAAAAGCATGCAAGCCCCACTTCCCCCCATCACTGATGTATTTATGATGCCTAAATTTGAACTTTTCAAAGTTTTGCTTGAAGCTTGAAAACCTTTAGGCAAGTATGTTCATCATAAAAGAACCCTTTCAAAGCCAGATGGCCCTCTAGGCTTTTCCAAATCCAAACTTGAACAAATTTAAACCCAAACAATTAGGTCTTTGTGAGCCATATCCTCAACCCTTACTCATGTATTATCCAACCTAAATTTGAAACTACCCAAGGTTTTAGCTTCAATAACCCTACTAGGCAGTCTGTTCCACTCATCAACTACCCTGTTACCAAACCAGTACTTTCCTCTATCTTTTCGAAATCTAAACTTGTCTAATTTGAATCCATTATTATGGGTTCTTTCTTTGAGGAATATCCTCAAAACCTTATTTATATCCCCTTTGTTAATACCCATCTTCCACTTATACACTTCAATCATGTCTCCCCTCATTCTTCGTCTTACAAGTGAATATAGTTGAAGAATCTTCAATCGTTCTTCGTAAGGAAGATTTCTAATGCTGTGTATTAATTTAGTCATTCTATGCTGGATGTTTTTAACGAATTTATATCCATTCTGTAATATGGAGACCAGAACTGAGCTGTGTACTCTAGTTGAGGCCTTACTAATGATGTATAAACCTGTAAAATAACCGCTGAACTAATGTTGCTTACACTTCTTGATATAAATCTCGGTAATCTGTTTGCCTCATTACGTATGCTTAGGCACTGCTGTCTTGGTTTAAGGTTGCTGCTTACCATAACCCCCAAGTCTTCTTTGCAATCTGTATGGCTTATCTCTACGTTATTTAACTTACATGTGCTAGGGTTATAGACACTCCTGAGCTTCAGAACCTTGCATTTATCTACATTGAACTGCATCTGCCACTTTTCTGACCATGAATTGAGTTTGTCTGAATCCTCCTGAAGTTCTGTGACTGTTACGTTGGTTTGTCCCTTATTACTTTGATAGTAAGGTTCCCACTACATGTTCTAGTGTGGGGTAGCTTTTTACTTAATGGCCTTATCTGTCTAGGGGTAATACTTACATTATGGCTGATCATCCTGAGTGTCTCTGATATCCTTTCACCAGCCCTCTTCACAGGTTATGTAAACTACTACTATAAAAATATAACTGTATTCTCAATAGATATGTACAGAATATACAATTACAGCCTCACATTTTCAAAACAAAGATCTACACACTCCGTAGCTGTTCTCCACATGGTGTATCCCAACAACTTTTTGTCCTTCTCTCTTCTTGACATAACTCTGGGCTAACCAGTGTTTTGACAGACTTTAGTCACCCTGAGTAGGGTTTGGCCACAACTTAAGTTATAAAAAACTCTCCTCTGGGACACACATAATGCCCAAAAGATAGAAAGAAGGACCCAGAGATCTTGCCACCTCCATGTCAACAAGAGAAGAGAGAGAGAGAGAGAGAGAGAGAGAGAGGGAAGGGGAGAGGGAGGAGCCTAGCTAAACTCCTCCCACCAAAACAAAAGACTTTTGCCAAGCACAATTCTCTTGTTACCACAATTCTACTATACCTTATTTTACTGTTACAAAAAGAAATACAACTTTATAAACTACTTGTTTAACCCTTTGACTGTCGAAGGGCCCAATCCTGAAGTGTCTCCTGGTGTCGCAAAATATTCGAAAAAAAAAAAATTATTTTTTCTTATGAAATTTTAAAGATTATTTTTCTGATTGTTTTGTCCCAAAAAAAAAATTTCCCATCAGTACTTACCGAGATATAGAGGCGTGAAGTTTGCAAAAAATTGAGCCGCGTATGGCAACAGCGGCGACTGCCCCCTCACCCGGTAAACTTTAGTTTACTTGTAATTTGAGGTTGTTGTTTTTTTCACTATTTTTTTTTTTCACATAACTTATGTGGCCTGTGAGACCAAAGTAAGGTGCAATGTACATATATACACTCGTTGTATACAACACAATAAGCACACAATCATTTAAATTTTCAATATATTGTTTACAAACTTGTTTACAAAAAACAACAATACAAAAAATTGTTTTTTACTATTTTTCTATAATATATATACCAATTCAGTCACTGAACATACTCCTAGAAGTTCTGCAGCTTGTGGAACTCTGTGAAAATGGTGTCATACACAGTGGTGTTTTACACTCTTAACACATAAAACATGGGTGTCATCACAGTGGGGGGTTTTACACTCTTACACATAAATCATGGTGTCATTTCACAGTGGTGTTTTACCTCTTACACATAAAACATGGTGTCTTTCACAGTGGGGTTTTACACTCCTCACCTTTAAAAAATGGTGCATACACAGTGGTGTTTTTTCACTCCTCACACATAAAACTGGTGTCATACACAGTGGTGTTTTTTCATCTTACACATAAATACCCTGGTGTTTTATACACAATGGTGTTTTTCACTCTCACACATAAAATCAGTGTGTGTGCATTTTTTTTGAATTTTTTTTTTATGTGCAAAGACAAAAACACTCGTCTGAGCAGTTTTCTTCAAAGTATTAGCAGGCAGTTGTTGTTATGTATGATTATCCTAGGTAAATGGTCGTGTGTCATCATTCCTTCCTAATTTCCTTCATTCCTTTCCTACCTGGAGGGCATTCCACGTCTCTTCCTACATTCCTTCATCTGTCCTTCATTACTTTTTTCCTTCCTTTCACTCTAGTCCTTCCTTCATTCTTGCCTTCCCTTCTTGCTTCTGGTTTCTATAATATTTATACACATATTAGTCACTAGATACTTTCATTAAAAATGCTATTATCACCCTTCAGCAAGCTTGTCTTGTGTGTGAGTGTGTGGCTATAATTGTTTTGAGTCAGGAGTCGGCAGCTGTCAAAATGACATATTGTCTCATTACTCACTCCCCTACCGCTGTCAAAACAATGGGGTCGGATGCTGCTTCCCCTCCATTCTATCTAATTATCTTTCTCCTCATTCTATCTCTTTCAATCTGTCTCTCTTTCTCTCTCTCTGTCTATCTCTGTCTCACAGGTACACATAAATACAACTATACATAGTGTAAATTACCTAGGATAACCAAAAAATCCAGACAAAGTGCTATACTCTGCTTGAAGATGTGAGTAAACGTGATGATGACACAGTCTTGTGGCTCTCTCTGAGACAGAGCTAGACGGATAGACAGGGAGTTTGGCAGACAGACAAATAGACAGACAGACAAATGTTTGTTCATCATCATCTTCTCCTCCTCCTCCTCCTCCTCCTCCTCCTCCTCCTCCTCCTCCTCCTCCTCCTCCTCCTCCTCCTTCTCCTTCTCCTCCTCCTCCTCCTCCTCCTCCTCTCTCCTCCTCTTCTACTCCTTCTCCTCCTTCTCCTCCTCCTCCTTCTTCTCCTCTCTCCTCCTCCCTCCTCCTCACTCTGGCTCTTGACTGATGGACAGCTGCCCCCCTCCCTCCACCTCGTTTACGCTCATCAAAGGTCAGCTCTTATCAGATGTTATCTCCCTTATCTTGTCACTGTCATGGGTGAGAACTGTTTTCATGCCTCAATGGAACATATTATTACATATTATTTATTATTATGTATTAGGTATTATTATTATTATTATTATTATTCTTATTCTTCTTCTTCTTCTTCTTCTTCTTCTTCTTCTTCTCCTCTTCCACCTTCCACCTTCCTCCTCCTCCCTCTCCTCCCTCCCTCCTCCTTCCTCCTTCTCCCTCCTTTCTTCCTCCCTCCCTCCTTCCTCCTCCTCCCTCCCACTCCTCCTCCTTCTTCCTCCTCCCTCCTTCTTCCTCCTCCCTCCTTCTTCCTCCTCCTCCTTCCTCCCTCCCTCCTTCCTCCTCCTCCCTCCTTCCTTCCTCTTCCTCCTTCCTTCCTCCTCCTCTTCTTCTCCTTCTCTTCTTCCTCCTCCTCTCTTCCTCCTCTCCTCTTCCTCCTTCTCCTCCTCCTCCACCTCCTCCATTGCTTTTGGTCTCAAACTCTCGAAATCATGAAATTGATCTTCATTGACACTTCCATCTGTGTTAGAGCATCACTTGGGAAGAGAAGAGTCCCAGATTTGCAGGGAAGTCACATATTTCTTACCGCTAGACATGCTGAAAAAGGACGACTGAAATGGTATTCCCACAATGCACCACTGGCTCCCCGATTTTTTTTATATGGTGCACACTGACCATGGAGACCCATTCTCTCACATGTGGGCCTACCAGCTTTCTCCTGCTTGATTTGAAGCCGCTAGAATTTATGCGTATAGATACGTCAAACACGGTATCTCCTATGACGTACATATACGACCGCAACAGTCAAAGGGTTAAATTGTGTGTTTGTGTGTCTATAGTATAACCTATTATATTGAGAAAAAAGGCTTGACCCAGTTGCCTCTCAGTCATAAGGTTGATCAGCCCTTATGACATTTAGAACTGAGTCCCCATCAATTCAATATAATTAGGTATTCCAGAGTAACTGTTACTTATAAATACATGTTGGGTCCTATAGCCCCATAACACCCCCACCTCCAGACGAAGTCTCACAAAAGCTAGCCGTGTCCCTCAGGATACGGCTAGGAAAAAGTATATTGCTTAAGTCTGAGGCGGTAAACAAGACTACTCGAAATGCTACATATTTCCCAGCACCATAACTACTCTTCACTTTACTGTTATTTACAACAGATTGCAGAATTTTTTAGAAAAGCATTTTAACCATACCCATACTCAAGGGTGTAACTATTTACAATTTTAGTGGCTTTTAAAAACAATACACATTACAATGCAAAAATTGCACACAATGCCCACTGTGAAAGCCTGCACCAACAGGCCTGTGCCTCTGCTGCGGTAATCCAGCAAGCAACTGGTACTCCAGGGTGGCATCTTCCTGATCAGGAGACGAGAGTAGACCCAAACCCAGAGCAGTCAGGTGTACACCAGGCAGGAAACTTCACAAAACATGTCAAGGCGTCTCTCACTTGGTGGCTGAACCAAACAGTGAGACTTCCAGTCAACACTCACAATCCTTAACATGGTCAGGCACTCAAGCCCATCTTCCGAGGTCCCACTCCACACAGATCCTCCAAACTTATGAAGAGGAGGCTGACATAGAACATGGAGGGGTCCAAGGGACCACAAAGGCAAATCGTCGGGCCGTTTTGTATATAGAGCACACCAAGACACAACATCACATACCTTCCTGAACGTCTCACGTTACCGAAGGTTGTCAACCACTGCCTCAACTCACATTTACATACACCCTGACCCTCGTCACACTTTTGGCTCCGACTCGACTCCTTCACAGTCAGATGGCTGGTAGAGAGTACTCAGGCTCGCCGAGAGTTCACCACTGCAAAAACAACAAGGTCAGCACATGACAAACACTATGCACAAAGTACGCACCATGCATCTACATGAAACATCTAGAGAGAGCATCAGCAACCACATTCTCTGAGCCTTTTATATATTTAACTTTCAAATTAAAAGGCTGTAGGAACAAAGCCCATTTTAAGAGTCTGATTTTAGTCACTATACACAGGAACAGGATGAAGAGATCTTGAGGCATATACAAATGCTGAATAGCCAGCCCCAAAATGAAAATTTTCTTAACTGTTGTAAAATGTTGACATTTAAACTTAGAAGGTTGTTCATAGATAATAACAGTTCTGCAACCTCTTGCAGTACAACAACAAACACCAAAGACATCTCTTTGCACCCAGGTTGGATACATCAAGTTTACACAAATACCATCACGTTCCATCTCTCACTCAAATTTTAAGCACACAATGAACACAATTTGCATTACACACATTAAAATGGTACTGGAACACAGGCCATGGAAATCACATCTTCCTGCCCCATGTTTTAGTTTATTTAAAATGTTTGCATCTCTTAGTGCATAAGTATCAATCTTTCTAATCCTGTAAACCTTAGTTGTTAAATGTACTTTGTGGTAGTCAGTGTTTATGCCCAGGGTGCCATCTAATTTGGGAACCATGAAGCATGGGAATGCCCACTGACTCTCACTAAGCACTACAAACTGGTGGTGGAAGAATTTCACTTCTTCCTCTATATCAAATTTTTCATACAGATTTTCCCACACAAAAATAGTTGAATTGGCTCAGCTTCCTTAACAATGTCCTCATGGAGTTTCAACTTTTCCCCATTACTGACATCCCAAACTTTTATAAGGTTCCAAGGTGGCTGAGCCAACTCTCCAACATTTTTCTCATTAAACCCAAGCATGCATTTCCCAAAATCTTTTACACACATGTTATTTCTTAAATACACTTTTGGTATTTCATACAGATTATTGTTTTGCAGCCCTTTACATTCCATTAAAATGCTGGTCTCTCTGAATTTTTTATATAACTTCAAACCCTTTAACTGGTTACTGTGTACACTATACTCATTTTCTTCCT
Source organism: Cherax quadricarinatus (assembly GCF_026875155.1). NCBI lineage: Eukaryota > Metazoa > Arthropoda > Malacostraca > Decapoda > Parastacidae > Cherax > Cherax quadricarinatus. Next base: position 58,462,425 of record NC_069421.1, read on the forward strand.
GCTCAGGTGTGTGGGTTTTATATCTAACCCCTGGGAACTTCCCCCACAACATGTTCAGCTCACAGCAACTTGCCATACAGATTTTCACATGAATTGGCTCCAGTATCAGCACTTCCTCTCCAGCCTCCAGGGTATCATGGTCCACGTTATGGTCCCACATCATCATCCTGGTCTGGTTGATGGGCATGTTCACTGGTACCATCCACCTCATACAAGCCAAACAGTGTCTGAAACTGAGAAAAAGCTCTGAGGGGGAAGCATCACCATCCTCCCCAAGCCAATAGCTCAGAGATTCCAGAGTGCTTCCCCACTCAGCAAATACAAAGAAAGGGATCCTCTCATCCCAGTTGTTAGTATTGTCTATACCATAGGCTTGCATCATTGTCTTGAGGGTTTGATGTAATTTCTCTATTTCCCCTTGAGATAGAGAGTGATACACAGTTGAACACTGAGGCTCTACTTTTAATCCCTTCAAAACATTTCTAAAAGACTTTGAGGTAAAGTTAGGCCCTTGGTCTTTTTGCACTGCTTGAGGAAAACCAACATGAAAAAAGAACTTCATCAAAACCCTTAAGACTACACGAGCTGTTACCTTATGCAGAGGGATTGCTTCCAGGTACCTGGTAGTGGAGCAAATATTTGTGAGTAAACAATCATTTCCCAGTTTGGTCCTTGGGAATGGACCAAGTACATCTACTACCAGCTTGCTGAAGGGTTCAACTGGTGCTGAAATAGACTGAAGGGGAACAGGTTTAATACTTCGACTAGGTTTCCCTATAAATTGAAAGACATGATAGGTCTCAATATGCTCTCTGACAGTCTCCCACTGCAGAGACCAGAAGAAATGCCTGGAAACCTTGGACATCGCCATCTGGGGATAAAACCCTTGTTCTCCTTCCATCGATACTGCAAACAGAGGTGAATTCTTTGTAAGAGTTTCCTCCCTGAAATGAAAACACTTATTTAACTGTAAAATCTCTTCCTCAGCAACAGCAACATTTTCTTGCTCAGAAATTAATTGCACCCTAGCAGGTGCAGCCTCTCTCACTCTAATTAACTGATCCATTCTCCAGTCATGCTCAGCTCTGGCTGGAACATCCTTTTCTTCAGTTGACTGCAGTTCAACATCAGAAAATAGAGTTTCCAAACTTAAGCCCTCACCATCCTCATGAGAAATATCATGAAGACTGTTGGTAGCATGATCATGAGCCATACTTCTCATGGTGGAACCATCAGGGAGAAGGTCTGGCAGGATATTCCTAGCCATTTCCTCCCAACATTTGGGACTTGGTTTCCCCCAAACTAGTTGTTCCTCGCTGTCTAACAGACCCATAACGTTGTTTCCCAATAAGTGGTTAACCCCTTCGAAGGGAATTTCATCTGAGATACCTACAGGAAGATAGCCAACTTGGTATGCAGATTCTTCCCATAATTTGTGTACCGGTGTTCTTATGGTTGAACCCGTAATACATTTCAACAATATATCTACCCCAGTATAGGTATCCTTAGACACTGGCAGCACTCCAGCACATAACAAAGAGTAGGTGCTACATCCATCTCTCAAGGACAATATGTTTTCAACTCTGCCTACATCCTTTTGCAAACCAACTGCAGACCTACTAGAAAATATACACATCCTGGGGTCTAGATCCAAAGGTTCCTCCTCACCTTGCCTTGAAGACCTAATGCAGGCAACTGGATGTATCTCTGCAGTTAGAGTCCTCTGGGGTGGTTCCTCCCTTTCCTGATCTCGCCACCTTGACCAGCAAAACTTTTGTGTGTGTCCAGTTTTGTTACAGTAGTAACAGGCATAACTCTTAAAGGTATTTTTACCATTTGGTGTAGGACTGGTACTGTTTACTCGAGGACCTGAAACATTATCTGATTGTCTAGGTAAACTTTGAACTCCAGCTTACTTACCTTTTCCTTCTATTTTAGAGGGCACCTCAGCCTTCAATTGTCCCTGAAAATTCTTGTCCCACTTACCTTTATGACCATAGGACTTGGAATTAAGGTTTAGAATGAGTGGGGAAATTTTCAGAAGCATGACTGTTTTTACTTACCAATTCCCTGCAAGCCAAGAATCGGTCACCTAGATCCAGTGCTTCTGAAAGATTATCTGGGTTTTTGTCCTCCAAATATTCTCTGAGGTCAACAGGGATTGTATTGTACAATTCCTCATGAACCATCAGATCTACTAATTTGTTACAGTCTTTATTAACTCCTTTAGAACAAACCCATTTCTTGAAAAGGAACAGTTTCTCATTCCCAAACTCAGTTAACCCTTTCAGGGTCCAAGGCCCAAATCTGGAGTCACGCACCAGTGTCCCAGAATTTTCAAAAAAAAAATTTGTTATTTTTTCTTATGAAATCGTAGAGAATCTTTTTGTGAAGGTAATAAAACAAAAAGTACGAAATTTGGTGAAAAATTAACGAAATTATGCTCTCGCGAATTTTGATGTGTCAGCGATATTTACGAATCGGCGATTTTGCCGACTTTGACTCCCATTTTAGGCCAATTACATTATTCCAATCAACCAAATTCTTAGCTATTTCACTAGTATTACTTCTATTCTATCGATTGAGCACAAGAAATCGCCAAGTCAACTGTTTCAACTACAAAATAAAGTGATCGGAAATTGTTAATTTGGCCAATTTAACACAAAGTTCAAAATATTCCAATTTCAAAATAGGGTCCAGAATAAACAATGTAGGCATTCCTGGCACTAAACTAACATTTCCTCTGTTCATTAGTTATGTTTTGAGGCTTTACAAATAAATTCCATTTTGATTTTTTATTCACATAATGAATTTTTATTCACACCAAAAAATAGAAGATTTACTGTTATGCAATACTGTAATAATTGTATAAATATCATCACCATATTTGTGAATGTATATTAGACCCACCAGCTGACGTGTATTAGACGTGTGAGGTCGTTTGTTTACTCTTGAATATCGGCAAAAATTTAACATTTCCGCTACTTTGAGCTCAGTTTCAAGCTATTTCCAGTGCTAAAACCAATCAAAATCATCTCTATTTCTGTAATATGTCTTCCATTCTATCAAATGAGACCAAGAAATCGCAAATACAACTATAAAAAACATACGAATAAACACTGCAAAGTTGCTGTTTTAATCGAAAAATCATGATTTCAGTTTTTTCTCTCATTATACACAGTGTGCTGCAGGATCTGTTTTATGTGGTGCACACAAACCACATAGATGTATTCTCTCCTATCTAGGCCCAAATGTACCACTCACAGTTTATCAGAGTGAGCTGAGCTCATGGCGTAGATCTACGGTTTGGACACTCACCATAAAGCCGTAGATCTACGGGACGGACCCTGAAAGGGTTAAGGTCTGCCCATCCCAAAATTTTTTATTTCTGAACTTTTGTCTATATTTCTCAGGTATCATTTGGTATGCAAGCAATACTTCCTCTTTAATCTTATCATAATCAAAAAAATCTTGCCCCTCCAGAGTCTCTACTCTCTGGAATCCTTTACCCACAAGTTGTGTGCAAACTAGGGTAGCCCATTTCTGTTTGGGCCATCCTTGCTCCAGAGCAGTCTTCTCAAAAAAAGAAAAATATCTATCTGGGGCACTCTCTGTAAACTTAGGGACAAAATTTGCAGCTTTAGTTATGTTAAAGTACTGCTCAGGCTCTTGTTCTGAACCTCCTAACCTCTGAGTTCTTCCTCCTTAGCTTTCATTAATTTCATTTCAGCCTCTAGCACAGCTAATTTCAGTCTCATCCATTCCATTTCTGTAACACCTGGAGTAGGTGATCCCTCATGTTCACTGTTAACAGGCATGTTTACTGATGAATTATTACTTTCTTCCCTGAAGCCTAAAAAGTTTAAAGACTCATCTTCTGACACAGTTTTTATCTTTAAACACTTGCTTCCCTCTTACAGTATCGGTGGACAAAGTTTTCCCACAGGCACATAAAATAACACAAATTGAATGTAAACTATGCACATAGCACTTACCATAACCACAACAAAAATGTGTTACTCAACCTTTCTCCCACCTTAGGAGAAAAACAACCTGTAAACTAATATATGAAAACAACACTTCCACTGACACCACCTTGGTAAATCTTCTACCAGAAACATGCAACTGTTATTACCCCATACCAGTACATATAGTTCAAAGAATGTTTTGAGTTATTTAAGCAGTCAAATAACTCTCCTGGTCAAGCTCCCATGTTACGTTGGTTTGTCCCTTATTACTTTGATAGTAAGGTTCTCACTACATGTTCTAGTGTGGGGTAGCATTTTACTTAATGGCCTTATCTGTCTAAGGGTAATACTTACATTATGGCTGATCATCCTGAGTGTCTCTGATATCCTTTCACCAGCCCTCTTCACAGGTTATGTAAACTACTACTATAAAAATATAACTGTATTCTCAATAGATATGTACAGAATATACAATTACAGCCTCACACTTTAAAAACAAAGATCTACACACTCCATAGCTGTTCTCCACATGGTGTATCCCAACAACTTTTTGTCCTTCTCTCTTCTTGACATAACTCTGGGCTAACCAGTGTTTTGACACACTTTAGTCACCCTGAGTATGGTGGCCACAACTTAAGTTATAAAAACTCACCTCTGGAGCACACATAATGCCCCAAAAGATAGAAAGAAGGACCCAGAGATCTTGCCACCTCCATGTCAACAAGAGAAGAGAGAGAGAGAGATAGAGAGAGAGGGAAGGAGAGAGGGAGGAGCCTAGCTAAACTCCTCCCACCAAAACAAAAGACTGTTGCCAAGCACAATTCTCTTGTTACCACAATTCTACTATACCTTATTTTACTGTTACAAAAAGAAATACAACTTTATAAACTACTTGTTTAAATTGTGTGTTTGTGTGTCTATAGTATAACCTATTATATTGAGAAAAAAGGCTTGACCCAGCTGCCTCTCAGTCATAAGGTTGATCAGCCCTTATGACATTTAGAACTGAGTCCCCGTCAATTCAGTATAATTAGGTATTCCAGAGTAACTGTTACTTATAAATACATGTTGGGTCCTATAGCCTCATAACAGTGACATCTTCATTTGAATAAATTATTCTACCTATCTTTGTGTCATCAGCGAATTTTCTCATATCACTTGTAATTCCCTCATAAAGGTCATTGATATATATAAAAAACAACAACGGGCCTAAGACTGATCCCTGTGGAACACCACTTGTTACGGATCCCCACTCGGATTTAACCCCATTTATGCACACACTCTGCTTCCTGTCTGTGAGCTATGACTTGATCCATGAGAACACTTTTCCCCCAATGCCATGAGCTGCCACTTTCTTTAACAGTCTCTGGTGCAGTACTCTATCAAAAGCCTTACTAAAATCTAAGTAAACAATATCAAATTCCTTATCGTGATCAACAGCCTCAAAAGCTTTACCAAAGAAAGTTAATAAATTAACTAGACAAGAACAGCCTCTCGTGAATCCATGCTGAGTATCATTAATCAGATTATGCTTATCCAGATGGCTTCTTATGATCTCAGCTATAATTGATTCTAGTAATTTGCCTACAATTGAGGTCAGGCTTATTGGGCGGTAATTTGACGGTAACGCCTTGTCCCCTGCTTTAAAAATAGGAATTGCCTTAGCCATCTTCCACATATCAGACACTACACCTGTTTGAAGAGATAAACTAAAAGTATTAGTTAATGGTTCACAGAGTTCCATTTTACATTCCTTAAGAACCCTTGAAAAAAGCTCATGAGGACCCGGCGATTTATTTTGTTTCAGTTGGTCTATTTGTTTCATAACCATTTCACTAGTGACTGTGATGTTACATATCTTCTTCAGGCCCACTATAAAAATTAATTACTGGGATATTGTTAGTGTCTTCCTGTGTAAAAACCGAGAGAAAATAATTATTTAAAATCGAGCACATTTCATTCTCTTTGTCAGTAAGATGGCAATAGATATTTTTAAGGGGACCTATTTTATCTCTAACTTTTGTTCTATACACCTGTAATAAACTTTTTGAGTTAGTTTTCAAATCTCTAGCAACTTTAATTTCATACTCCCGTTTAGCTTTTCTTATCCCCTTTTTAATGCCCCTCTTAATGTCAATATACTGATTCATAAGATGACCCTCGCCTCTCTTTTTTTTTTTTTTTTTTTTTTTTGTTTTTTTAACAAGTCGGCCGTCTCCCACCGAGGCAGGGTGACCCAAAAAAGAAAGAAAATCCCCAGAAAGAAAATACTTTCATCATCATTCAACACTTTCACCTCACTCACACATAATCACTGTTTTTGCAGAGGTGCTCAGAACACAACAGCTTAGAAGCATATACGTATAAAGATACACAACATATCCCTCCAAACTGCTAATATCCCGAACCCCTCCTTTAGAGTGCAGGCATTGTACTTCCCATTTCCAGGACTCAAGTCCGGCTATATAAAAATAACCGGTTTCCCTGAATCCCTTCACTAAATATTACCCTGCTTACACTCCAACAGATCGTCAGGTCCCAAATACCATTCGTCTCCATTCACTCCTATCGAACACGCTCGTGCACGCCTGCTGGAAGTCCAAGCCCCTCGCCCACAAAAACCTCCCTTACTCCTTCCTTCCAACCTTTTCGAGGATGACCCCTACCCCGCCTTCCTTCCCCTACAGATTTATACACTATGTCATTCTACTTTGATCCATTTTCTCTAAATGACCAAACCACCTCAACTGCCCCTCTTCAGCCCTCTGACTAATACTTTTATTAACTCCACACCTTCTCCTTATTTCCACACTCCGAATTTTCTGCATGACATTTACACCACACATTGCCCTTAGACAGGACATCTCCACTGCCTCCAACTGCCTCCTTGCTGCTACATTCACAACCCAAGCTTCACACCCATATAAGAGTGTTGGTACTACTATACTTTCATACATTCCCTTCTTTGCCTCCATAGATAACATTTTTTGTCTCCACATATACCTCAATGCACCACTCACCTTTTTTCCCTCATCAATTCTATGATTAACCTCATCGTTCATAAATCCATCCGCCGACACATCAACTCCCTAGTATCTGAAAACATTCACTTCTTCCATACTCCTCCTCCCCAATTTGATATCCAATTTTCCTTTATCTAAATCATTTGATACCCTCATCACCTTACTCTTTTCTACTTTCTACCTTTTCAACTTTCTACCTTTACACACACTCCCAAACTCATCCACTAACCTTTGATACACCTATAAATTCCTTTCTTCTGCCCTAAAAGATATATGAGCCTATTAATCATCCATTTTGGGTCATTTTTATTCGATCTTATTTCTTTATATGGGATAAATGTTCTTTGGGCAGCGTGTGTAGTGTTCAGAAAGCCGTCATATTGATAGCTCTCTTCATTACCCCAGTCCAGAGATGGTAAGTGTTATTTAAGCCCATTGTAATCAGCTAAGCAAAAATCTGGGACCATTACTGAATTATCCCTACTGTCATTCTTCCATTCTATGCTAAAGGTAACTGATTTGTGGTCACTTGTGCGGAGCTTGTTTCTTGGGTGGCATTGAAAATTGGGTTGGTCAAATGTTTGTTAGTGGGATGAATTGTAAAGGACCTGCCTAGTATGGGCCAACAGGCCTGCTGCAGTGTTCCTCCTTTCTTATGTTCTTATGTTCCTCTGTAATTTCTAAATTATTAACAAGAGTTTCCTTGTTTGCCAGAACCAAGTCAAGCAGGTTATTTCCCCTTGAAGGTTCTGTCACATGCTGCTTCAAAAAACAATCCTGAACTACTTCTAAGAGATCGTTTCATTCTAAATTCCAAGCCAAGAAATTCCAATCAATCTGACTAAAGTTAAAGTCCCCTAGTATTACTACATTATTGTGTCTTGTGGCCTTAACAATTTCTTCCCATTGTAGTCTCCCTTGGTTTCTATCTAAATTTTGAGGAACGGTATATCACTCCTAGAATCAATTTTTCATGCCCCTCTGAAAATTCTATCCAGACAGACTCTGTATGCGTTACTTCAGATTTAATACCCATTTTTATGCAACAGTTCAAGCGATCTCGGACATACAGTGCCACCCCACCCCCCTTCCCGAAACTTCTATCTACTTGGAACAATTTAAAACCCTGAATGTGACATTCCGCAGGCATGTCCCAACTTTTCAAATTAAACCTCGTCTCAGTTATGACAAATACATCAATGTTACCTGCTCTAGCAACTAATCTCAACTCATCCATCTTATTCCTAGCACTACGACTATTTGTATAATTCAGTGGACCCTCGGCCAACGGCTTTAATCCATTCCAGAGAGCTAGCCTTTAGTTAAATTAGCCGTTAGTTGAATTAATTTTCCCCATAAGAAATAATAGAAATCCAATTAATCCGTTTCAGCCACAATTATTAAGAAAAATATTTTTTTTAAAGATTAAATATAAATATACATACAGAAAACAATGACAAATAAATATAAAACACTAATGAAATGGATAAATGAACATTTAACATCACATTTAACTTTATTGACTAATCTTCATTGACTTGACTTGTTGGTGTATGATAGATACGTAGGAGGCAAGAGGAAGGCAAGTTTATTATGCTTCAATATGATGCTAATATCATCTCTATGGCTTATTAATCTATCACAAGTCATCTAATATGACCTTATAAACAATATTAATAACATAGAATGGTATTTGAAACCTGACGATCTGTTGGAGTGTGAGCAGGGTAATATTTAGTGAAGGGATTCAGGGAAACCGGTTATTTTTATATAGCCGGACTTGAGTCCTGGAAATGGGAAGTACAATGCTTGCACTCTAAAGGAGGGGTTTTGGGATATTAGCAGTTTGGAGGGATATGTTGTGTATCTTTATACGTATATGCTTCTGAACTGTTGTGTTCTGAGCACCTCTGCAAAAACAGTGATTATGTGTGAGTGAGGTGAAAGTGTTGAATGATGATGAAAGTATTTTCTTTTTGGGGATTTTCTTTCTTTTTGGGTCACCCTGCCTTGGTGGGAGACGGCCGACTTGTTGAAAAAAAAATAATAATGTATGAGAGGAGTAAATGGTGTAAGTGCTATTGTTGGGTTTAAGGGCTGCCACTGAGAGAAGCTGTGTTTGAGGTGGAGGCTTCTGCTACCAACACTATCACACTTAACCCGTGAACTGTCCGAACTTATATATACGTTTTTACCGCTAGTGCCCCAAACATATATATACATTTTATTTGTCATACATTCAACATTGCCACGATAAGCCTGAGTCACCTAGACATGAGAGAATGGGTGTGCGCACTCACTGTGCACCATATTAAAATAATTGGGGATGCCTGGGTACCATATGCTTTTTTTTTCCTATTAGAAAACAACAATTTTTTTTTCTCAAAAAATTTGGGGCACTACGTGAGAGAATGTATATATACGTTTGGACCATTTACGGGTTAAACAATGTATGTAATTTATAAATAAGAAATATTTACATTTTAATTTATAAATAAGTTTATTCAGGTATACACAAATACAGTTGTGCAAGACAGGTATACAATACCGACAAGATGAAAGTTAAGACACTTGTGCAACATCTGATTACCTCATCTTTTGTATATAGTTCTTCTGTTTTCTTGTTATGTCCAAGAATCTGTATTGATAAAGCCACTGGATGGTGAAACGTCTACAATAAAGATAACCAGATGTTGTACAAGTGTCTTAACTTCCACAAATACAGTTAAATAGATAATGATAAGATTTTCTCCGGATTTTTAACCCCAGAGGGTTAGCCACCCAGGATAACCCAAGAAAGTCAGTGCGTCATCGAGGACTGTCTAACTTATTTCCATTGGGGTCCTTAACCCTTTGACTGTTTACGCCGTATAAATATGTCTTACGAGCCACTGTTTCTGACGTATATATACTCAATAATTCTAGCGGCTTCAAATCAAGGGGGAGAAAGCTGGTAGGCCCACATGTGAGAGAATGGGTCTGTGTGGTCACTGTGCACCACATAAAAAAAATCCTACAGCACACAGTGCGTAATGAGAAAAAAAAACTCTGATCGTTTTTTTGGATTAAAGCGCCAACTTTGAGGTGTATTTTCGTATAGTATTTATTGTTGTATTCGCGTTTTCATGGTCTTAGGTGATAAAATGGAAAACATATTACAGAAATAGAGATGATTTTCATTACTTGGACGATGAAAACGACCTTGAAACTAAGCTCAAAGTAGTGGAAATGTTCGATTTTTACCAATATTCAGGAGTAAACAAATCACACCACATGTCCAATACACGTCAACTGGGGAGTCTAATATTCTTTCACTAGTGCACTGATATTATTTATACCATTTTTACAATAATGCAGTAGTCTGCATAACAGTAAATTTTGTATTTTTTTGTATGAATAAAAAATCAAAATAGAAAGCAATAATAATATAAGAGGGGCCTAGAGATGTGACTAATGAACAGAGGATATGTTATTTTAGTGCCAAGAATGTCTACCTTGTTTATTCTGGACCCTATTTTGAAATTAGCATCTTTTTTAGTTTGCGTGAAATTGGCCAAATTGCCAATTTCTGACCACTATATTGGGTAGTTCAAATTGGTAAATGGGCAGTTTCTTGTACCAGCTGATAAATAAAACGGAGTTCTAAAGAAATAGCTATGAGTTTGGTCAACTGGAACAACGGAATTGGCTGTAAACAGGGCTCAAAGTCGGCGAAATCGCTGATACGCATATGTCGCCAAGACCGCTAACTTCGCGGGAGTGTAATTCCATGAGATTTCTACCAAATTTTGAACTTTTGGTGTCATTACCATTGGGAAAAGATTTTCTATCATTTCATAAGAATTTTTTTTTTTTTTTTTTTTTTTCAAAAATTTATCGACATAGAATGACAGTTTCAGAAAGGGGCCTGCGACAGTCAAAGAGTTAATCTTGTCCCCCAGGATGTGATCCACACCATTCGACTAACACCCAGGTACCTATTTGCTGCTAAGTGAACAGGACAACAGGTGCAAGGAAACATGTCGAAATGTTTCCACCGGCCGGGGATTGAACCTGGGCCCTCCGTGTGTGAAGCGGTAGCTTTAGCCACCAGGCCACCAGGCAGCATATGTGTAAAGTACCTAGGATAACCGAAAAAAGTCAGAGTGACTTATATATTTCCATTGGGGTCCTTTTATATTTACACTTAATATACAATGGACCCCCGCTTAACGATCACCTCCCAATGCGACCAATTATGTAAGTGTATTTATGTAAGTGCGTTTGTACGTGTATGTTTGGGGGTCTGAAATGGACTAATCTACTTCACAATATTCCTTATGGGAACAAATTCGGTCAGTACTGGCACCTGAACATACTTCTGGAATGAAAAAATATCGTTAAATGGGGGTCCACTGTATTTACTTTTTGCTTACACTTTAATATTTCACTTACATTGGAGGAGATGTCATTTTAATTAGTTAGTTTGATGCAGGAGATGCTGGCAGAGGTTTAGGGTAGTGGAAGATAGCAGGCCGGCGTATGTTCAGCGGATATACACACATCCAACAACATTGGAGAGCTACTTTTGTGTCGTTTTTCTATCACTTACTTGCTACACTTTATTGCTGGCTGGCACTATAGACTTTATCGATACCTGCTGCTTTAGTATTGTACATGTCGTAGAATCGCTGAATCACTGCAGAAGGCACATTGTCCTCTCTCTCTTCCTCCTCCACTTTGGTACTTTACTACGAGTTTTTTCTTGAATTTTATTGTGTTTCTTTCCTTCTTTATCACAGGGCTGGCACTAGAAACTTTTTTTGGGCCCATGGTGGCTTATTTAGCAGTTACAAGCACTTAAAACAATGGAATAATACAAAACATATCACATGTTTACCTGGAGTTTACGTGGAGAGAGTTCCGGGGGTCAACGCCTCTGTGGCCCGGTCTGTGACCAGGCCTCCTGGTGGATCAGAGCCTAATTAACCAGGCTGTTACTGCTGGCTGCTCGCAATCCAACGTACAAGCCACTACAGCCCGGCTGGTCAGGTACCGACTTTAGGTGCTTGTCCAGTGCCAGCTTGAAGACTGCCAGGGTCTATTGGTAATCCCCCTTATGTATGCTGGGAGGCAGTTGAACAGTCTCAGGCCCCTGACACTTATTGTATGGTCTCTTAACGTGCTAGTGACACCCCTGCTTTTCATTTAGGCATGTTGCATCATCTGCCAAGTCTTTTGCTTTCGTTGTGAGTGATTTTGTGTGCAAGTTCGGTACTAGTCCCTCTAGGATTTTCCAGGTGTATATAATCATGTATCTCTCCCGCCTGCATTCCAGGGAATACAGGTTCAGGAACTTCAAGCGCTCCCAGTAATTGAGGTGTTTTATCTCCGTTATGCGTGCCGTGAAGGTTCTCTGTACATTTTCTAGGTCAGCAATTTCACCTGCCTTGAAAGGTGCTGTTAGTGTGCAGCAATATTCCAGGCTAGATAGAACAAACGACCTGAAGAGTGTCATCATGGGCTTGGCATCTCTAGTTTTGAAGGTTCTCATTATCCATCCTGTCATTTTCTAGCAGCTGCGATTGATACAATGTTATGGTCCTTGAAGGTGAGATCCTCCGACATGATCACTCCCAGGTCTTTGACGTTGGTTTTTCGCCCTATTTTGTGGCCGGAATTTGTTTTGTACTCTGATGAAGTTTTAATTTCCTCGTGTTTACAATATCGGAGTAATTGAAATTTCTCATTGTTGAACTTCATATTGTTTTCTGCAGCCCATTGAAAGATTTGGTTGATGTCTGCCCGGAGCTTTGCAGTGTCTGCAATGGAAGACACTGTCATGCAGATTCGGATGTCATCTGCAAAGGAAGACACAGTGCTGTGGCTGACATCCTTATCTATGTCACATATGAGATTGAGAAACAAGATGGGAGCGAGTACTGTGCCTTGTGGAACAGAGCTTTTCCCTGTAGCCGCCTCAGAGTTTACTCTGTTGACTACTACTCTTTGTGTTCTGTTTGTGAGGAAATTATAGATCCATCTACCAACTTTTCATGTTATTCCTTTAGCACGCATTTTGTGCGCTATTACGCCATGGTCACACTTGTCGAAGGCTTTTGCAAAGTCTGTATATATTACATCTGCATTCTTTTTGTCTTCTAGTGCATCTAGGACCTTGTCATAGTGATCCATTAGTTGAGACAGACAGGAGCGACCTGCTCTAAACCCATGTTTCCCTGGGTTGTGTAATTGATGGGTATCTAGATGGGTGGCGATCTTGCTTCTTAGGACCCTTTCAAAGATTTTTATAATATGGGATGTTAGTGCTATCGGTCTGTAGTTCTTTGCTATTGCTTTACTGCCCCCTTTGTGGAGTGGGGCTATGTCTGTTGTTTTTAGTAACTGTGGGACGAACCCCATGTCCATGCTCCTTCTCCATAGGATGGTAAGAGCTCGTGATAGGGGCTTCTTGCAGTTCTTGATGAACGTAGAGTTCCATGAGTCTGGCCCTGGGGCAGAGTGCATGGGCATGTCATTTATCACCTGTTCGAAGTCATTTGGCGTCAGGATAACTTCAGATAGGCTTGTGTTAACCAAATTCTGTGGCTCTCTCATAAAAAATTCATTTTGATCTTCGACTCTCAGTCTGGTTAGCAGCTTGCTAAAAACCGAGTCATATTGGGACTTGAGTAGCTCACTCATTTCCTTGCTGTCATCTGTGTAGGACCCATCTTGTTTAAGTAAGGGCCCAATACTGGACGTTGTTCTCGACTTAGATTTGGCATAGGAAAAGAAATACTTTGGGTTTCTTTTGATTTATTTATGGCTTTTAGTTCTTCCCACGATTCCTGACTCCTATGAGATTCCTTTAGCTTAAGTTCGATGTTTGCTATTTCTCTGACCAGTAACTCCCTACGCATTTCAGATATATTGGCCTCTTTTAGCCGCTCTGTTATTCTTTTTCGTCGTCTGTAAAGGGAGCGCTTGTCTCTTTCTATTTTACATCTACTCCTCCTTTTTTCTTAAAGGAATAAGCCTTGAGCATACATCGAGTGCCACTGTGTTAATCTGTTCTAGGCATAAGTTGGGGTCTGTGTTGCTTAGTCTATCTTCCCAGCTTATATCAGTTAGGACTTGGTTTACTTGGTCCCACTTTATGTTCTTGTTATTGAAGTTGAATTTGGTGAATGCTCCCTCGTGACTAATCTCATTATGTCAGTCTGGGGCTCCGCGCATACATGTCTGAACCTCGATTATGTTGTGATCTGAGTATATTGTTTTTGATATGGTGACATTTCGTATCAGATCATCATTGTTAGTGATGATGAGGTCTAGTGTATTCTCCAGTCTAGTAGGCTCTATTATTTGCTGGTTTAGGTTGAGTTTTGTGCAAAGATTTAAAAGCTTGTGTGTGTGTGAGTTTTCATCAGAGCTTCCTCCCGGTGTTATCACTGCAACAACATTATTTGCTATATTCTTCAATTTTAGGTGCCTTAAGTTGAAATCCCCCAGGAGCAAGATGTTGGGGGCAGGAGCTGGCAGATTTTCCAGACAGTGGTCAATTTTTAACAGCTGTTCCTGGAATTGCTGGGACGTTGCATCCGGAGGCTTGTAGATTACCACAATGACTAGGTTTTGGTTCTCGATCTTTACTGCTAAAACTTCCACTACATCATTTGAGGCATTAAGCAGTTCTGTGCAAACAAGTGACTCTGCGATATACTGGCCAATTCTCCCCCCTTTTGCCTGTTCACTCTGTCGCATCTGTATAGGTTGTAACCTGGGATCCATATTTCGTTGTCCAAGTGGTCCTTTTTGTGGAAATAGACCACAACGGCTTGTAAACAGTGGGATACTGGCTATACACAGAGTCTTGGGGTGGCTGGGCCCACTCAGGACAGAATCCTTTAGACTTGTTTTTCGGCATTGGTAGAGCCAATATTTTGACGCCAAAGAAAGCTATTAGTCGATTTTGGTGTTAGACGATGTCGATGTTAGCTGAGGGTCCACTGTATATGTTTAAGGACCCTCCTTTCTCTTTACCCTTCCTGTTCCTTTCTGTTATTCCACTATACCTATTACTGTCCTTGTTATTGTTAACCCTTAAATGGTCCAAATGTATGTATACGTTCACCTGCGCAGTGCCCCAAATATTTTGAGAATTTTTTTTTTTTTTTGTTTATAGGAAAAAAGAGCATGTGCTACCCAGGCATCCCCAATTTTTTTCATATGGCACACACTGAGTGCGCACACCCATTCTCTCATGTCTCGGCGACTCAGGCCTATTGTGCCAATATTGAATGAATGACAAATGAAATGTATATATACTTTTGGGGCTCTATGTGAGAGAACATATACAGTGGACCCTCGACTAACGCTATTAATCCGTTCCTGAGAGCTCATCGTTAGTCAAAATTATCGTTAGTCAAGTTAATTTTCCCCATAAGAAATAATGGAAATCAAATTAATCCGTGTAGGACACCCCAAAGCATGAAAAAAAATTGTTTTACCACATGAAATATTAATTTTAATACAAACTGAAGAAGACATGCACAGTTACATGACACTTACCTTTATTGAAGATCAGGTGATGATTGATGGGATGGGAGGAGGGGAGAGTGTTGATGGCCTTAGTGTTTAGAAGGAGAATCCCCTTCCATTAGGACTTGAGGGGGCAAGTCCTTTTCTGGGGTTACTTCCCTTCCCTTTAAATCTCTCAAACCAACCTTTGCTGGCCTTAAATTCACTCACATCACTACTAGTTGCTGGCATTTTTTTAATTAAATCATCATGCAACTTCCTAGTCTTTTCACATATGATTGCTTGAGAGATGCTATCTCCTGCTATCTGTTTTTCGTTTATCCACATCAATAACAGTCTCTCAACATCTTCGAGTACTTGCAATCTCGGTTTCGAAAACATAGTTGCACCTTTGGCAAGAACAGCTTCCTTGATTGACGTTTTCTTGGCCACAATAGTAGCGATGGTTGATTGGGGTTTTGTGTACAACCTGGCCAGCTCGGAGACACGCACTCCACTTTCATACTTAGCAATGATCTCTTTCTTCATATCCATAGTAATTCTCACCCTTTTTGCTGTAGGGTTGGCACTAGAAGCTTTCTTGGGGCCCATGGTGACTTATTTTGCAGGTGGAATCACTAAAAAGGCTGTGATAATGTGAAATGTTCCGATTGTATGCTTGAAAGCGACCGCGGTGGCTGGCTGGCTTGTAAACACTAGCCAGAAGTGGACGCGTCTCAGATGGAACGAATAGTGTTGGTCAAGTTTTTTAGCGCTAGTCGAGGCAAAAATTTTGCGTTAAAATGTATCGCTAGTCGGATTTATCGTTAATCGATGCCATCATTGGTCGAGGGTCCACTGTATATACGTTTGGACCGTTTAACGGTTAAGATTTATGATTTCAAAGCCTAAATCCATATTTTGACACTCATTATCCATTTCTAAACCCATACCTTTAACTAGACCTAGTTTAAAGTTCTAACAACACCCTCAACTGAGCTAGCAAGAAAACCCACACCTGCCCTGGATAAGTGAACCCCATCCCTGGCATACATGTCATTTCAGCCACAGAAGTGATCCCAGTTGTCGATGGATGGTACTGCATTATTCTTACAGTGTTTGTCCAACCAACAATTTATTTATGTATTTATTTATTTATTTATTTATTTAATGTCTTTGCAAACAGTACATTGAGATTGTGTATATACAATAGTGGGATACAATGCAAAGAGAGCCTCTATTATGCCTTGGCATTATGGGCCAACTAAATATTTTTGGCTTACATTCTACTTAATACTAAGAAATAATATATCATAGTTGTACAGTAGGAAAGTAATTATTTCATAATTGTACAGTAGAATATTAATTATAAATGAATCAAAATTTGTATAATACAAAGATATACGTATTTATATTCTAAAATGCTCTTGTGAAAAAATGATTCAATTATATTCCTGTCAACAATGGATAAAAGGTTCAAAGTGATTGTTTCAGTTATGATGTGGGAGTACATAGGTGAGTAAGTGTGTACTGAGTATTTAGCATTTAGTCTAGGGTGATTAAGTGACTTTTGAGAAGAGTCTTAAATTGATTTTCAGACTGGGTTACTTTAATATCTTCTGGTAATGAATTCCATATTTTGGGGCCCTTTATGTTTACCTGGAGTTTACCTGGAGAGAGTACCGGGGGTCAATGTCCCCGCGGCCCGGTCTGTGACCAGGCCTCCTGGTGGATCAGAGCCTGATCAACCAGGCTGTTACTGCTGGCTGCACGCAAACCAACGTACGAGCCACAGCCCGGCTGATCAGGAACCAACTTTAGGTGCTTGTCCAGTGCTAGCTTGAAGACTGCCAGGGGTCTGTTGGTAATCCTCCTTATGTGTGCTGGGAGGCAGTTGAACAGTCTCGGGCCCCTGACACTTATTGTATGATCTCTTAACGTGCTAGTGACACCCCTGCTTTTCATTGGGGGGATGTTGCATCGTCTGCCAAGTCTTTTGCTTTCGTAGTGAGTGATTTTCGTGTGCAAGTTCGGTACTAGTCCCTCTAGGATTTTCCAGGTGTATATAATCATGTATCTCTCCCGCCTGCATTCCAGGGAATACAGGTTCAGGAACCTCAAGCGCTCCCAGTAATTGAGGTGTATTATCTCCGTTATGCGCGCCGTGAAGGTTCTCAGTACATTTTCTAGGTCAGCAATTTCACCTGCCTTGAAAGGTGATGTTAGTGTGCAGCAATATTCCAGCCTAGATAGAACAAGTGACCTGAAGAGTGTCATCATGGGCTTGGCATCCCTCGTTTTGAAGGTTCTCATTATCCATCCTGTCATTTTTCTAGCAGATGCGATCGATACAATGTTATGGTCCTTGAAGGTGAGATCCTCCGACATGATCACTCCCAGGTCTTTGATGTTGGTGTTTCGCTCTATTTTGTGGCCAGAATTTGTTTTGTACTCTGATGAAGATTTAATTTTCCTCGTGTTTACCATATCTGAGTAATTGAAATTTCTCATCGTTGAACTTCACATTGTTTTCTGCAGCCCACTGAAAGATTTGGTTGATGTCCGCCTGGAGCCTTGCAGTGTCTGCATTGGAAGACACTGTCATGCAGATTCGGGTGTCCTCTGCAAAGGAAGACACGGTGCTGTGGCTGACATCCTTGTCTATGTCAGATATGAGGATGAGGAACAAGATGGAGCGAGTACTGTGCCTTGTGGAACAGAGCTTTTCGCCGTGCCTGCCTCGGACTTTACTCTGTTGACTACTACTCTCTGTGTTCTGTTAGTGAGGAAATTATAGATCCATCGACCGACTTTTCCTGTTATTCCTTTAGCACGCATTTTGTGCGCTATTACGCCATGGTCACACTTGTCGAAGGCTTTTGCCCAAAATCTGTATATATTACATCTGCATTCTTTTTGTCTTCTAGTGCATCTAGGACCTTGTCGTAGTGATCCAATAGTTGAGACAGACAGGAGCGACCTGTTCTAAAACCCATGGGGTTTTTATTTTGATATGGGATGTTAGTGCTATCGGTCTGTAGTTCTTTGCTGTGCTTTTCTGCCCCTTTGTGGAGTGGGGCTATGTCTGTTGTTTTTAGTAACTGTGGGATGACCCCCGTGTCCATGCTCCCTTCCATAGGATGGTAAAGGCTCGTGATAGGGCTTTCTTGCAGTTCTTGATGAACACGGAGTTCCATGAGTCTGGGGCCCCGGGGCAGAGTGCATGGGCATGTCATTTATCGCCGTTCGAAGTCATTTGGCATCAGGATAACATCAGATAGGCTTGGGGTTTTAAACCCAAAATTTTGTGGCTCTCTCATAAAAAATTCATTTTGATCTTCGACTCTCAGTCTGGTTAGTGGCTTGCTAAAAACTGAGTCATATTGAGACTTGAGTAGCTCACTCATTTCCTTGCTGTCATCTGTGTAGGACCCATCTTGTTTAAGTAAGGGCCCAATACTGGACGTTGTTCTCGACTTTGATTTGGCATAGGAGAAGAAATACTTCGGGTTTCTTTCGATTTCATTTATGGCTTTTAGTTCTTCCCATGATTCCTGACTCCTATAAGATTCCTTTAGCTTAAGTTCTATATTAGCTATTTCTCTGACCAGTGTCTCCCTACGCATTTCAGATATATTGACCTCTTTTAGCCGCTCTGTTATTCTTTTCCGTCGCCTGTATAGAGTGCGCCTGTCTCTTTCTATTTTACATCTACTCCTCCTTTTTCTTAGAGGAATAAGTCTTGTGCATACATCGAGTGCCACCAAGTTAATCTGTTCTAGGCATAAGTTGGGTTCTGTGTTGCTTAGTATATCTTCCCAGCTTATATCGGTTAGGACTTGGTTTACTTGGTCCCACTTTATGTTTTTGTTATTGAAGTTGAATTTGGTGAATGCTCCCTCGTGACTAGTCTCATTATGTCAGTCTGGGGCTCCACGCATACATGTCTGAACCTCAATTATGTTGTGATCTGAGTATATTGTTTTTGATATGGTGACATTTCTTATCAGATCATCATTGTTAGTGAAGATGAGGTCTAGTGTATTCTCCAGTCTAGTAGGCTCTATTATTTGCTGGTTTAAATTGAATTTTGTGCAGAGATTTAAAAGCTCGTGTGAGTGTGAGTTTTCATCAGAGCTGCCTCCTGGTGTTATTACTGCAACAATATTATTTGCTATATTCCTCCATTTTAGGTGCCTTAAGTTGAAATCCCCCAGGAGCAAGATGTTGGGTGCAGGAGCTGGAAGATTTTCCAGACAGTGGTCAATTTTTAACAGCTGTTCCTGGAATTGCTGGGATGTTGCATCCGGAGGCTTGTAGACTACCACAATGACTAGGTTTTGGTTCTCGACCTTTACTGCTAAAACTTCCACTACATCATTTCAGGCATTGAGCAGTTCTGTGGAAACAAGTGACTCTGCAATGTACAGGCCAACCCCTTCCTTTTGCCTGTTCACTCTGTCACATCTGTATAGGTTGTAACCTGGGATCTATATTTCGTTGTCTAAGTGATCCTTTATGTGGGTCTCAGTGAAAGCCGCGAACATTGCCTTTGCCTCTGCAAGCAAGCTCCTGTGTGTGTGTGTGTGTGTGTGTGTGTGTGTGTGTGTGTGTGTGTGTGTGTGTGTGTGTACTCACCTATTTGTACTCACCTATTTGTGGTTGCAGGGGTCGAGTCCTAGCTCCTGGCCCCGCCTCTTCACCGGTCGCTACTAGACCCTCTCTCTCCCCGCTCCATGAGCTTTATCAAACCTCGTCTTAAAACTGTGTATGGTTCCTGCCTCCACTACGTCATTTTCTAGGCTATTCCACTGCCTTACAACTCTATGACTGAAGAAATACTTCCTACTATCTCTCTGACTCATTTGTGTCTTCAACTTCCAATTGTGGCCTCTTGTTTCTGTGTCCCTCCCTGGAACATCCTGTCCTTGTCCACCTTGTCTATTCCACGCAGTATTTTATATGTCGTTATCATGTCTCCCTGACCCTCCTGTCCTCCAGTGTCGTCAGGCCGATTTCCCTTAATCTTTCTTCATAGACATTCCCTTAGCTCTGGAACTAACCTTGTTGCAAACCTTTGTACTTTCTCTAGTTTCTTGACGTGCTTTATCAAGTGCGGGTTCCAAACAGGTGCTGCATACTCCAGTATGGGCCTGACATACACGGTGTACAGTGTCTTGAATGATTCCTTACTAAGGTGTCGGAATGCTGTTCTCAGGTTTGCCAGGCGCCCATATGCTGCAGCAGTTATCTGATTGATGTGTGCTTCCGGAGACATGCTCGGTTTTTTATACTCACCCCAAACTTTCTCCTTAGTGAGGTTTGCAGTTTTTTGGCCACCTACCTAACTCTGCTGGGGCTTCTGTGCCCTTCCCATCTTCATGATTTTTTGCATTTCAGTTTTAAATCGAGAACCTTTTTGCTGGACCGGGTGCCGTCTGTCCAGGTCTCTTTGAAGCCTGCCTGGTCCTATTTGGTGTGTGTGTGTGTTTGTGTGTCATGTGTATGTGTTGATGTAATGAGTGTGTGGTGTGTGTAGAGTGTTTTGTGTGTGTGTTGTATGAGTGTGTGTGTGTGTTTTTGGGGTTGAGAGTGTGGGTGTGTGGTTGAGTTTTGTGTGTGTGTGTGTGTGTGGTGTGTGTGTGTGGTTTGTGTGTGTGTTGTGTGTGTTTTTTTGGGGTGTGTTTTGTGTGTGTGTGTGTGTGTGGTGTTGTGTGTTGTGGTTGAATTTGTATTTTGTTGTGTGGGTGTGTGTCCAACATCAATATTTGCCCCAATAACTCACTATTTTTGTGCCCGGTGGGAAGGTGAATTGCTCATACTCTATAATTTTTTTCATGTTGTCCCCAATGTATAAACGAATAACCATTCTTACAGAATTCTTTCCCTTTTTGAACTTGTGAGCTCATTACCTTTACCTGTTCAGCCATCAAAACCGGGGCCCAGCCCCCGGGGACCCTTTACGTACCTCTGCAATCTGTAAATCCCTTTGTAATTTGTCATGATTGGACTAGACCTACCTGGAGTTCATTACCTTTGTAAATTGTGATTCATTCCCTTTGTAAATTGTGAATTCATTCCCTCTGTAACTTGCTCGCATAAAAAACTTTGGAGTCCGCCCGGGCCCAATTAGTACCTCTGAACTTTTGACTCCGCCCACAGGATGGGTAGGGGGGGTGCAAATAAATAATTAAACTAACTAACTCTGCAAGCATCCAGGGATAAAAGGTATTTTGTTGTTTGTTGCTGGCTTTGCCCTGTAATTTGCAAAGAAGAATGTCATGATGGTGTATTTTTGGGACTGTGGGGGAATATTTTTTTCCAGATTAGTACTGTATCTGTTGGTTTGGAGTGAAGGTCATCGATGTGGTTCCACCCCAAAGAATGACTGGTTTTGGTGTACAATTTTCCCATTTCCTCCATTTTTTCCTTCCTGGCACTAAAAAACCTCCCCCTTTTGAGTGGCTGGGGCTCCCCGGGTTTTCCCATCCCCTGGATTTTTTTGTACTTTTGCCCCCCTTTTAGATGGTGTGCCTGGCAATTTAAGAAAAGCACAGTCTTTTCCTGTACTGAAGGGTACACATTTCAGGGTGAAAAAAACTTACAGGAAGGGAGTTTGCATTTTCCTGTTGTCATATGGCACGGCTTTTTCCCAGGGGGGTCTAGTTGACGTCCCATCGTTTTTCCAGATTTCCCTGTCTTAGATACCAAGTGCATAGTATGTGCACAGGTTTGGGTTTTCCATTTGCCTTGGGTTTCTGACTGAATTTCCCCTTTTGGGTGCATGTTTACCGCTATTCCTATCTCCCTAGCACCAACAATGGAGTCCCCCCATTGTTTTTTGGTAATTTTCCCCACTTTGCTATGGAGCCTCTTGTTTGCTATTCCTTTGTATTTTTGTTTGCAATATGGTTTTATCTTATCTTTGACTACACTTGTTTTCCCACTACGGCTCCCCGTCCCTATGAGGTCATTTATTTGGGTTCCCTTTCCCGGTATAATTCCCCACTACCTGGGCCAAAATTCCAGCTTCACCATTACTTCTCCCGGGCAGCACCTCCGCTTCACCATTCTGTCTCCCAGGACAGCATCTCCAACTTCACCATTTCTGTCTCCCGGGCAGCCTCCAGCTTCACCATTACGTCTCCAGGCAGCACCTCCCGCTTTACCATTTTGTCCCCGGAAGCACCTCCAGCTTCACCCTACTGTCTCCAGGCAGCACCTCCAGCTTCACCATTACTGTCTCCCCGGACAGCACCTCCAGTTCACCATTACTGTCTCCCAGGGCAGACTACAGCCCCACATTTACTGACTACCAGACTCACTCCACCTTTCAGTTTCTGACTACATGGCCAGTATCACGGGGAGTACCATTCGCCCCGACTTTTATTTCCCCTCTGTTGTAGAAAGCTTTCCGGTTGTCTATGAAAGCAGTTTTGATGTTATCCTCTTTTTAAAACCCTTGTGATTTTGTCCCAAAAATTTATCTCCTTTTTGGGCATACCCAAAAACAACTTCCTGTTTTAATACTGCTTGT
Organism: Cherax quadricarinatus; assembly: GCF_026875155.1. Lineage (NCBI taxonomy): Eukaryota > Metazoa > Arthropoda > Malacostraca > Decapoda > Parastacidae > Cherax > Cherax quadricarinatus. The sequence goes on from NC_069421.1 coordinate 58,485,455, forward strand.
AGCGTTCTTTGGGTATCTGCACAAGGGCCTGACACCAAATTCCACAAAAATGACAATTTATCCATGTGAAACCCCTTTTTTTGATTTTTTGCAGACTACACCCAGCTTCATAAGATTTTAATGGTTGATTTACTGTAATTTTACTGAACCCTTGAATATCATTAATAACCTCATTAATAAAGCTGTATTTTCTGTTTTCTATATTAACTGATTTTTATCAGGACAGCTTACCGGGTACGCTCCTGGGGTTTGTTTTATATTTTTTTGTTTGTGTTTAAAGGGCGCCTACAACCCCATCCCTTTACATCTGCTTTATTGTCCCCAAAGAATCCGTTTGAAAACCCGGGCCAAGGGGTTTGACCAGTCGAGGGTTCGGTCCAGTTGAGGTTCGGAGCCAGTTTATTGATCATGGGGCACTTATTTAAAACATACTGGTCGGTGATTTGGGGGTAACACCTGAAGGATTACTGGAAAAATTCTACCCGAGTATGGTTATTTATTGTACAAAAATAAATTTTGGGGTTGAAGAAACTGTGATGCTGGGAATCCTACAGTGACGAAAGGTCGGCCTTTAAACCCCGTTTTCAAACGCTGTACTAGCTTTTCTAGTTTTTCTTTTTGGCCTCCACCACAATAAAAAGCTATTTACACTATATTGATAGGAAATTTTGGGGGAGGGACGCTTTTTCCGTAGTAAAAAGTTCTGTTGTGTATATTGTGACCGCTGGTAATACATTATATGAAATTCACAGTAACGCTGGTATTTCAAGAAAAAGAAACTATGAAAACACTCCACCATAAGTACCATTATAATATGGGTTTGTTGCTACACAGACTGTATTTCAAATTTACTGGTATCCCTAAAAATTTTTTGCGAGTACACTAGCAGGGCCCGGGAAAATTATTAAAAGCAGCTGACCCGTTAAGTTTCTGGGGACTTTTGGGACCTGCCTTATAGGTTATCACTTCATTACAAAAATTTACCCGTTTTCAAATGAAAATTTAGCCTTTATCTTTATATACTGGGGAGCCACTGTAGTAACACAATAACACAAGATACACAATGCTACGGGAGATTTCTTTCCCTGAAAGAAATTTTAAATTTATTATTTTTTTTTTCCACGGCCCCCCGGCCTATATTCCCCTCTGGTAGTAAACTCTGCTAGGTAGTGCACACAAATTTCCTCCTTTTTTGACTCAGTTTTTTAAATGTTTTCCCCCCAAAATTTGGTTCCAGGCGCAGGGGATGTATCGATGGGTTTGATGACAAAAATTGGGTTTTTACACAGTGTGTATGGACCGGGGCATATCAAAAAGAGATCTTGTCTTGTGTTGTGGTCATGGCCCCTGTTTGGGTTTGGTGGGAAAAAAGTTTGAGTGGGGGGTTTAATTTGCATGTATTGTTCTGTGTATGAGTAGGCACATAATAAGTATGGATGTTCTTAAGGTAACAATTCAACTTTTAAAAATTGTGGAGTATGCGGGGGAGGGGGGAAATTTTATCATTTTTACTGCTCCCTTTTTGGGGGTTTTTAGGGGTTTTGGGTGTTTGGATGTTTTGATCCCCATGCAAAAATTTCCATTTTAAAAATAAGGGTTAAAATGAAGGGTACAGTGCCGGAGACGATTGTGGAACTAGTCTTATCTTTGATAGTATGCCAAAATTTTTTGAGTTTAAAATACCAATCCCAAAATTGCTCGGAAAACCTTTCATTTCCAACCCCCTTCTTGGCAAATTGCCAATATAACAGGGTGCCCCCCCTTCTTCCTGTTATGTCTAATGTTGTCCTGTACCTTCTAACTAAACCCTCCTTCCCCCTTTTGCCTCATCATTGCCTCACACGAGGCAGATAAAGGATTGATCCCATTACCATTCGTATGTTGTAAAAGCCGGCTACAATATCCCCATCCCCCCCCCAGGAAACAAACTCTCTGTCCCTACCCTATCCTTCAGCAGAAGGCCCTATCCTGTCCCTAACCTGGCTATCCCAAAAAAACTTTTCCCTTTCCCCGGGGTTTCGTTGTGATTTTCCAGTATCGCTCACATTCATCATAGATGGAAAAGGGGTTCGATGTTTCCACAACAGTTCCTGGATCTTCGTTGATTCACCCCCCCCCATCCGTCCTTTTGATCCTTAACTTTATCCCAGCTTTCCAGCACGCCCAGGTTCCTTTTTTGGCTTGAAGATTCTCAACGGGAGGATTACAAAAATATTTTTGTTTCCTCAGTCATAGCTGTTCTCAAGTTAGCCACCTCTTTTTTCCTTTTGCTGTGGGGAATTGCTCAAGAGGACATCTTGTTCAAATTTACAAAAGCATCAAAACACTCTTCATGAGTTAGTACAATCACCACTGACCTTACTTGGATGGTTTATAAGGGCCTTCTTAGATGGGGCCCAAAAGGGGGGAAATATAAAACATATGCAGTAATATATCCTTTATTGACAACATTTTTCCTACACATTGGGGTTTTCAAGTCACAAACGATCTACCTGGGTGGGAAGTATTGATTTTATAGGATGAAGTCAGGTTGAGAAAGCTGGGTCAGGTGGGGGTGCGCATGTGACAATCTACCAAGTAGGGGTTTTAAGTCAAAAACTTTGGGGAGTTGGAAGAAGATTGGGTTTTAATATTAGTAGACCTTTTGCAGGTTCCCCCATCTTGTTCTCATGGGGTAGCGAGAAATGTTTGGGAAGGGGTTCGTTTGTTATAGAAGCCTTGTTTGGTTGAATTGTTGGATTAAAGATAATGATGATTTTCCGGATTCTTTGGTACTGAGTGTTGTTTTCTCTTCAGTAAAACCTGCATTTTTGTAGTTGAGTAAATGGTTTTGGGGAATTTTATGTTGAACTCATTATACTGCATATGTGTTATTTTCCTTGTGTCACATTTTATACCATTTATTCCAATAGGTTTCTGCAGTGTTCCGCTTTCTTATTTCACCAGCCGGGGGACTTCCCCCACACTAGAAAAGGGGACTTCCCCCACCACACATTTGATTTTTTAAGTGGACTTACGCATGGTGATTAGAATTATTAATGTTTTTTGCTTTAAAATTGAAAAAAATTGGGGTTGGGGAAATACGATGAGTTAGTGGGGGGTTTTTGAAAGGGCCCGCCTATATGGGCCAACGGCCCTGCAGTGTTTCCCCTTTCTTTTGTTTTATTACACCAAATGGGAATTTGCTTCAGAGGAGGAGAAAGAGAGAAGAAAGAAGGTGCCTTCTTCAAAGATTAAGGACATTTGTGCAAAGTGGAGTGAGGTGCAAACATTTGTGGAGGAACATCACCTTAACCCTCTCCTCTCCTCCCATCTTCCATACACCAACAAGAGTCTTCAGTAAAGTTAAGTGTGATATTATTGTGTTATACTCGATTTCTCACTCTTTTTCTGTATGTAAATCTATATTTAATCTGTAAAAAAATAATTTTTGTTAATACTTTTGGGAGTCTGGAATGGATTAATTGGATTTACATTATTTCTTAAGGAGTTCTTTCAAATGTATAGGACGATGGTAAAGGAAAAAGTAGGACCTCTGAAAATTGGGAATGGACAACTGACGGATAACGAACTGGAAATGTGTTCCTTATTTAATGACTATTTTTTGTCAGTTTTTATACAGGAAGACACAAATGAGATTCCAGAAATTGACAATTTTTCAGTTCCTGATAAATTCAAATTAACTAATATTACTGTCATGAGGGACATGGTTATCAAACAGATAGACAAACTGAAGCAAAATATGTCCCTGGGACCCGATGAGTTTTTTCCAGGGTACTTAACCCATTGAGGGTCGACAGGCCCTCTCAGAAACTTGTTCTCAGGGTCGGCCAAATTTCAAAAAAAAAAAAATTATTTTTTCTTATGAAAAAATAGAGTTTTTATTTCTAAACATTATAGGATAAACAAAAAAATTTTACCATCAATACTTACGGAGATATGGAGGCATAAAGTTTGCAGAAAATGAGCCCCGTATGGCAACAGCGGCGACTGCCGCTCACCGGTAAACTTTGGTTTACTTGTATTTGAAGGTTTGTTGTTTTTTTTCACTATTTTATTTTTTCACATAACTTATGTGGCCTATGAGACCAAAGTAAGGTGCAATGCACATATATACACTCGTTGTATACAACACAATAAGCACACAAACATAATTATCAATATATTGTTTACAAAACTTGTTTACAAAAACAAGCAATACAAAACATTGTTTATTACTATTGTTCTATAATATATATACCAATATACAGTCACTGAACATATTCCTAGAAGTTCTGCAGCTTGTGGAACTCTTTGAAACATGGTGTCATACACAATGGTGTTTTATCTTTCTCCCTCATTCTATCTCTTTCAATCTGTCTCTCTCTTTCTATCTGTCTGTCTATCTCTGTCTCACAGGTACACGTAAATGCAAGTATACATAGTATAAATTACCTAGGACAACCCAAGAAATCTAGACAAAGTGCTGTACTCAGCTTGAAGATGTGAGTAAAAGTGATGACCAGTCTTGTGGCTCTCTGAGACAGAGAGCTGGACAGATAGACAGATAGACAGGGAGCTTGACAGACAAATAGACAGACAGAAATGTTAGTGTACCAGCAGAAACAAAGGGAGGGCGATGTTCATCTAATCTTTTATTATCAGTTCCACCCTCGTTTACGCTCATCAAAAGTCATTTCTTATCAGATGTTATCTCCCCTTATCTTGTCACTGTCATAGGGTGGATTTTTTTTTTCTTGCTTCAAGGGAAAAATATTATGACATCATCTTCTTCCTCTTCTTCCTCCTCCTCCTCTTCCTCATCCTTCTCCTCTTCTTCCTCTTCCCCCTACTCTTCCTCCTCCTCCTCCTCTTCCTCCTACTCTTCCTCTTCCTCTTCTTACTCCTCCTCTTCCTCCTCTTCCTCTTCCTCCTCCTCCTCTTCTTCCTCTTCCTCCTCCTCTTCCTCTTCCTCCTACTCTTCCTCTTCCTCCTCCTCCTCTTCCTCCTCCTCCTCTTCTTCCTCTTCCTCCTACTCTTCCTCCTACTCTTCCTCCTCCTCCTCCTCTTCTTCCTCTTCCTCCTTTTCCCCCTAATCTTCCTCCTACTATTCCTCTTCCTCTTCCTCCTCCTCCTCTTCTTCCTCTTCCTCCTCCTCTTCCTCCTCTTCCTCCTCCTCCTCTTCTTCCTCTTCCCCCTACTCTTCCTCCTACTCTTCCTCTTCCTCCTTCTCCTCCTCCTCCTCCATAGTGTAAATTACCAGGAGTCGGCAGCTGTCAAAGTGACATATTGTCTCATTACTCACTCCCCCTCCCGCCTGTCAAAACAATGGGGTCAGATGCTGCTTCCCCCTCCATTCTATCTAATTACCTTTCTCCCTCATTCTATATCTTTTAATCTGTCTCTTTTTCTATCTGTCTGTCTATCTCTGTCTCACAGGTACACATAAATGCAAGTATACATAGTATAAATTACCTAGGATAACCCAAGAAATCCAGACAAAGTGCTGTACTCCGCTTGAAGATGTGAGTAAAAGTGATGACGCAGTCTTGTGGCTCTCTGAGACAGAGAGCTAGACGAATAGACAGATAGACAGGGAGCTTGACAGACAGACAAATAGACAGAAATGTTAGTATACCAGCAAAAACAAAGGGAGAGCGATGTTCATCTAATCGTTTGGTATCAGCTACACCCTCATTTACCCTCATCAAACGTCAGCACTTATCAGATGTTATCTCCCCTTATCTTGTCACTGTCATGGGTGAACATTTATTATTACATATTATTATTATTATTACATATTATTATTATTATTATTATTATGTATTATTATAATGTATTATTATTATTATGTATTATTGTTATTATTACGTATTCTTCTTCTTCTTCCTCCTCCTCCTCTTCCTCCTCCTCCTCTTCTTCCTCCTCCTCTTCTTCCTCCTCCTCCTCTTCTTCCTCCTCCTCCTCCTCCTCCTCCTCCTCCTCCTCCTCCTCCTCCTCCTCCTCCTCCTCCTCCTCCTCCTCCTCCTCCTCCTCCTCCTCCTCCTCCTCCTCCTCCTCCTCCTCTTCTTCTTCCTCCTCCTCCTCCTCCTCCTCCTCCTCCTCTGCCTCCTCCTCCTCTGCCTCCTCCTCCTCCTCCATTCTTGGAACAAGTTTGAAGAGCTTGTAGTTCATAATCACTATCACTATCATCACCAATGCTCACATCTGAGTCTGGGATTTGGGAAAATAGGAGTTTCCTCTTTGATTCTGGTACAACTGAACGTGAACAAGCCGGCCCAGCACCAGAGGTGGAAGGCTGTGGGTTGTCTGGGTTTTCCTCACTATTACCCATATTATGGTCCATTAGTTTCAGTCAAAACCTCACCAGAACTTTGAAACTCATCTTCACTGTCACTTCCATCTGTATTAGAACTGTCACTGGGGAACAAAAGTGTCCCAATTCGCCGAGGAGTGAGGAACTTCTTACCGCCAGGCATGGTGGACATTGTGTACTATGATGGCATTCCCACAATGCACCACTGGGTCCCAGATTTTTTTCCTACTGCGCACACCCACCACACAGACCCATTCTCTCATATCTAGGCCTATCAGCCTTTTCCTGCGAGATTTGACAGTGCTAGAATTTATGCGTACTAGTACGTCAAAAACCCCTACGCGTAAGACGTACTAGTACGGCGGAAACCCTCAAAGGGTTAAGGAATGCAAGATGGAACTTAGTCAGCCATTAACGAGTGTGTTTAATGAATCCATCCTTACTGATGATGTGCCAGAGTTGTGGAAGATGGCTAATGTGGTTCCTATATTCAAATCAGGGGATAAGTCCATTCCTTCAAATTACCGTCCAATAAACCTGACACCTGTAATGGGCAAGTTACTAGAATCAATTATAGCTGACATTATTAGAAGTCACCTTGAAGAGCATAACTTGATAAATGAATCTCAGCATGAGTTCATGAGAGATCATTCCTGCCTGACAAATTTACTGACATTCTTCAATAGAACATTTGAGGCAGTAGACAGTGATAAAAAATATGATATTGTTTATTTGGATTTTAGTAGAGCGTTTGATAGAGTACCTCACAAGAGACTCTTAACCCTTTGAGGGTTTTCGTCGTACTAGTACGTCTTACGCGTAGGGGTTTTTGACGTACTAGTACTCATAAATTCTAGCGGCCTCAAATCTAGTGGGAGAAAGCTGGTAGGCCTTCATATGAAAGAATGGGTCTATGTGGTCAGTGTGCACAGTCTAAAAAAAATCCTGCAGCACACAGTGCAAAATGAGAAAAAAAAAACTTTGACCATTTTTTTTTAATAAATCAGCGACTTTGCAGTGTATTTTCGTATGGTATTTATTGTTGTATTCTAGTTTTCTTGGTCTCATTTTATAGAATGGAAGACATATTACTGAAATTGAGATGATTTTGACTGGTTTTACAATGAAAGGTGCCTTGAAATTGAGCTCAAAGTAGCAGAAATATTCGATTTTTACCAAACTTCAAAAGTAAACAAATCGTGCCATGTGTGCAATACACGTCAACTGGTGAGTCTAATATTCTTTCACAAGTGCACCAATAATATTTGTACCATTTTTTACACTAATGAAATAGTCTGCATAACAGTAAATCTTATATTTTTTGTGAGAATAAAAATTCAAAGTGGAAAGCAAAAGAATATATGAGGGGCCTTGAGACGTGACTAATCACTAGAGGAAATGTCATTTTAGTGCCAGGAATGTCTTTCTTGTTTATTCTGGACCCTATTCGGAAATTGGCATCTTTTGAAATTTGTGTGAAATTGGCAAAATTGCTAATTTCTGACCACTGTACTGGATAGTTGAATTTATAAATGGGTGGTTTCTTGCACCCATTCGATAGAAAAAATGGAGTTCTAGCGATATATTCATGTTTTTTGTCGACTAGTACAGTGAAATTGGCCGAAAATGGGGCTCAAAGTGGGCAAAATTGCCGATGCGTAAAGATCGCCGAGACCGCTAAATTTGCGACAGCATAATTCCGTAAGTTTTCTATCAAATTTCAAACTTTTGGTGTCGTTATGATCGGGAAAAGATTCTCTATCTTTTCATAAGAGAAAATAATTTTTTTTTTTTTTTTAAATTTGGCCGACCCTGAGAACGAGTTTCGGAGAGGGCCTGTCGACCCTCAAAGGGTTAAGAAAAGTGGCAGCTCATGGTACAGGAGGTAAAGTTCTAGCATGGATAGAGGCATGGCTTACCAATAGAAAGCAGAGAGTTTCGATTAATGGGGTCAAATCTGAATGGGGATTAGTCACTAGTGGCATTCCACAAGGATCAGTTTTAAGCCTTCTCATGTTCATAATTTACATTAATGACCTTGATGAAGGGATTACGAGTGACATGAGCAAATTTGCTGATGATACAAAGATAGGCCGTATGATTCATTCTGAGGAAGATAGCAATGAACTCCAGGAGGATTTGGACAAATTAATGCCTTGGTCTGAAAAATGGCAGATGAAGTTCAATGTGGATAAGTGTAAGGTACTAGTCCCTGGTAATGAAAATAACCATCGAAGCTATAAACTAGGTGAAGTAGAGCTTGATCATACAGCATGTGAAAAAGACTTGGGAGTCATGGTAAGCAGAAATCTAAAGCCAAGACAGAAGTGCCTAAGTGCGCGCAACAAAGCTAACAAATTACTTGGATTTATCTCAAGAAGTATAAGTAACAGAAATCCGAAAGTTATTTTACAGCTCTATACATCACTAGTGAAGCCTCATCTAGATTATGCTGCTCAGTTTTGGTCTCCTTACTACAGGATGGATATAGACTCATTGGAGAACATACAGAGAAGAATGACTAAAATGATTTACTCTGTAAGGAATTTCCCGTATAAAGATAAACTTATATTATTAATATTTATATTAACACACTGGCCAATTCCCACCAAGGCAAGGTGGCCCGAAAAAGAAAAACTTTCACCATCATTCACTCCTTCACTGTCTTGGCAGAAGGGTGTTTTACACTACAGTTTTTAAACTGCAACATAAACACCCCTCCTTCAGAGTGCAGGCACTGTACTTCCCATCTCCAGGACTCAAGTCTGGCCTGCCAGATTCCCTGAATCCCTTCATAAATGTTACTTTGCTCACTCTCCAACAGCACGTCATGTATTAAAAACTATTTGTCTCCATTCACTCCTATCAAACATGCTCACGCATGCCCGCTGGAAGTCCAAGCCCCTCGTACATGAAACCTCCTTTACCCCCTCCCTCCAACCTTTCCTAGGCCGACCCCTACCCCACCTTCCTTACCCTACAGACTGATACACTCTTGAAGTCATTCTGTTTCACTCCATTCTCTCTACATGTCTGAACCACCTCAACAACCCTTCCTCAGCCCTCTGGACAACAGTTTTGGCAATCCCGCACCTCCTCCTAACTTCCAAACTACAAATTCTCTGCATTATATTCACACCACACATTGCCCTCAGATATGACATCTCCACTGCCTCCAGCCTTCTACTCGCTGCAACATTCATCACCCATGCTTCACACCCATATAAGAGCGTTGGTAAAACTATACAGTAGAACCTCAAATATCGAACTTTCTTCGGTCCAGAAGGCTGTTCGAGTGCCTTTACCGAATGAATTTATTCCCATCAGGAATAATGTAAATTAGATTAGTCCATTTCAGACCCTCAAAAATGCACTTATAAAAGCACTTACAAAAATACACTTACATAATTGGTTGTGTTGGGAGCAGTTAAATTTTTGAGGTTCCATTGTACTCTCATACATTCCCCTCTTTGCCTCCAAGGACAAAGCTCTTCATCTCCACAGACTCCTAAGTGCACTGCTCACCCTTTTCCCCTCATCAATCCTATGATTCACCTCATCTTTCATAGATCCATCTGCTGACACGTCCACTCCCAAATATCTGAATAGGTTCACCTCCTCCATACTCTCTCTCTCCAATCTGATATCCAATCTTTCATCACCTAATCTTTTTGTTATTCTCATAACCTTACTCTTTCCTGTATTCACTTTTAATTTTCTTCTTTTACATACCCTACCAAATTTATCCACCAACCTCTGCAACTTCTCTTCAGAATCTCCCAAGCACAGTGTCATAAGCAAAGAGCAACTGTGACAACTCCCACTTTATGTGTGATTCTTTTTCTTTTAACTCCATGCCTCTTGCCAAGACCCTCGCATTTACTTCTCTTACAACCCCATGTCTAAATATATTAAACAACCATGGTGACATCACACATCCTTGTCTAAGGCCTACTTTTACTAGGGAAAAATCTCCACTCTCTGGAGAGACGTAGAATGAGGGGAGATATCATTGAAGTGTATAAATGGATGACGGGCATAAACAAAGGAGATATTAATTAAGTACTGAGGGTGTTGAACCAGTTAAAAACCAGGAATAATGGATTTAAGTTGGATAAATTTGGATTTAGAAAGGACATAGGTAAGTACCGGTTTTCTAACAGAGTTGTGGATGCATGGAACAACTCTGTTAGAAAACCGGTACTTACCTATGCCCTTTCTAAATCTAAATCGAGGCTAGGACTTTGAGCAGCTTTAAAAAGAGATTGGACAAATATATGAATGGGAGGGGCTGGGTTTGATTTGTTTCATTGGGTACAGGAGTAAATTCTTGGGTAGCTTTGGGTAGAGGTCATTTTGATAAGGACCTGCCTTGTATGGGCCAGTGGGCCTTCTGCATTGTTCCTCCATTCTTATGTTCTTATGCTCTAAAAATGAATTCAGAATTCGTCAGATTCGGGTTTAGTCACTCTCTTTTGAACGGATTAATTACGATAACCAGGGATCCATTGTATGTACTTGGTGTTGATGTACTGCCAGTGTTACCACCGTTACTGTCACCACCACTACTGTTGTTGATGTGCTGCCAGTGTTACCACCATTACTGTCACCACTACTATTGTTGTTGATGGTGGTGTACTGCCAACATTACCATCATTGGTAAGAAAGAAACGTGTGACAGTTAAGTATCTTTATCCTGAAATGCTTCGCCTACACAGTAGGCTTCTTCAGTTGAGTACAGAAAAAGTGACAGAAGCAGTAGAGTTGTGAAGACAATGTTATCAGTCCATCACCTTTAAAGATGTAGTTTTGAGGTGGTCAGTCCCTCAGCCTGGAGAAAGAATATTGTTCCATACTCTGAAACATTGTGATCAAGGTCCCAGTACTAAAACGTTTTCTAATAAATACATGTATGTCCTAGTACAGTGGACCCCTGGATGTAGACTTATGTGGATATCGGCCAAATCGGATTTCAGCCACTTTTTTGGATAAAATTCTAGCCTGGATTTTGGGCGGCAACTTGGAAAGCAGCTGTATTGGACGAGTAATAATAATCACTCATGGGCACATTAAATGTCTTATTTTAGGTTAATATAGACATTTTCATTAATCTCTCTATGATATTTTATTCAAAATTATATAAGAAACACGTTACATAGTACAGTGGAACCTTGTTTTTCGGCTGATTCATATTTAGGCCATTTTTTGGCGGAAATTTTGCTCCGTATTTCAGCCATTGCCTCGTATATCGGCTGTATTAGATGCATTAGCCTGCCTCTCCCGCCAGGATGCCCGGCTTTAGTGAGTTGGTCTCCCTTTGTCTGTCGGCGAGTGAGCATATACTCTGTGCATTCATCCAAACATTTCCTTAAAATCCATTGTTTTTCTTGGTTTTTTATTAAGTGTGACTGTGGAATAAGTCACCATGGGCCCCAAGAAAGTTCCTAGTAAAGTTCCTTTCGTAAAGAAAGTGAGAAACATGATGGAATTCAAAAAGGAAGTAATAGAAAAATATGAGAGTGGTGTACGGGTGCTAGAACTTGCCAGGATGTATGGCAAAAACAAATCAACAATCACTTCTATCCTGGCAAAAGAAAGAACAAATCAAGGAAGCTGATGTGATTCAGTGATGCTACGATATGTGTAGCCAGCGGTAAAGTGTAGCATTAACAGTGTAGGAAGTAAGTTAAGTGATTAAGTGATAGAAAATGGACGACACGAAACTGACTCCTCCAGTGTTGTTGGAGATATATAGGGCCACTACAGACATATGCTGCTCTACCTATCATCCACAACCTAAACCAATGCCAGCATCTCCAGGGTACAGTAAGTGTAAATATTTCTTATTTATAAAATGTAAATATTTCTTATTTATAAATAAAAGTGTAAATATTTCTTATTTATAAATTTTGTACATTGTTTATGTGAACAGTGCTGGTGGCTTCTGCTGCCGCCTCTACCACTAATTTAGCACGAGTTTATTTGACACGATTTGGGCATAGCACAATTGAAGAATTGTGGCACAATTTTATGTAACACGTCGTATGATGAATTTAACACGGTTCAGTTTGCGGGAAGGAAAAAGCTTCCCTTTTCCTCAAGTGGCCGCCTTGTTGTGGTTCAGCGGGGGAGACCTCTCGCCATCTCCAGCCACCTCCCCAACACCACCCCACCATCCTAACATTCATACTTCATACATGTCCAGTCCAACTTCTCTGCTACAAGCTTGTGATTGTGAATTGTGTTTTGATCTTTTAATTGCTATATCTTGTATCTGCCAAGCAATCATGACACCCAGAAGGTATACCAGTGTTACTCAGAGTGGCAAGAAATGGTGTAAGTATTTAATTAAATCTTAGAATTAACGAACGAAACAAAGATATTAGACAAGACATCCTGTTGCCATAATGAAGTGTTACTTTGTACACATAAAAAGAGGTAAACATAAGTTTGTGTGACTGACTGAATGACTGACTTACTGAATGACTAACTGAATGACTGACTGAATGACTGACTTACTGAATGACTGACTTATTGAATGACTGACTGAATGACTGACTTACTGAACAACTTGACTGACTTATTGAATGACTTGACTGACTTACTGAATGACTTGACTGACTTACTGAATGACTTGATTGACTTACTGAATGACTTGACTGACTTACTGAATGATTTGACTGACTTACTGAATGACTTGGCTGACTTACTGACTTACTGAATCACCTGACTGACTTACTGAGTGACTTGACTGTATGACTTCAAGTTAGACACTCCAGTACAACCATCAACTTCAGTACCAGAACCTCTACCATCCACAAACACCAGCACCCACAATTTAAGGTAAGAAATATTGTTGTTTCTGTTACATTTGTAGTCTTAAGCAGTAAAAACAACATAATACATCATAACAATGAACTACAATTACATATTCACTTTTATTTTTGTAAGATGTTGAGGCCTAAAAAAAGTTGTTTGGGTTTTTTTGGGGCTCTCCGGAACATAACTATTTTTCCCATAAGTTCTTCAGTTCATCTAACACGGTTTTTACCTAACACGGTGTTTTCAGGAACATAACTACCGTGTTAAATGATGGTCTACGGTACGTCTTCTCTCAGTGGACCTTATAAACCAAACAATAACATCACCACCACTTACTCCTCACATATGTAATGGCATATTTTATTCATTCTAGAGAATATATTTTGTTTCTATGTTATTTATATTGTTTATGTCATATTAGATCAATTGTGATAGATAAATAAGCCGTAGAGTTGATATTAGCATCATATTGAAGGAATATCTTGTCTTGTCTCCAAACTCTCCTCCTCCCTGTCTTCCATAAACCAACAAGAATCTTCAATAAAGGTATGTAATAGTGATTTAAATGTTCTTAATTTATTTTGTTTAGTTCTCATTGTTTTGTGTATGTAAAACTATATTTAATCTTTCAAAAAATGTATTTTTTGTGAACATTTTTGGGTGTCTGGAATGGCTTAATTGTATTTACATTAATTCTTATGAGAAATATTGCTTCGAATTTAGGCCATTTTGAATTTAGGTTGACCTTCTGGAATGGATTACGGCCAAAAAACGAGGTTCCACTGTATATAAAAACATGCAATGTTTATTTGCGATGTATGTTTAATAATAATCACTCTTTGGAACATTAAATGTCTTATGATAAGTTAATATAGACATTTTCATTAATCCATCTTGGATATTTTCTTCAAAATTATATAAGGAACATGTTACAAAGCATATAGCATATAAATGTAGCATATAAACATGCAATGTTTATATGCTATGTGAGTACCGGCAAATCATGGAGGAGGAGGGAGGGTGGAGGGTAAACATTACGTTTTCTTTCATTCAGCGTTAGAAAAAACTGTGAATCTGGCATCTGGCCCAGTCACCGTCCTTCATACATGTTTGTTCACAATTCTTGGCATGAATTGTTCATTACTTCTCCCTTTGTTTATGATGGCATTTAAAGGTAGTTGTTAGAAAAGATTAAACATCGAAGAGTGATCTGTGCCTTGTGTTATGGTCATGTGTTCTGTTGAGGTTGGTAAGGAGACGTTTGAGGGGAGGGTTTATATCAGAGTTAAGTGTTCTATGTATGTAGTAGGTGCAGTAATAAGTTTTGATGTTTTGTATGGTGAGTAGGTTTAGAGTTTTGAATATTGTTGGAGTGTGCTGCCTGTAGTGGGAATTTGTTATCATTCTGACTGCAGCCTTTTGTTGGGTAATTAGTGGTCTGAGATAGTTTATTGTTGTTGAGCCCCATGCACAAATTCCATAGGTGAGATAGGGGTAAATAAGGGAGTGATACAGGGCCAGGAGGGCTGACTGTGGAACATAGTACCGTATCTTCAATAGTATGCCTACGATCTTGGAAATTTTTTTGTTAATTTGTTGTATATGTGTTTGAAATTTGAGTCTATTATCAAGGTGGATTCCTAAGAATTTTCCCTCTGTGAGTTTTGTGATAGGTGATCTACTACCAAACTGAATGAAGTAGGTTTTGTCAATGTTTAGAGTGAGTTTGCTAGTCCTCATCCAGGTAGATATTTTCTGTAATTCGGTATTTACAGTATTGGCTAGCGTGACTGGGCTCGGGTGAGAGAAGACGTATGTAGTGTCATCTGCAAATAGTGTGGGTTTGAGTAGTTGCAATGCATTTGGTAGGTCATTTATGTATATGAGAAAGACAAGAGGGCCTAGGACACTTCCCTGTGGGACACCAACTGTAATTGGCTGTGCGGAAGAGTTTGCCCCATTTGTGTACACATATTGGCTTCTGTTGCTGAGGTATGACTTTAGGTAGTGGAGCAAGTCATGGTCAACTGTATCAAAAGCTTTACATAAGTCAATGAAGATCCCCAGTGGGACTTCTTTTTTTTCTATTGCTGTGTATATATGTTCTAGCATGTGTATAATAGCATCAGAAAACTTCTACTGCCAGCCAGGACACAGCCTTCAACACTCACTGCCACCACCACAACACTCGCCAGACAACAACAGCAAACATGGCCGCCTCCACGAATGCTTGAGATAATTCCTTCCTTGGATTTGATGATATGAACATTATGGACCCAGAAATAGCAAAACTTCTTAGGATCCAGAACCAAACAGTCATCAAGCTAACCCAGGAAATGCAAGAGCTTAAAACCTCCAATGACACATTAACCTAGGAAGTTAAGGAATTACAAACCTCTAACACACAGTACCCAAACAGTCATCAAGCTAACCCAGGAAATGCATGAACTTAAAACCTCCAATGACACGTTAACCCAAGAAGTTAAGGAATTACAAACCTCTAACACACAGTACCTCGGCAAGATCACAACTCTAGACCATAAACTAAGCACACTGGAACATCTAAACAGCACCCATACCCAGTCTGTGGATACCATCAACAGTCTAAAAGATCAGGTAACCCAACTAAATGCGAACATCAAGAACGAAAGAGAAAGAGTGGACCTTCAACTTACTGACGTTATGAACAATTTCCAAGACCACTTTAAACAACTAGGTTCTCAGTTGTAGTAAACAGCAATCTTCTTCCTACAACTGTAACCCAAGAAACATGCAAGCAGACCACCTTAAAACTTATCTGAGACCATCTTCGACTCATAATACATACTGATGAAATAAAGGAATGTAAAGTGATAGGTCATCAAACTGGGAAGAAAACAGTGGTACTAAAGTTCAATTCTAGCTCACAAAGAAGTGAACTGTTAAGAGCATCTATTAATACAAAAACAAGTGTTTATGTTGACGAGTGCATGACAAAAATAAGACAAAATCTCCTTTACAGACTAAGAAAGTTATGACATGACCTCAAAATTTACCAGTGCTTTGCAAGGAATGGCAAAATTGCAGTCAAGAAGGAATCAACAGGCAAGAGATACTTCATTTCTACCACACATGATCTAAAAAAAAATCCAAAGCGAAGCTGGCCTGAGTCAGAATAAAAATGCAGTTTGTACCCAACTTCCACAAGTAGTGTTATGAGACCCTAAAATTTTTTTCATCAAATTTTTTTTTTCATTATACCTAATTCTCATTTCCATATTGTCAATCTGACAGCAGTGATTCTAAGCTGTCTAATCACTACCTCATATTTTATACAGTGGACCCTCGCCTAACGCTATTAATCCATTCCTGAGAGCTCAGTGTTAGGCGAAATTATCGTTAGGCGAATTAATTTTCCCCATAAGAAATAATGGAAATCAAATTAATCCGTGCAAGACACCCAAAAGTATGAAAAAAGAAATTGTTTACCACATGAAATATTAATTTTAATACACACAAACTGAAGAAGACATGCACAGTTACATGACACTTACCTTTATTGAAGATCTGGTGATGATTGATGGGATGGGAGGAGGGGAGAGTGTGGATGGTCTTAGTGTTTAGAAGGGGAATCCCCTTCCATTAGGACTTGGGTGTCAAGTCCTTTTCCGGGGTTACTTCCCTTCTTCTTTTAATGCCACTAGGACCAGCTTGAGAGTCACTGGACTTCTGTCGCACAACGTATCTGTCCATAGAGGCCTGTACCTCTCGTTCCTTTATGACTTTCCTAAAGTGTTTCACAACATGGTCAGTGTAATAGTCACCAGCACGGCTTGCAATAGCTGTGTGAGGGTGATTTTCATCCATAAAGGTTTGCACTTCAATCCACTTTGCACATATTTCCTTAATCTTTGAAGTAGGCAACTTCTTCAATTTCTCTCTCCCCTCCTCCGAAGCAGTTTCCTCAGATGATCTAGCAGCTCATCAGTGGTTAGTTTTTCATTGTCCTCCTCCACCAACTCTTCCACATCCTCCCCACTAACCTCCCGCCCCAAGCACTTCCCCAATGCCACAAATGATTCCTCAACTGGCATATGCTTCTCAGGGTTAGCCTCAAATCCTTCAAAATCCCTTTGGTCTACACTTTCTGGCCACACTTTCTTCCAAGCAGAGTTCAAGGTCCTCTTAGTCACTCCCTCCCAAGCCTTACCTATAAGGTTTACACAATTGAGGATATTAAAGTGATCTCTCCAAAACTCTCTTAGAGTCAATTGAGTTTCTGAGGTCACTACAAAGCACCTTTCAAACAGAGCTTTTGTGTAGAGTTTTTTGAAGTTTGCAATGACCTGCTGGTCCATGGGCTGCAGGAGAGGAGTGGTATTAGGAGGCAAAAACTTCACCTTAAAGAAGCTCATGTCCCCAGAAAGTCGCTCTGCCAAGTCTGTAGGATGACCAGGGGCATTGTCTAACACCAGGAGGCACTTAAGGTCTAATTTCTTTTCAATTTGGTAATTTTTCACAGTGGGGGCAAATGCATGGTGTAACCAGTCATAGAAAAAGTCCCTAGTTACCCATGCTTTACTGTTTGCCCTCCTCAGCACACACAAATTAGCCTTGAGGATATTCTTTTGCCTGAACACTCTGGGAGTTTCAGAGTGATACACCAATAAAGGCTTCACTTTGCAATCACCACTAGCATTGGCACACATCAACAGAGTATGCCTGTCTTTCATAGGCTTATGTCCTGGGAGTGCCTTTTCCTCCTCAGTAATATAGGTCCTGCTTGCCATTTTCTTCCAAAACAGGCCTGTTTCGTCACAATCAAACACTTGTTCAGGTTTCAGTCCTTCACTGTCTATATACTCCTTGAATTCATGCACATTTTTTTCAGCCGCTTTGTGGTCCGAACTGGCAGCCTCACCATGCCTTATCACACTATGTATGCCACTATTCTTCTTAAATCTCTCAAACCAACCTTTGCTGGCCTTAAATTCACTCACATCACCACTAGTTGCAGGCATTTTTCTAATTAAATTGTCATGCTACTTCCTAGCCTTTTCACATATGATCGCTTGAGAGATGCTATCTCCTGCTATCTGTTTTTTGTTTATCCACACCAATAACAGTCTCTCAACATCTATCACTTGCGATCTCTGTTTCGAAAACAAAGTTGCAGCTTTGGCAAGAACAGCTTCCTTGATTGCCGTTTTCTTGGCCACAATAGTAGCGATGGTTGGTTGGGGTTTACTATACAAACTGGCCAGTTCGGAGACATACACTCCACTTTCATACTTAGCAATGATCTCTTTCTTTATGTCCATAGTAATTCTCACCCTTATTCCTGTAGGGTTGGCACTAGAAGCTTTCTTGGGGCCCATGGTCACTTATTTTTCAGGTGAAATCACTAAAAATGGTGTGATGATACGAAGTGTTCCGATTGTATGCTTGGATGTGACCGCAGAGGCTGGCTTGTAAACACTGCCACCTGCGGAACAAGTGAGGCTGGCTCAGGCCGCACATGGACGCGTCTTGGACGAATCGCATTGAGCAAGTTTTTTAGCGCTAAGCAATGCAAAATTTTTGCGTTAAAATGTATCGCTAGGCAGATTTAACGTTATGTGATGCCATCGTTAGGCGAGGGTCCACTGTATTCTTCTTAACCCTTTGACTGTTTCAGGCCCCTCTCTGAAACTGTCATTCTATGTCGCCAAATATTCAAAAAAAAAAAAAATGATTTTTTCTTATGAAAATGTTAAGATTATTTTTCTGAGTGTTTTAGTCCCAAAAAAAAAAATTTCCCATCGGTACTTACTGAGATATAGAGCCGTGAAGTTTGCAGAAAATGAGCCGCGTATGGCAACAGCGGCGACTGCCGCTCACCCGGTAAACTTTAGTTTACTTGTATTTGAAGGTTTTTTGTTTTTTTCACTATTTTATTTTTTCACATAACTTATGTGGCCTATGAGACCAAAGTAAGGTGCAATGTACATATATACACTCGTTGTATACAACACAATAAGCACACAAACATAATTATCAATATATTGTTTACAAACTTGTTTACAAAAACAAACAATCATCCTCCTCCTCCTTCCTCCTCCTCCTCCTCCTCCCTCCTCCTCCTCCTCCTCCTCCTCTCTCCTCCTCCTTCTCCTCCTCCTCTCTTCTCCTCCTCCTCTTCTCCTCCTCCTTCTCCTTCTTCTCCTCCTCCTCCTCCTTCTCCTCCTCCTTTCTCCTCCTCCTCCTCTCCTCCTCCTCCTCCTCCTCCTCCTCCTCCTCCTCCTCCTCCTCCTCCTCCTCTCCCTCCTCCTCCTCCTTCTCCTTCTCCCCTCCTCCTTCTCCTCCTCCTCCTTCTCCTCCTCCTTCTCCTCTCCCTTCTCCTCCTCCTTTCTCCTCCTCCTTGTCTTGTGTGCGAGTGTGTGGCTTATAATTGTTTTGAGTCAGAAGTCGGCAGTTGTCAAAGTGACATATTGTCTCATTACTCACTCCCCCTCCCACCTTTCAAAACAATGGGGTCGAATGCTGCTTCCCCTCCTCCATTTTATCTAATTATCTTTCTCCCTAATTCTATATCTTTCAATCTGTCTCTCTTTCTATCTGTCTGCCTATCTCTGTCTCACAGGTACACATAAATACAAGTATACATAGTGTAAATTACCTAGGATAACCCAAGAAATCCAGACAAAGTGCTATACTCTGCTTGAAGATGTGAGTAAACGTGATGACACAGTCTTGTGGCTCTCTCTGAGACAGAGAGCTAGATGGACAGACAGGGAGCTTGACAGACAGACAAATAGACAGACAGAAATGTTTGTGTTCCAGCAAAAACAAAGGGAGGGCGATGGTCATGTAATATTACCTTCGTTTACGCTCATCAAAGTCAGCTCTTATCAGATGTTATCTCCCCTTATCTTGTCACTGTCATGGGGTGGACTTTTTTTTTTCTTGCTTCAAGGGAACAATATTATTACATCTTCTTCTTCATCCTCCTCCTCCTCTTCTCCTCCTCCTCCTCCTCCTCCTCCTCCTCCTCCTCCTCCTCCCTCCTCCTCCTCCTCCTCCTCCTCCTCCTCCTCCTCCTCCTCCTCCTCTCCTCCTCCTCCCTCCTCCTCCTCCTCCTCCTCCTCCTCCCCTCCTCCTCCTCCTCCTCCTCCTCCTCCTCCCTCCTCCTCCTCCTCCTCCTCCTCCTCCTCCTCCTCCTCCTCCTCCTCTCCTCCTCCTCCTCCTCCTCCTCCTCCTCCTCCTCCTCCTCCTCCTCCTCCTCCTCCTCCCTCCTCCTCCTCCTCCTCCTCCTCCTCCTCCTCCTCCTCCTCCTCCTCCTCCTCCTCCCTCCCTTCTCCCCCTCTCCTCCTCCTCCATTGCTTTTGGTCTCAAACTCCTCCAAATCATGAAATTGATCTTCACTGACACTTCCATCTGTGTTAGAGCATCACTTGGGAAGAGAAGAGTCCCAGATTTGCTGGGGAATCACATATTTCTTACCGCTAGACATGCTGAAAAAGGACAACTGAAATGGCGTTCCCACAATGCACCACTGGCTCCTCGATTTTTTTTATATGGTGCACACTGACCATGGAGACCCATTCTCTCACATGTGGGCCTACCAGCTTTCTCCTGGTTGATTTGAAGCTGCTAGAATTTATGCGTATAAATACGTCAGAAACTTTGGCTCGTAAGACGTATTTATACGTCGGAAACAGTCAAAGGGTTAAACACCTGAAGATCAAGATCATCTAGTTTGCCTAAAATGGTACACATTTTTTTTTATATGTTTGTGATTATCTTTTGCAGTCCTCATTAGTTAACTGCAGTGGACCCTCGGTTATCGGCCGTAATTAATTCCAGAAGGTCAGCTGATAACCGAAATGGGCGAAAATCGAATTAATATTTCCCATAAGAATTAATGGAAATACAATTAATCCATTCCAGACAAAAATATTCACAAAAAAATAATTTTTTTAACAATTAGGTAAGTTTTACATACCTTTATTGAAGGCTAATGCTGGCTTCTGGAAGACAGGGAAGAGGAAAGAGGGAGGAGTTGGTGTTTGGAAGGGGAATCCCCCTCCATAAAGACTTTAGGTATCAAAGCCTTCTCTGGGGTTACTTCCCTTCTTTGTCTTTTAACCCTTTCGGGGTTTCGGCTGTACTAGTACGGCTTATGCCCCAGGGTTTTTGACGTACTAGTACGCATAAATTCTAGCGCCCTCAAATCTAGCAAGAGAAAGCTGGTAGGCCTACATATGAAAGAATGGGTCTCTGTGGTCAGTGTGCGCAGTATAAAAAAAATCCTGCAGCACACAGTGCGTAATGAGAGAAAACAAAAATGTTTACCATGTTTTTGGTTTAACCCTTTGACTGTTTATGCCGTATAAATACGTGTTACGCGCCACTGTTTCTGACGTATTTATACTCAATAATTCTAGCGGCTTCAAATCAAGCGGAAGAAAGCTAGTAGGCCCACATGTGAGAGAATGGGTCTGTGTGGTCAGTGTGCACCACATAAAAAAAATCCTGCAGCACACAGTGCGTAATGAGGAAAAAAAAACTCTGATCGTTTTTTTGGATTAAAACGCCGACTTTGAGGTGTATTTTCATATAGTATTTATCGATATATTTGCGTTTTCATGGTCTTAGGTGATAAAATGGGAAACATATTACAGAAATAGAGATGATTTTCATTACTTTGACGATGAAAACGACCTTGAAACTGAGCTCAAAGTAGCAGAAATGTTCGATTTTTACCAATGTTCAGGAGTAAGCAAATCACACCACACGTCCAATGCACGTCAACTGGGGAGTCTTATATTCTTTCACTAGTGCACTGATATTATTTATACCATTTTTACAATAATGCAGTAGTCTGCATAACAGTAAATTTTGTATTTTTTTGTATGAATAAAAAATCAAAATATAAAGCAATAATAATATAAGAGGGACCTAGAGATGTGACTAATGAACAGAGGATATGTTATTTTAGTGCCAAGAGTGTCTACCTTGTTTATTCTGGACCCTATTTTGAGATTGGCATCTTTTTTAGTGTGTGTGAAATTGGCCAAATTGCCAATTTCTGACCACTATATTGGGTAGTTCAAAGTGGTAAATGGGCGGTTTCTTGTACTCAGCTGATAGATAAAATGGAGTTCTAAAGAAATAGCTATGAGTTTGGTCAACTGGAACAACGGAATTGGCTGAAAATAGGGCTTAAATTCGGCGAAATCGCCGATATGCATATGTCGCAGAGACCGCTAACTTCGTGGAAGCGTAATTCCATGAGTTTTCAACCAAATTTCAAACTTTTGGTGTCATTACCATCAGAAAAAGATTCTCTATCATTTCATAAGAAAAAATAATTTTTTTTTTTTTAAGTACCTGGAGTTTACCTGGAGAGAGTTTCGGGGGTCAATGCCCCCGCGGCCCGGTCTGTGACCAGGCCTCCTGGTCTTGAGCTCCTGGACTTGAGCTAGAGTTCATCACGGCCACGCTAGCTGGAGATTCGTCTGTACAAACTTGCATTTGTGGTCAAAGTGGTGCCTGTGCTAACCTTCCTATGATGTAGAAATATACCTAGTTGGAAGAATCTTATTGTGGCTAGCTGACCCAGTGGCTAATGTGACGGTCTGGAGTTTTGAGATACTCTAATTACAATATAAGCACTTAATTTACAATATAAACCATACCCGCCTGTGGTATGGTTTATATTGTAAATTGTTTTAAATTGTTACATTGTAATATTAATTCAATAGTGTAATAAATCTCTACTAGACTTATCAGAACCATGTAGCTTTACCTGATAGAATATACAGTTCTTCTGTACTCACTGTAACTCATCTAATGACCATATGAACTATGTATTATTGCCTTACTAATCTTAAGTTAATCTTTAAGTTTGCCCAAAATGCTCTGCATACAAAGAGGCTTTTGGCATGTGCACCCAAGTACAGTGGACCCTTGACTAACGATCAGCTCCCATCTCGACCAGTTATGTAAGTGTATTTTTGTAAGTGCTTTTGTACGTGAATTTTTGGGGGTCTGAAACGGACTAATCTATTTCACAATATTCCTTATGGGAACAAATTCGGTCGGTAACGGCACCTGAACAGACGTCTGAAATGAATCATATCATTAGTCGAGGGTCCACTGTATTATATTCCTCTGTATAACCATGTAATTTGTCAAAATAAACATCTTTATCTTTATGGTTTTCAGCCATTTCAGATTTCAGCCAACCTTCTGGAACGGATTATGGCCGAAAACTGGGGGTCTACTGTATTTGCTTACTTGGCTTTCTAAACTAGTTTGTGGGTATCTATTACCAAGGTTTATACCATACTGCCAACATTAACACTGCTGTTAGTGAAGTTACAAAATGTTGCCAATAACTATTATTATTATAATCAAAAAGAAGCGCTAAGCCACAAGGGCTATACAGCTGCCAATAACTAGAAGAGGTGCATTATGAAGAAAGATTGAAAGTATTGTATATGTCATATTTGGCTAATTGAAAAAAAGAAGAGAGGTAATTTATTTTTATAAAAAGATAGCAGAGAGCTGACAAGAAAGACATGTAACAGCATCAACTGGTACAAGAAGTTACCTGAAATTCCTTCTTCACACAATGGTAGATGAGTGGTTTACGAGAGGAGTTAGTAAATGCTTCAATCACTGGAAGCTTTGAAGATTTTACATGAGGATATGAGACTGGAGGAACACTGCAGCAGGTCTACTGGCCCATACAAGGCAGGTCCTTATCAAAACCCCCCATATATTTGTCCAGCCTTTTTCCAAAGCTACCCAAGAATTTGCTTCCATACACCAGACACCAGTCACACCCAGCCTCTCCCTCTCATATATTTACAATAGAGTAAATTATGAAGAGGAGACACCATAAGCATAGCTCTGCTCCTGGAGCTATAGACAGGTAATCACATACAGCTGGACTCGAGTTCTGGTGGTGGGAAGTACAGTGGCTGCACCTGGAATGTCCAGAGCTTGGAATTCCTAGAGTCTTGTGATGTGTGTGCACTTCAGATAAACTTTATTTCTGTAAAGTAGTGTATATTATACAATTAATGTGATTGTCATATGTAAACTACTTTATAGAAAGCCTGTTTTTATGCATAGCATTTCTGGCATGCCAGCTATTGAAGAAATGATAGTGAATGTGTTTCCTGCTTTGGGTTGTCCTATCTTAGTGTTCAGTGACCAGCATTGTGGAAAAAATACAGAACTGCTTTACTAATATCAGTAGTCCAAAACAGTGCAGTACTTGATTATTGCATCACTGGCACTACCAAACATCAGTAACAGGCCAGAACGGTGCAGTACCTTGATTATTGATAAATTAGACACGTGTAACACTTGGGTATCTTTATTGAGGAAGCATTTCATCACACAGTGGCTTCATCAGTCATATACAGAGAAGATTTCTGATCAAAAGGAGCTTGAGAAAGTTTGAGGTAATCAGTCTCTCAGCCTGGAGTTGATGTAATCAGTCCATCAATCTTGAAAAGAATACAGCCACCTAGACAGGTGAGGTGAAGCAGTTATAGGCGATATCACATTAAACAAATTCACTTGTGGAAGTAGGTCATGCCTATAGGTTAGGCAAGTGAGGAATTCCCTGTATCAAGATCCCAAGATGTTCCTGTGTCTGACAGGAGTGTAAATAAATGGTTCAGAGAACCGACAAGTTGATAAATTAGACAAATGTGCAACACTTGGGTATATTCATTGTGGATGGATTGATTACATTGACTACAAGCTGAAGGACTGATTACCTAAAACTCCTTCTGATCTTGACCATTCTTCTTTGTATAGGACTGATGAAGCCATTGCGTGGTGAAACGTTTCCTTAATAAAGATACGCAAGTGTTGCACATGTCTAATTTATCAACTTGTCAATTCTCTGAACCATTTATCTACATTATATACATGATATACATTATACATTATACATATATACATTATATACATGATTATATACACCTGGAAAATCCTAGAGGGACTAGTACCGAACTTGCACACGAAAATCACTCACTACGAAAGCAAAAGACTTGGCAGACGATGCAACATCCCCCCAATGAAAAGCAGGGGTGTCACTAGCACGTTAAGAGACCATACAATAAGTGTCAGGGGCCCGAGACTGTTCAACTGCCTCCCAGCATACATAAGGGGGATTACCAACAGACCCCTGGCAGTCTTCAAGCTGGCACTGGACAAGCACCTAAAGTCGGTTCCTGATCAGCCGGGCTGTGGCTCGTACGTTGGTCTGCGTGCAGCCAGCAGTAACAGCCTGGTTGATCAGGCTCTGATCCACCAGGAGGCCTGGTCACAGACCAGGCCGTGGGGGGCGTTGACCCCCAGAACTCTCTCCAGGTAAACTCCAGGTAATACCTAAAGTATTATACCACTGGCACTACCAAACATCAATGACAGAGGCCAGAACTGTACAGTACCTTGATTATTACACCACTGGCACAACTAAACATCAATAACAGAGGCCAGAACTGTGCAGTACCTTGATTATTACACCACTGGCACAACTAAACATCAATAACAGAGGCCAGAACTGTGCAGTACTTTGATTATTGTACCACTGGCACAACTAAACATCAATAACAGAGGCAAGAACTGTGCAGTACTTTGATTATTACACCACTGGCACAACTAAACATCAATAACAGAGGCCAGAACTGTGTAGTACCTTGATTATTGTACCACTGGCACAACTAAACATCAATAGTAGAGGCCACAGCAGTGCAGTACCTTGATTATTGCACCACTGGCACAACTAAACATCAATAGTAGAGGCCACAGCAGTGCAGTACCTTGATTAATGCACCACTGGCACAACTAAACATCAATAGTAGAGGCCACAGCAGTGCAGTAGCTTGATTATTGCACCACTGGCACTACCAAACCACTACTTTTTATGTGTACCAAAAATTTATGTTTTCTCTCCTTCAGGAACGAAGATGATATCACAGTGATACTGTCAGAGATAGTCTTCTTAAACGACTTGATCAAGAAGCGCAGCTCAGGTAAAATACAGATTATTCAGGATGCCTGGGACCACCTCCAACTTCACGTTGCTCTCCTCATGGATTCTCAAATTTCTGTGCCATATGACGTGAGCTTGGTAAGTGGGATGTTATGGTGATTATTAACCCTTTGGGGGTCGGCAGGTTCTCTCAGAGACTTGTTCTCAGGGTTGCCCAAATTTCAAAAAAGAAAAAAAAAATTTTCTTATGAAAAGATAGTTTTTTTTTCTAAACATTATAGGCTAAACAAAAAATTTTTACCATCAATACTTACCAAGATATGGAGGCGTGAAGTTGACACAAAATGCGCGGTATATGATATCATCGCCGACTGCCATCACCCGGTATTGTTTTATTTAGTTTTTTATGTACTATTTTCTATTATTATTTAATTGTTTTTTTCCAAGTAATGTTTATGGCCTGTGAGACCAATATGAGCACTATTTTGTAAGTTATTTCTTTTTCTATACTACACAATAACTGCATGAACACTATTGTCACAGTTTTGTTTACAGAAAATATTTACACAAACAAACAGTATAAAATGTTGTTTATTACCATCCGACTTACGACCAAGCTTGGTTCCGACCAACCGGTCGTAAGTCAAAATGGACGTAAGTCGAACTTTTGAAAATTGCCAACATACTGGGTAGGACATAATGTCAAAACTTTCCTATATAAACTACCTACATAGTACTGTAATGTAATGTACAATCATTATTTCATTCTTTTTACCATAATTTACTTCTATTGTTATATTTTAATTATTTATATACTGTATATAATGTATACATGGTAGTGAACTGTATTGTAAATTTTACATCACATACAGTATCATATGTTACTGTTATCTTTATGTATTGTCGACACAGTGGAATGGGAGAATACCATTGGTAGTGTCATCCTGCCAGAATGTTGTATAACCTATACCCTAAGTAAAGAGAAACAACTCTGGAACATGTGTAATACATATCCGGCTGGCTGGCCGGGTGGCCAGGTATGTGGTTGGCCGGGTGGGTGGGTGGCTGGTTGGCTGGAGGGGGTGGGTGGGTGGGTGGCTGGCTGGAGGGATGGGTGGGTGGCTGGCTGGCTGGCTGGAGGGATGGGTGGCTGGAGGGGTGGGTGGCTGGAGGGGTGGGTGGGTGATTGGCTGACTGGCTGACCGAATGTGGCTCTCTCTCTCTCTCTCTCTCTCTCTCTTCTCTCTCTCTCTCTCTCTCTCTCTCCTCTCTCTCTCTCCCCCTCTTCTCTCTCTCTCTTTCTCTTCTCTTCTCCTCTTCTCTTTCTCTCTCTTTCTCTCTCTCTTTCTCTCTCTCTTTCTCTCTCTCTCCTTTTCTCTCTCTCTTTTCTCTCTCTCTTTCTTTCTCTCTTTCTCTCTTTCTTCTCTCTTCTCTCTCTCTCTCTCTTTCTCTCTTTCTCTCTTTCTCTCTTTCTCTCTTTCTTTCTCTCTCTCTTTCTCTCTCTCTTTCTCTCTCTCTCTCTCTCTCTCTCTCTCTCTCTCTCTCTCTCTCTCTCTCTCTCTCACTGGTACACGTAAGTCAAGTTATCATACATAGTATAAATTACCTAGGATACTCCAAAATATCCAGACAAAGTGCTATACAGTGGATCTTGCTCCAGTGCCCTAAATTAATAATAATATTAATCATTATTATTATTATTATTACAATAATACATATGTACGAATATTAATAATAATATTATTATTAAGCTATAATATAATAATCGTGTCCACTCATTACTTACCTTAAAATATCTGTAGTCTTAATGTAGAGTGAGAGGCGAGTAAACAAGATTAAATGAATAAATGAGAGAGAGAATGAGGAATGTAGAATGTTCACGAGTTATGTAAACAAACGTTGTTGTTGTTGTCACCAGCCTGGACACGAATGGTTTCTGTTCACTCTGTCAAGCCGACCAGAAAAACATCTCATATTTGTTAATTTATATGTTTATATGTTATGTAGCATGTTTATTATATAATTTTGAAAAAAAAATCATAGATGGATTAAGCAAAATGTCTATATTAACGCTTTATACACATTTAATGCGCCTCAGTGATTACTATTGTTATTATCATTATTAATATGGCGTCTTCAAAACCAAGTACACTCTTAATGAGTGGCTCTGAGACAGACATGCAGACACAAAGACAGACAGATACACAGGTAGACATAAAGACAGACACACAGGTAGACAAAGACAGACACAGGTAGACAGAAAGACACACAGGTAGACAGAAAGACAGACACACAGGTAGACAGAGACACACAGATAGACATAAAGACAGACACAGGTAGACAGAAAGACACACAGGTAGACAGAAAGACAGACACACAGGTAGACATAAAGACACAGGTAGACAGAAAGACACACATGTAGACAGAAAGACAGACACACAGGTAGACAGAAAGACAGACACACAGGTAGACAGAAAGACAGACACACAGGTAGACAGACACACAGAGATACAGTCAGACACAGATATACAGGCAGACAGATACAGACAGGTTTATGTGCGACACTGAAAACAAATAGAGAGTTGGAGAGTAAGAGCCTTTCTTGCCACAATCTCTAGAGCAAGATTCAGACTTCATCTTAGGGGCCATGGTGAAATTTACTGTCCAGTTAGTACAGTTAATACAGTATGATGATGCTGCTGATAGGGCAGGGTTACTCAAACTGATGCTGTCTGCATGACGCATTGCTGCCGCGAGTATTGTCAAATATTGTGTAAGAATGGTATATAATACCGACAAGATGAAATTAAGACACATGTGCAACATCTGGGTATCTTTATTGTAGACGTTTTGCCATCCTGTGGCTTTATCAATACAAATTCTAGGACATAACTTGAAGACAGTAGGACTATATACAGAAGATGAGGTAATCAGTCCCTCAACCTAGGAGTAGGTGCGAAGAGCACCGTAGTCGTTGAGCTTCTCAATGACTACGGTGCTCTTCGCACCTACTCCTAGGTTGAGGGACTGATTACCTCATCTTCTGTATATAGTCCTACTGTCTTCAAGTTATGTCCTAGAATTTGTATTGATAAAGCCACTGGATGGCGAAACGTCTACAATAAAGATACCCAGATGTTGCACATGTGTCTTAATTTCATCATTGTCAAATATTGTACAGCAGTGTGCATCAGCCGGCCCAGCCCAGCTGTGAGATGCACGGTCGTAAGTTGAGTGGGCGTATGTCGAGCTGGTCGTAAGTCGGATGGTAGGTGTATTTTTCTATATTTTATATACACATATACAGTCACAGGACATGTTTCTAGAAGTTCTGCAGCCTATGGAAGTCTTTGA
The DNA here is from genome assembly GCF_026875155.1 of Cherax quadricarinatus. Classification (NCBI taxonomy): domain Eukaryota; kingdom Metazoa; phylum Arthropoda; class Malacostraca; order Decapoda; family Parastacidae; genus Cherax; species Cherax quadricarinatus. The sequence continues at coordinate 58,514,908 of NC_069421.1, forward strand.
AACATGGTGTCATGCACAGTGGTGTTTTACACTCCTCACACATAAAACGAGTGTCTCTGCGTTGTTGTGGGCGTTTTTTTGTATGTGCACAGATGTAACACCTCTTCTGAGCCTTTTTCTTGAAAGCAGTAGCAGGCAGTTTTACCAGGAAGTGATCACCATGCTTCAGACGAGAAGGTAGTTGTTGATAATTTGGTGGGCGGTCTGTTGCAGGTGTTGTTCCTTGGTACTTGAATACTATTTGTCTGATGACCGACGAACAGAATTCGCCATATGATGGTTTGTTTCTGGTCCTCATCTTATACACATTATAAGCATTGAGCATGGAAATGTCCAGAAGATGGAAAAAGAGTTTTATGTACCACTTATAACTCTTGCGAAACCCAATCAGCAAACCCAATCTGCATGTCACATTTGTCCACTGAACGCATATTGAAGGTGTAATCAATCACAGCTGCAGGTTTTAGAATGGGCTCATTGCTTTCTCTATGCTGCCTGCCAGTGTCTGCCGTTTCATTAGGGTGAACTTATGACAACAGTGTGACATCTCGTTTGTCATGCCACCGAAATGCCATGATGTCATTGGCAGCAAACGCCTGCACCTCACCTCTACGAGTGCCAGTATCAAACCTGGGCATGTGCTTACGATTTGCATGCACTGTGCCACACACATCTGTCATGTTCACTCTCAAAAAATCACTGAGTGAGGGCTTGTGTACCAGTTATCAGTATATAATATTATGCCCCTTACCAAGGTATGGTTCTATCATTGTTCTAACCACATCATCAGAGATGCCCAATAACTTCCTGGTATTTTGCAATGTATAACTTCCAGTGTACACAATAATATCCAATACCAGACCACTGTAACAATCACAAAGCACAAACATCTTTATACCAAAGCATTTCCTCTTGCTTGGTATGTAGTGCTTGAAAGAGTCTTCCTTTGAACAGAATCAAAGACTCGTCAATTACAAGCTTCCTGAAGGGATAAAAATACACACTGAATTTCTCTTTCAGATACACAAACACATTCCTAATCTTATATAACCTGTCGTTTCTGTCAGGCCTGGTTTTGTCTGAGAAGTGAAGCATACGTAATAGCAGCACAAATCGATTCACTGGCATTATATCACTGAAACCTGGGGTTGCAATCAGGCGGTCTGTTGACCAGTATGATTTCACAGTGTGCTTATATGCATGTGGCATAAGCATTATTGTGGCAAAGAAAAGATACATCTCTGCCACAGTTGCCTCCTTCCACTGGTGTAGACGTGATTTTGGTGAAAGTAATGTGTTTGCCATGGTGTACTCGTAGTATGTGTTGCTTTCCATGACAATACTTTCCATCAGGGGTTCGTCAAAGAATAACTCGAAACATTCCAGTTCAGTGGCATTGTTCCCAAGTGTACAAGATGGCCATATTCCACTTTGGCTGTCATCAAACTGGTGGGCATTTGGAACAAAACTGACAGCTTCCTGCCAATCCCAGGTGCGGTCTGCTGGTGGGTACTGGACATTGACAGGTGGTTGTGGTTGTGGAGGTTGTGTGGGTGGTAGTCACTGTATACCCAGGGTGTGGGTAGTAATCACTATATACCCGTGGTGTGGGTGGTAGTCACTATATACCCATGGTGTGGGTGGTAGTCACTACATGCCAATGGTGTGGGTGGTAGTCACTATATGTCCATGGTGTGGGGTAGTAGTCACTACATACCGATGGTGGTAGTCACTACATACCCAGAGTGTGGGTGGTAGTCACTATATACCCAGGGTGTGGGTGGTAGTCACTACATACCGATGGTGTGGGTGGTAGTCACTATATACCCAGAGTGTGGGTGGTAGTCACTTTATACCCAGGGTGTGGGTGGTAGTCACTATATTCCCAGAGTGTGGGTGGTAGTCACTACATACCGATGGTGTGGGTGGTAGTCACTATATACCCAGAGTGTAGGTGGTAGTCACTATATACCCAGGGTGTGGGTGGTAGTCACTATATACCCATGGTGTGGGTGGTAGTCACTACATACACTTGGTGTGGGTGGTAGTCACTATATGCCCATGATGTGGGTGGTAGTCACTACATACCCATTGTGTGGGTGAGAGTCACTACATACACATGGTGTGGGTGATAGTCACTATATACCCATGATGCGAGTGGTAGTCACTACATACCCATGGTGTGGGTGGTAGTCACTACATACCCATGGTGTGGGTGGTAGCCACTACATACCCATGGTGTGGGTGGTAATCACTACATACCCATGGTGTGGGTGGTAGTCACTATATACCCATGATGTGGGTGGTAGTCACTACATACCCATGGTGTGGGTGGTAGTCACTACATACCCATGGTGTGGGTGGTAGTCACTACATACCCATGGTGTGGGTGGCAGTCACTACGTACACATGGTGTGGGTGATAGTCACTATATACCCATGTTGTGGGTGGTAGTCACTACATACCCATGGTGTGGGTGGTAGTCACTATATACCCATGATGTGGGTGGTAGTCACTACATACCCATGGTGTTGGTGGTAGTCACTACATACCCAAGGTGTGGGTGGTAATCACTACATACCCATGGTGTGGGTGGTAGTCACTACATACCCATGGTGTGGGTGGTAGCCACTACATACCCATGGTGTGGGTGGTAATCACTACATACCCATGGTGTGGGTGGTAGTCACTATATACCCATGATGTGGGTGGTAGTCACTACATACCCATGGTGTGGGTGGTAGTCACTACATACCCATGGTGTGGGTGGCAGTCACTACGTACACATGGTGCGGGTGATAGTCACTATATACCCATGTTGTGGGTGGTAGTCACTACATACCCATGGTGTGGGTGGTAGTCACTATATACCCATGATGTGGGTGGTAGTCACTACATACCCATGGTGTTGGTGGCAGTCACTACATACTCATGGTGTGGGTGGTAGTCACTACATACCCAAGGTGTGGGTGGTAATCACTACATACCTGTGGTGTGGGTGGTAGTCACTATGTACCCATGATGTGGGTGGTAGTCACTACATACCCATGGTGTGAGTTGTAGTCACTATATACCCATGATGTGGGTCGTAGTCACTATGTACCCATGATGTGGGTGGTAGTCACTATATAGTTGTGGTGAGGGTGGTGGTCACTATATACCTGGGGTGTGGTTGGTAGTCACTGTATACCCATGGTGTGAGTGGAAGTCATTACATACCTATGGTGTGGGTGGTAGTCACTATATAGCCAGGGTGTGGGTGGTTGTCACTATATGCCCATGGTGTGTGTGGAAGTCACTACATACCCATTGTGTGGGTTGTAGTCGTTACATACCCATGGTGTGGGTGGTAGTCACTATGTTCCTAGGGTGTGTGTGGTAGTCACTATGTATTCATGGTGTGGGTGGAAGTCACTACATACCCATGGTGTGGGTGGTAGTCACTATATACCAGTGGTGTGGGTGGTAGTCACTATATACCCTTGGTGTGGGTGGTAGTCAGTACATACCCATGGTGTGGGTGGTAGTCACTACAAACCCAGGGTATGGGTGATAGTCACTATATACCAGTGGTGTGGGTGGTAGTCACTACATACCCATGGTGTGGGTGGTAGTCACTACATACCCATGGTGTGGGTGGTAGTCACTACAATCCCAGGCTATATCGTAGGGGTTCTTAAAAGGAGATATCGAGGGTTGAAGGTAGACACACTTGTTGGATGGTAATGATATATTGTCAGACTCTGGTAATGGGAGATGGAGCCCAGCCTCTGCCTTGTCCTGCCTATGTCAAACGCCGACTGAGAAGGAGGCAGAGGTACGAACGTACACATGCGCATCCCGTGACATCACACAGTCACTCAGCCTAAGGGGTCTTCTATATAAACACATGGATGATACTGTAATGCTCAGCTAATCTATACAACACATGGATCAGCAACTATGCTGACAGCTCGGTCATGTTACATATGTCATCTCGACACACACTACTATCTTATAGGCTGAACAGGCAGGTGGTTCTGGGCTGATTCTATACAATAACAAATTCATATATAACTTAGAACTAATGGATGGTATCATACTGGATGTTAACAAAATGAATTGTACGTAATGGGTGTTAACGTAATCACTTTTAACGTAATGATTTTTAACGTAATGCATTACAAACTATAAGAACAAATCATTGTACAATATGGGATGGAATTGACCGATCGATCTGTATCCATGCACTCTACAGATTCTGAGGAAGAATAAATATACATGTATATATACAAGATGAAATTAACAGCAAAGGTATCTGGTGCACACAGACTATTGCTAAATTCTCAGAATTCGGAGGGAACGTGAACACGAAAATTTCTGACAAACTAATCAGCTAATAACAAAACACACAGTTGATAATTTCATTCATCTGGACATCTAATTATACAGGCTGTTTACACTTAAACCCAATTCTGCGAGGGTAAGGTTTACGTATGCAGAATGGTTATCATCTCTGGGAGGATCGAATTCCTCTGCAATGGCTAACACATGCCTTGACTAAGGGAGATCTGAACGAGTATCTTCAAAAGATACAGCTACATGGATGATCTGAACGAGTATCTACAAAAGATACAGCTACATTCACTAGTGACTGTGGAATTACTAACTCTTCTGCTAGGAGTACTCAACTCGACTGTTCGATACAGTAATTCTTGTCTTATTACAAAGTCACTAATGGGTGCTGGTGGCTTCACAGTCAGAATAAGATCTTCCTGGAGCAGGAATCGAATCACCAGAACACAAGGGATCGGTTCTTTCTTACTGGAGGAATGCACAAACTCGTTGGAGTGGATGACTCTCCCCGGTTGAAAAAATTAACACTATAACACGCAATATGAGCAAGGGAGAACGAATCTACTATCTCAAACTGCAAGCACAGGAGAAAATAAATGAACACGGTCAACAATGCTGATATTCAATCTGAGTCGCACACAGTGACACGAGGTATCAGCTATAAAGAAACTGCACTTACAAACGTTAGCAACACGTGAAAGTTACTCGAGAAATAACTTCTTACAATGCATTGATTACTGTCAGCTAGGATGGGATCACAATCTGAAACACAAGGGACAATAACAACACTCAAGTGAGCACACTAGCCACAGAAACGTCTTTCTGCAACGGCTTGTGGCATCAGCAAGAGATGGCATAACTCGTTGCAAGTAAAGTTCTTCTCAAAGCGTCCCCTCGGAAGGAACGAGTACTTGAACAAGTCGCCATCGCAAGGATAGTAGTCTCAGCACTATCCTGTGTGCACGATATTGTGGCTGGAGTCCAGACAGGAGTGACAGTACTACTAGTGCCTGACCACTCGGCTACGTTAATAAGTAATTCACGGATCTATAGGAACTTAATCTGAACTTCACATTTCGCAGCACTTTGACAAATCTCAGATACAAGCTGTGAGAACAAACACATTGCTCAAGGGCTAGGTATTGTCTTTCAGTCAGTAAGGGAATACTGGTACTGTGGGCTGATTCATATTGACTTTGACTGGCATAATACACTAAGTGAATGTTCAAAAGTGACTGGGACATGTTCTCAGGGAACTTACTCAAGGGCATAAGGCAAAAAAAAAAAAAATAGAAAGAATGACACAGTAAGCTTAAACGGGAAGAAAATGCTTAACTATTCTGCATAAGTAATTAAAAAATTGACAGGTCACACAGTAAGCAAGGAAACTCACAGTCACAAAGATAATACTCAACTGAACAAACAACACTTTGGAAATCAAGAGAACTTGTACTTTACTCATAAAAACATAAGAACGAAGGAACACTGCAGAAGGCCTACCTGCCCATGCGAGGCAGGTCCAAGTCTCCTACCGGCTTAAGCCAATGCACCCAACCTAGTCAGGTCAGGTCACATTGACTTAAGGGAGGAACACGGCAACCGACCTGGTAGCACAAGCTATCAGGTCCAACTCACACCCACCCACATCCACTCATGTATTTATCCAACCTATTTTTAAAGCTACACAACGTTCTGGCCTCTATAACGGTACTTGGGAGTTTGTTCCACTCATCCACAACTCTATTACCAAACCAGTACTTTCCTATATCCTTCCTGAATCTGAATTTTTCCAACTTAAAACCATTGCTGCGAGTCCTGTCTAGGCTAGATATTTTCAGCACACTATTTACATCCCTTTATTTATTCCTGTCTTTCATTTATACACCTCAATCATATCCCCCTAATTCTACGTCTTTCTAGAGAGTGCAGTTTCAGGGACCTTAGTCTATCCTCATAGGGAAGGTTTCTGATACATGGGATCAACTTTGTCATCCTCCTTTGTACATTTTCAGAGAATTTATATCCATTCTGTAATACGGTGACCAAAACTGTGCAGCATAATCTAAATGAGGCCTAACCAAGGATGTATAGAGTTGAAGAACAACCTGAGGACTCCTATTATTTATGCTTCTTGATATGAAGCCAAGGATTCTATTAGCTTTATTGCGAACACTTATGCACTGTTGTCTTGGTTTCAGATTACTGCTAACCAGAACTCCTAAATCTTTTTCGCAATCCGTAATATTAAGATCTACATTATTTAGTTTATATGTGGCATGGTATTGTCCTGTCCAACATTTAGAACTTTGCATTTGTCTATATTAAACTGCATCTGCCACTTCTCCGACCACTGCATCAGTCTATTCAAATCTTCCTGGAGTGCTCGAATGTCCTCGTCAGAATGAATTCGACGGCCTATTTTGGTGTCATCGGCAAACTTGCGATGTCGCTCTTTATGCCCTCATCTATGTCGTTTATGTAGATTGTGAACAGCAGGGGGCCCAACACTGACCCCTGTGGAACACCGCTCGTGACGCTTCCCCACTCTGATTTCTCCCCATTTATGCAAACTCTCTGCTGCCTATTTGTCAACCATGCCTCTATCCAGGAAAAAATTTCTCCTCCTATTCCATATGCTTTAATTTTCCTCAATAGTCTCTGATGTGGGACCCTGTCAAAAGCCTTACTGAAGTCCATATACACATATCATATTCATTACCATGATCTACCTCCTCAAATACCTTAGTGAAAAAAGTTAATAAATTCGTAAGGCAGGAACGCCCCTTTGTAAAACCATGCTGAGATTCGTTGATTAATTTATGCTTTTCAAGGTGGCTACGAACTGCCTCGGCAATTATTGATTCCATAAATTTTCCCACTATGGAGGTTAGGCTTATTGGTCTATAGTTCGAAGCTAAGGACCTGTCACCTGTTTTGAAAATAGGTATCACGTTTGCCATTTTCCACTTATCTGGCACCATGCCAGTTTGTAGTGATATGTTGAAAAGATTAGCCAAAGGTTTGCTAAGCTCCTCTTTACATTCCTTTAGAACCCTTGCATACAGTTCATCAGGGCCTGGGGATTTGTTAGGTTTTAATTTATCTATTTGCCTAAGGACCATGTCACTTGTGACCCTAATCGTGCACAGTTTATTATCGTCCTGTTCTACATAATTTATCATTACTGGAATATCGCTGGTATCCTCCTGTGTAAAAAAAAAAAACTGAGAGGAAGTATGTGTTAAAAATTCTACACATTTCCTTATCACTGTCAGTGAGCTGACCCGAGGAACTTTTGAGTGGGCCTATCTTGTCCCTGATCTTACTTCTGTATACCTGAAAGAATCCTTTTGGGTTAGTCTTTGATTCTCTTGCAACTTTAACCTCATAATCTCTTTTTGCTTTTCTAATTCCCTTTTTTATTTCTCTCTTTAACTGAATATATCGACTTCTTAATTGCCCCTCTCCTCTTTTGATTTGCCTGTATATGCCTCTCTTTTGACCAATCAGATATTTTAATCTATTGTTCATCCATTTAGGATCATTTTTGTTTGATCTGATTTCCCTATTTGGAACATAATTTGACTGAGCAGCTAGAACTATGCCCTGGAAAGCATCATATCGGCAACCATCACCACCTACCTGACCCTTAGTCAGGTCATTCCAGTTCAGCCCACCTAAGTAATTTTTCAGTCCTATGAAATCAGCCAAGCGAAAGTCAGGGACGGAGACTTGATTGCCATTATTAGGGGAATTCCATGATATATTAAAACTGAGTGATTTGTGATCACTTTCCCCAAGCTCATCATTAACCTCAAGATTGTTAATTAGTGTTTCCCTACTGGCAAGAACCAAGTCAAGGAGATTATTTCCCCTAGTTGGCTCTGTCACAAACTGTTTTAAAAAACAATCCTGGATCGTATCAAGAAAGTCACCTGACTCTAAATTTCCTGTCAAATTGCTCCAGTCAATCTGTCTATAGTTGAAATCTCCCATTAGCACAACATTTTCGTATGTAGATGCCTTACGAATTTCGTCCCATAGAAGTTTACTGCACTCCCTATCAAGATTTGGGGGCCCTGTAAATCACACCCAAAATTAGTTTTTCTCGGCCCTCGAGAAGCTGTAACCAAACAGATTCAGTGGCTGACGCTTCTAATTTAATATCTTGTCTAACACAACAATTTAAATTGTCTCTGACATACATCGCTACTCCACCACCTTTCCTGTTGACCCTGTCAGTGTGGAATAATTTATAGCCTTGTATGTGACATTCAGAGGGCATCTCTCTATCTTTCAGATTGAGCCAGGTCTCTGTTATAGCAATAATATCTATGTTTCCTGCACTTGCAATTAATCTTAGCTCATCTATCTTATTTCTTACACTCCTGCTGTTAGTATAGTAAACCTTAAGGGAGCTAGTCCCTTGCTGCCCTCTGCTGTCCCCCTTTGTTTGCTGACCTGATCTATTGTCTTTATTTATAACTTCATGCTGAATGCCTTTTATACATTTACTGTTTCCAGCCCAAGTGTTGCAACCTGCTTGTTTCCCACACACACCCATACCTCTATCTTCCATCAGTTTAAAATCATAGGCATTTCACCAATGGCCTTCTCAATCGAGTCTGCAAGTGCTACCACCCAAGCCTCAAATCTGATTTGTTCAATTTTACTTTAAGTTGGATTAATGGCACAGTGAGTTGTCTTTACTCTCAATGCAATAGGGAAATACAACAATAAAATGATAAATCATTCAAAAATGTTAAAATGGACTCAATAAAGCTTTTGCAAAATAAAACAAACTGGGACACAATTCACTGAAATAAAATAAAATGGCACAGAAAGAATAAAATATTATGCACAAAACAGAGCATATGAAACTGCACTGAAATAAACTGTAGCAATATTGCAAATAACAATTGCTAATTAAAAAGTATTGCACAACACTGCACAAAATTTCTGCAAGAAAATTTTTAAAGACAACACGATGTTTGCACAAGAATTATTGCAAAATGAGTCAATGTGCAATAATAAAAAAATATTACACACACAAGAAAAGAATTATATCAAGGAATGAACTGAGTGAACACTAACTCGTAACTGCACTCAAGCAACACTTAACAAGCAAAAGAACAATTTACTTTAAAAGAAGAACTTAAAAATTGCACTAAGAGTGAATTTGTTCAATGAAACATGAAAAATAATAGGTGCTAAAACACAGAACAAAAAAAAAGTTTGAACACTTACAGTGATGCAGAACACAACACATCAACATAAACACAATACTAGAATTTTCTTGCAATGAAATTTGATGTGTGAAAACTTTGTTAATACAGTGGACCCCCGGTTAACGATATTTTTTCACTCCAGAAGTATGTTCAGGTGCCAGTACTGACCGAATTTGTTCCCATAAGGAATATTGTGAAGTAGATTTGTCCATTTCAGACCCCCAAACATACATGTACAAACGCACTTACATAAATACACTTACATAATTGGTCGCATTCGGAGGTGATCGTTATGCGGGGGTCCACTGTAATGATTTCTTGCTTGCACAAAATAATGGCACTATTGTCTGTGGAGATAAGACAAATTAGACACTGGCTACATGAAAAGAATATGAACACAAGAATGTTCAACAAGAATACACAAATGCTGGGATGAAAAAATTATATAACTGAGACAACACTGAGTTGTGATGCAGGACACAACTAAATAAATTACTGAATTAATTCACTGGATCACTGAGAACACTAGGTGATTCTGAAGTGTAAACACAAGTTCTATACTGCTCATATGTTGCACACACAACAAAGAAAAAACACTAGGTACTTACTTCAAGTGTATAAAAAGAAACACAACACAACAGACATAAGATAATGCACGAAAATTAACACTGAATTAAGGAGATAAAAATTATTGCAAACAGTATATAATAAACACTGAGTCTGATCAAGAGTCACTGAATGTCACTAAGAGAAAAATCACTGGAAACACAAAGAAGAAATGTCTCAACACTCGCAAATGTCTCTGTGAAAAATATTATCGCTGTAACGACTTGGTGAAGAATAAGGTTGATGGTAGTGGAGAGTACAGGAGACTGGTTGCTGACTCACTGCTCCTCAGCACACTTGGTCGTAGAATTGTGCTTAAATCGATGATAGACACACACAAGAGGCTTTTGACGGTGGTGCCACTGTCGAAGACACACTCTAGCTCTTGACCCCTTATGTGGTCCTTAAAATATGGTGCTATAACCCCTCGTAGTGTACCAAAACACAGTGGGAGTGGTTGGGTGAGTGGCTGAGTAAGGCGTCTGAGGCCGCGTGGTGAGTGAGTGGGCTGAGCAGGGCTAAGACTGAGACCACGTGGTGAGACACACGTGGTCGTGGGCCTATGGGATGAACAGCGTAAGCCTCACTGAAGAAAACCACACTGCTGCGAAGATAATTCTAAGCCGGCTGGCTTAAAATACACCCACGATGAAGACTATCAGGCCATAAAAGTTACTTAGAAAAAGAAAAATTAAAAAATAATAGAAATTAGTACATAAAAAAGTAAATAAAAGAATACCGGGAGACGGCAGTTGGTGATGTTGCCACATTGTCCCCCTTTTTCATCAACTTCACGCCTCCATATCTCGGTAAGTAATGATGGTAAAAAATTTTTGTTTAGCCTATAATGTTTAAAAAAAAAAAAAGTATTTTTTTCATTTAAGAAAACATAGTTGTTTTTTTTTTTTTTGAAATTTGGCCTACCCTGAGAAGGAGTCTCTGAGAAGACCTGTCGACCCTCAAAAGGTTAAGAGGGGCTAGTATATTGGTCCATATGTGGTCTATTATTGTTGCACTTGTCTCAGTCATCCTGGTTAGTTTAGTTATTGTTGGTATGAGAATTGTGTTGTTCATATTGCTGATGAAATCCGTTACAGGCTGATCATCTGGTAGGCCAAGGTTGATATTGAAGTCTCCTGCTAAGAGAAGGTGGTGCTTGTTCATTTGTCTGTTATTAGTGCCTTTAGATTCTCACTGAGTTTGGGATGTTTGTGTGGGGTATCCGTTAAATGGCACCGATTGTTATAGGTGTGTTAAGGTTTCTTACAGTAAATTTAGCAAAAATGTATTCCCCATATTCATCACTAAAGCAATTAGTGCTAATACAAGATAGTTGGTTAGAGTAATAGATTGCAATACCACCCCCAACTTGGTATGGTCTGCAGTTGTGGATTGCTGTGTATCCTGGTAGTGGGTAGATATCTATTGTGTCCTGCTTAAGCGAGGTCTCAGTAAGAATAATGCAGGAGAAAAGTGTCTTTAGCGACTCAAGGAGTGCCAGGAGGTCATCATAGTGTTTGCTTAAGGACCTGATGTTGTAGTTAAGAACTGATAGACTTTGAGCAGTGTTTAGGATAGTGCTGGCTTGTGATACTGTGTAGTAAAGGCAGTTACTTTCCAGTAGGTTTTGATTGGGTGTCAGATTATGGAGGTTTAGATCAGGGTCAACGTGATCATTTATCTTTTAGGTTTAAATAGTGGTTATTTACATCCTGTATTGTGCGGTGAGTTCTAATACTGATATCTGTAGTAGTGGGAAGTTTGGACAAGTATATAGCTAAAGCACTTTGGTCATATAGAGTATAGTCACTAATAAACATAATGAAGTTGATATTGTCTATGTGTCTATGTGGGTCCAGGGACTGTACCTCAACATTACAGAGATACATAATGGGTCCAGGGACTGTACCTCAACATTACAGAGGTACATAATGGGTCCAGGGACTGTATCTCAACATTACAGAGGTATAAGGTCAGGGACTTACCTTACATTACATTTGTTACATAATGGGTCTAGGGACTTTACCTTAACATTACAGTGGTACATAATGGGTCCAGGGACTGTACCTCAACATTACAGTGTACATAATGGGTCCAGGGACTGTACCTCAACATTACAGTGGTACTTATGGCCCAGGACTGTACCAGTCAACATTACAGAGGTAAAATGGTCCAGGACTTTTCCTCAACATTACAGTGGTACATAATGGGTCCAGGGACTGTACCTCAACATTACAGAGGTACATAATGGGTCCAGGGACTGTACCTAACATTACAGTGGTACATAATGGTCCAGAACTTACCTCAACATTAAGAGGTACTTATTTGGGTCCAGGCTGTACCTCACTTTACAGTGTACATAATGGGTCAGGACTGACCTCAACTTACAGAGGACTAATGTCCATGGACTGTACTCAACATTACAGAGGACATAATGGTCCAGGGACTGTACTCAACTTTACAGAGGTACTTAATGGGTCCAGGACGGGTACTTCAACATTACAATGGTACATAAGGTCCAGGACTGTACTCAACATTACTGAGGTACATAATGGTCCAGGACTGTACCTCAATTACAGTGTTGCATATGGTCCAGGTTTTACCTCAACATTACAGTGGTAATAATGGGCCAGGTACTTCTCAACATTACAGTGTAATAATGGTTTCCAGGGATGTACCAACATTACAGTGGTACATAATGGGTCCAGGACGTGACTCAACATTACAGTGGTATATAATAGTCCAGGATTTTCCTCACATTACATGTACTAATGGCAGGGACTGTACTCAACATACAGTGGTACATAATGGGTCCAGTGACTTTCCCTCACATTACAGTGGTGCATATTGGTCCAGGACTGTACCTCAACATACAGTGGTACATAATGAGTCCAGGATGTACCTCAACTTTACAGTGGTACATAATGGGTCCAGGGACTGTACCTCAACATTACAGTGGTACATAATGGGTCCAGGGACTTTCCCTCAACATTACAGTGGTACATAATGGACCCAGGGACTGTACCTCAACATTACAGTCGTACATAATGGGTCCAGGGACTGTACCTCAACATTGCAGAGGTACATAATGGGTCCAGGGACTGTACCTCAACATTACAGTGGTACATAATGGGTCCAGGGACTGTACCTCAACATTACAGTGGTACATAATGGGTCCAGGGACTTTCCCTCAACATTACAGTGGTACATAATGGGTCCAGGGACTTTCCCTCAACATTACAGTGGTACATAATGGGTCCAGGGACTGTACCTCAACATTACAATGGTACATAATGGGTCCAGGGACTTTCCCTCAACATTACAGTAGTACATAATTGGTCCAGGGACTGTACCTCAACATTACAGTGGTACATAATGGGTCCAGGGACTGTACCTCAACATTACAGTGGTACATAATGGGTCCAGGGACTGTACCTCAACATTACAGTGGTACACAATGGGTCCAGGGACTTTCCCTCAACATTACAGTGGTACATAATGGGTCCAGGGACTTTCCCTCAACATTACAGTGGTACATAATGGGTCCAGGGACTTTACCTCAACATTACAGTGGTACACAATGGGTCCAGGGACTGTACCTCAACATTACTGAGGTACATAATGGGTCCAGGGTCTGTACCTCAACATTACAGTGGTACATAATGGGTCCAGGGACTGTACCTCAACATTACAGTGGTACATAATGGGTCCAGGGACTGTACCTCAACATTACAGTGGTACATAATGGGTCCAGGTACTGTACCTCAACATTTCAGTGGTACATAATGGGTCCAGGGACTGTACCTAAACATTACAGAGGTACATAATGGGTCCAGGGACTGTACCTCAACATTACAGTGGTACATAATGGGTCCAGGAACTGTACCTCAACATTACAGTGGTACATAATGGGTCCAAGAACTGTATCTCAACATTACAGATGTACATAATGGGTCCAGGGACTGTACCTCAACATTACAGAGGTACATAATGGGTCCAGGGACTGTACCTCAGCATTACAGTGGTACATAATGGGTCCAGGGACTTTACCTCAACATTACAGTGGTACATAATGGGTCCAGGGACTGTACCTCAACATTACAGAGGTACATAATGGGTCCAGGGACTTTACCTCAACATTACAGTGGTACATAATGGGTCCAGGGACTGTACCTCAACATTACAGTGGTACATAATTGGCCCAGGGACTGTACCTCAACATTACAGTGGTACATAATGGGTCCAGGGACTGTACCTCAACATTACAGTGGTACATAATGGGTCCAGGGACTGTACCTCAACATTACAGTGGTACATAATGGGTCCAGGGACTGTACCTCAACATTACAGTGGTACATAATTGGTCCAGGGACTGTACCTCAACATTACAGTGGTACATAATGGGTCCAGGGACTGTACCTCAACATTACAGTGGTACATAATGGGTCCAGGGACTGTACCTCAACATTACAGTGGTACATAATGGGTCCAGGTACTGTACCTCAACATTTCAGTGGTACATAATGGGTCCAGGGACTGTACCTAAACATTACAGAGGTACATAATGGGTCCAGGGACTGTACCTCAACATTACAGTGGTACATAATGGGTCCAGGAACTGTACCTCAACATTACAGTGGTACATAATGGGTCCAAGAACTGTATCTCAACATTACAGATGTACATAATGGGTCCAGGGACTGTACCTCAACATTACAGAGGTACATAATGGGTCCAGGGACTGTACCTCAACATTACAGTGGTACATAATGGGTCCAGGGACTTTACCTCAACATTACAGTGGTACATAATGGGTCCAGGGACTGTACCTCAACATTACAGAGGTACATAATGGGTCCAGGGACTGTACCTCAACATTACAGTGGTACATAATGGGTCCAGGACTGTACCTCAACATTACAGTGGTACATAAATGGGTCCAGGGACTGTACCTCAACATTACAGTGGTACATAATGGGTCCAGGGACTGTACCTCAACATTACAGTGGTACATAATGGGTCCAGGAACTTTTACCTCAACATTACAGTGGTACATAATGGGTCCAGGGACTGTACCTCAACATTACAGTGGTACATAATGGGTCCAGGGACTGTACCTCAACATTACAGTGGTACATAATGGGTCCAGGGACTGTACCTCAACATTACAGTGGTACATAATGGGTCCAGGGACTGTACCTCAACATTACAGTGGTACATAATGGGTCCAGGGACTGTACCTCAACATTACAGTGGTACATATTGGGTCCAGGGACTGTACCTCAACATTACAGTGGTACATAATGGGTCCAGGGACTGTACCTCAACATTACAGTGGTACATAATGGGTCCAGGGACTGTACCTCAACATTACAGTGGTACATATGGGTCCAGGGACTGTACCTCAACATTACAGTGGTACATAATGGGTCCAGGGACTGTACCTCAACATTACAGTGGTACATAATGGGTCCAGGGACTGTACCTCAACATTACAGTGGTACATAATGGGTCCAGGGACTGTACCTCAACATTACAGTGGTACATAATGGGTCCAGGGACTGTATCTCAACATTACAGTGGTACATAATGGGTCCAGGGACTGTACCTCAACATTACAGTGGTACATAATGGGTCCAGGGACTGTACCTCAACATTACAGTGGTACATAATGGGTCCAGGGACTTTACCTCAACATTACAGTGGTACATAATGGGTCCAGGGACTGTACCTCAACATTACAGTGGTACATAATGGGTCCAGGGACTTTCCCTCACATTACGTGACATAATGGCCCAGGACTTTACTCAACATTACAGTGGTACATAATGGGTCCAGGGACTGTACCTCAACATTACAGTGGTACATAATGGGTCCAGGGATGCGGACATAATATTTTGATAGCTGAACAAGTTAGTCATAATGAAGTATTTACTTGTTTATGTTTGGTTATATTGGTAATATGAAAATAATGATATATGAATGTTTTTCTGGCAGTTCTCTTGCTCACACACTGAGTGTCCTTGGTTCAATCCTCGGCACCGCTGCAAACATTGAGCAAGTTTCTTTACAATTGCTGTCTGTGTTCTCCTACTAGTAAGTAGGTACTTGAGTGTTAGTCACATTACACCTGCTGTCCCTGTTTACCTAGCAGTAAGTAGGTACCTGGGTGTTAGTGGACTGGTGTGAGTGGCATCCTGGGGACAAGATTGAAAAACCACAATGGAGGTAAGACACAGTCGTTGATGGTGCACTGATTTTTCTTGGGTTATCCTGGGTTGCTAACCCTCCCTACCCTGGGTTATCCTGGGTGGCTAACCCTCCCTACCCTGAGTTATCCTGGGTGGCTAACCTTCCCTACCCTGGGTTATCCTGGGTGGCTAACACTCCCTACCCTGAGTTATCCTGGGTTGCTAACCCTCCCTACCTTGAGTTATCCTGGGTGGCTAACCCTCCCTACCCTGAGTTATCCTGGGTGGCTAACCCTCCCTACCCTGGGTTATCCTGGGTGGCTAACACTCCCTACCCTGGGTTATCCTGGGTGGCTAACCCTCCCTACCCTGGGTTATCCTGGGTGGCTAACCCTCCCTACCCTGAGTTATCCTGGGTGGCTAACCCTCCCTACCCTGGGTTATCCTGGGTGGCTAACCCTCCCTACCCTGAGTTATCCTGGGTGGCTAACCCTTCCTACCCTGAGTTATCTTGGGTGGCTAACCCTCCCTAAGCTGGGTTATCTTGGTTGGCTAACCCTTCCTACCCTGGGTTATCCTGGGTGGCTAACCCTTCCTACCCTGGGTTATCTTGGGTAGCTAATCCTCCCTACCCTGGGTTATCTTGGGTGGCTAACACTCCCTACCCTTGGTTATCCTGGGTGGCTAACACTCCCTACCCTTGGTTATCCTGGGTGGCTAACCCTCCCTTCCATGGGTTATCCTGGGTGGCTAACCCTCCCTTCCCTTGGTTATCCTGGGTAGCTAACTCTCTCTACCCTGGGTTATCCTGGGTGGATAACACTCTCTACCCTGGGTTATACTGGGTGTCTAACACTCCCTACCCTGAGTTTTCCTGAGTGGCTATCACTCCCTACACTGGGTTATTTAGGGTAACAATTCCTCCCCTGGGTTTTTTTGGGTAAGACTCCTTGCCAGGGCCGGATCACCGCATAGGCAAACTAGGCATTTGCCTATGGCCCCGCACATTTGGGGGCCCCGCGGTCCAAGGGGTTCAGGGGCTCATCCAAGACTGCGCACATGGTGCAAGTGCAAAGGGGTCCCTACCTAAAAAGTTCAAGTGTTTGGAGAGTAAAATTGATTTTTAAAAATTAATCAAAACAAAAATAAATGATGAAATAAAATAAAATAAAAATAAATAAACCTAACCATAGATGGCAACACTCGACACACCTTTGTTTACATCAGAACAGCTGTGTTTTCCCGCTAATGGGTGAGTATGGGAGATTCCTCTCCAATTTTCTGTAGTAATTACACGTTATCTAGACTTGTACTGTGACAAATTAACTGAAGTGTTGTTGATAGACATTGATGTGTATGGATAAATGTTTGTTTTCGCCTCTAAATGTTAAGGGAGGTACCTGATAGGGTTACTTGACCAGTAAAGATGCGTTTTTGGTAAAAATACTATAAAGAAAAACCTAAAAACGCAAACTGACTTCCGTTTGTAGATTTTAAAAGCACTTTGTCCTGTCTTTAAGTCTTTATCATTTCAATAACAGATCTCAATTGATTGATGTTCTACATCACTTCCATCGCAAATGCATAGTTTTCAAGTTGCGATGGAAGTGATGTAGAACATCAATTAATTTACTACATATTTCCCCAGAAACACATAAGCCACGTCAGAAAATCGTTGGTTGGGTGAAACTGAAAATTGTCCCTGCATTCTTTAATTCTCATGTCCTTATCTATGGTGGTAGGCCATATATCATGCAAAACATAATGATTAGTTTAGTTATGAAAATGGTAATATAAATACCATTGTGCATTGTTCTTGGACTCGGTATGATTTCTGTTTAAGTAAATTGGAGATCAAGGAGGATGAATTAGTAAAATATTCGTAGCCCAAATCACTAACCTAATCTGTGGTAAAAGTTCTGTATATGACTCCTTTCTGGTAACCTTTTGAATTTTTAGATGTGCAGCCAGAGGAATGGGGGCTACAAGGGCCATATCCCCCCAATTGACAGAAAAAAAAATTAATAATAATTAAAAAATTAATAATAATTGATAATGAAAAATTTGTATTTGCATGATTACAGACAGTGATACATCCTCATCATGGCATCTCGTGAATGTGATGTTGGACGTTCTTATGTGAGTGGGTCACAGAAAAGAAAGAAGAAAATTCAAGAAGAAGAACAGAAAAAGAAAGATGTAGGAAGCTGCAGAAAGATCACAGACATGCTCACGAAAACAGTTTCTGATGTTACCAGTACAGTTGAATCTGCAGATACGTCAGATCATACAGGAAGCCCTCCTTCCATTATTTTTCAGCCAGCATCTACTTCTTTTGTGTCTCCTCTCAATGTCTCAACGGACATTTCATCCACAGGATTTGTCTTAAAAGATCCTGCCTCATGGCCAAATGTAATCCCAAATTCTCTACGTAATGCTTTCATTGCAGAAAACTTCAGTCAAACTCTGAACATTGACTTTAGGAAATCAGCAAGGATTTATGATGATGGAAGTCGTTGTTGTTTAAAGTCATCTATGTTTTATAGGAAGCTTGCAAATTCAGAAACTGTGAAAAGATCATGGATGGTATACTCTGAAAGCTCAGGAAAAGTGTACTGTTCAGCATGCAAGCTATTTTCTACCAAAGAAAATACCTTCACACAGGGGTTCAATGACTGGAAAAATTCCAAGCGTTTCGAGGAACATGAAAACAGCACCACTCACAGGAGCTGCATTTTAGCCAGTGTATTTCATGCACAGAAAAAAGGCTTATTGGATTCTCATTTGGAAAACCAAACTGAAAAAGAGCGCACTTATTGGAGAAAAGTTCTAGAAAGAGTTGTTGCTGCTGTAAAATTCTTAGCTCTAAGAGGACTTGCTTTCCATGGAGAAAATGAGGTTTTTGGTTCGGAAAACAATGGCAATTTCCTAGGGATCATAGAACTGTTAGCACAATTCGATCCATTCTTAGCAAATCATGTGTCACGCCTTGGGAATGCAGGAAGAGGCACTGTATCTTACATGTCATCTACTATATGCAGTGAATTTATTGAACTGATGACTAAGAAGGTCCTCAATAACATCATAGCAACTGTGAAAATTGCAAAATACTTTGCAATAAGTGTAGATTCAACACCAGATATTTCACATACAGATCAATTGACATTCATTGTTCGCTTTGTCGACTCCAGTGGTAAGCCTGTAGAGCGCTTTATAAAATTCATTCCTCTTTCAGGCCATGACGGAGAAACAATGATGAATGTAGTACTGGATACTCTGCTTGAACATGATCTCTCTATTATGGATTGCCATGGCCAGAGCTACGACAATGCAAGTAACATGTCGGGTAAATATAATGGATTGCAAGCCCGTATCAAGCAAATCAACCCACTTGCTGAATATGTGCCCTGCTCAGCACATTCTCTTAATCTTGTTGGGTCATGTGCTGCGGAGTGTTGTGTCACTGCAGTTTCATTTTTTGGACTTTTACAAGCGCTCTTTAATTTTTTCTCTGCTTCAACGCATCGGTGGAGTATACTCAAGTCAACCATTCATGGAGATGTCATCAAATCATTATCAACAACAAGGTGGTCAGCGCAGCATGATGCAACACATGCTTTGAAAGTCAGCTTTGCTGAAATACGTTCTGCTTTGATCCAAATAGCAGAGGATGAAGACCAGACAGCAACTACAAGAAGCGAAGCAGCCAGCTTAGCATCAAAATTGGAAGATTTTGAATTGGCCTTACTCTGTGTGCTTTGGGACTGTATACTGGAACGGTTAAATGCCACGAACAAGACACTTAAGAAAATTGAAATTGAAATGGCTACTTGTGCTAACCTCTATGCAGGCTTAGTGGAATTTGTAAGCTCACTTCGCAATGATGAAGCTTTTGAAATGTTTGAAGAGAAAGCTAAACTGCTGGTGAAAGACTACAGTTACCGGGCTGATCATCAGCAGTCAAGGAAGAGGAAACGCAATTTTGAAGAGCCAGATAATGAAATTGTGTTGCTACCAAGGCAGAAATGTAAGACAGCTACATACTTCGTCATTCTGGATTCACTGATTACAGAATTTGTGAAAAGAAAAGAAATCTACCAGAATCTCAATGACAAGTTTGGATTTCTGTTCAAAATTACTACTATGCCAGATGCAGAATTGAGAGAAGCTGCATTAAAGTTGCAACAACACCTTTCAGCAGATGTTCAGGACACATTTGTTGAAGAAATAGTTCATTTTTCTGGGTATATGAATCAGATTAAAGCTCCACCTGAAATATGTGCACCCTCAGCTGCTTTGAAACATTTAAGAAATGCAGGTATCTCAGAAACCTTCCCTAATGTTGACATAGTGTATCGCCTTTACCTAACACTTCCAGCTACTAACTGTGAAGGAGAACGTTCATTTTCTGTTTTGAAAAGAGTGAAAAACCAGCTCCGTTCAACAATGAGCCAAGACAAATTGTGTAACCTAGCCTTGTTGACCATTGAGTCTGATCTAACAAGAAATAATGATTTTCAGAATATATTTGATGATTTTGCCAATATGAAATTCAGAAAAAAGTTTATTTAAGAAGTGCCTGTGAATATAAACAATTCTTTACTTTCTTGAGTTTATATGATTTGATAGTCTTATGCATGATGCAATGATAACAATAATGGTCAGTGATTTATAAAGGGAATAATAGTGCTGTAGTGGTTATGCTGAATATAATAGGTACATGATGTCACTACTTCAATAGCCTAATCTAGTAATACTATGCTGTCTTGAGTTTATTCTCTTTAAAATGCATGATTTAACAAGATAGTTATAATGGCTGTTGGTAAATGGTTTTGGTTGTCTTGATGTACTTTCCCTATTAAATTTAATCTAAATAGCCAGAATGTATTTAATTAGACCTTAAACAGGCTCACACCGACTCCCCGCCCCCCACCCCCAAGCTGGAAGGGGTCGCTTCGCTTACCCGTAACCAAAGGGGCCCAGCCAATCTGAATAGCCTAGGGCCCGGAGACTTCTTAATCCGGCCCTGCTCCCTGCCCTGGGTTATACTGGGTGGCTAACACTCCCTGCAATGGGTTATCCTCGGTGGTTAACCCACCCTACCCTGGGTTATCCTAGGTGGCTAACACTCCCCACCCTGGGTTATCATGGGTGGCTAACCCTCTCTACCCTTGGTTATCCTGGGTGGCAAACCCACCCTTCCCTGGGTTATCATGGGTGAATAGCCCTCCCTACCCTGGGTTATCCTGGGTGGGTAACCCTCTCTACCATGGGTTATCCTGGGTGGCTAACTCACCCTACCCTGGGTTATCCTGGGTGGTTAACCCACCCTACCCTGGGTTATCCTAGGTGGATAACACTCCCTACTTTGGGTTATCCTGTGTAGCTAACACTCCCTACCCTGGGTTATCATGGGTGGCTAACCCTCTCTACCCTTGGTTATCCTGGGTGGCAAACCCACCCTTCCCTGAGTTATCCTGGGTTAATAACCCTCCCTACCTTGGGTTATCCTGGGAGGCTAACCCTCTCTCCCCTGGGTTATCGTGAGTGGCTAACACTCCCTACCCTGGGTTATTCTGGGTGGCTAACACTCCCTACCCTGGGTTATTCTGAGTGGCTTACACTCCCTACCCTGGGTTATCCAGGGAGGCTAACCCTCTCTACCCTAGGTTATCCTGCATGACTAATGCACCCATACCCTGGATTATCCTGGGTGGATATCCCTCCCTACCCTGGGTTATCCTGGGTGGCTAACACTCCCTACCCTTGGTTATTCTGGGTGGCTTACATTCCCTACCTGGATTTCCTGAGTGGCTTTCACTCCCTCTTGTGGGTTATCCTTGATGGCTAACCCTCTCTTCCCTGGGTTATTCTGGGTGGCTAACCCACCCTACCCTGGGTTATCCTGGGTGGCTAACCCACCCTACCCTGGGTTATCCTTGGTGGCTAACCCACCCCGTCCCTGGGTGATAGTGGGTGGCTAACCCTCCTTACCCTGGGTTTTGCTGAGTGGCTAAAACTCCCTTCTTTGTGTTAACCTGGGTAGCTAACACTCCCTTCCCTGGGTTTTTCTGGGTGGATAACACTCTCTACCCTGGGTTATTTAGGGTAACACTCCCTCCCTTGGGTTATTTGGGTAACACTCCCTACTCTGGGTTATCCTGGGTGGCTAACACTCCCTACACTGAGTTATCCTGGGTGGCTAACCCACCATACCCTGGGTTATCCTGGGTGTTTAACCCACCCTTCCCTGGGTTATCCTGGGTGGTTAACACTCCCTACCCTGGGTTATCCTGGGGGATTAACACTCTCTACCCTGCTTTATCCTGGGTGGCTAACTCACCCTACCCTGTGTTATCCTGAGTGGTTAACCCACCTTTCCCTGGGTTATCCTGGGTGGCTAACACTCTCTACTTTGGGTTACCCTGGGTAGGTAACACTCCCTTCCCTGGGTTATTTCGGGTAATGCTCCCTAACCTGGGTTATCATGGGTGGCTAACACTCCCTACACTGGGTTATCCTGGGTGGCTAACACTCCCTACTCTGGGTTGTCCTGGGTGGATGACACCCCCTACCCTGGGTGGCTAACACTCCCAACCCCGGGTTATTATGGGTGGCTAATGCTACCAGGTAGCATTAGCCACCCTACCAGGGTAGGGTGGGTGAGATGTTATCAACAAATTTTGTTGAAAATAAGAAAAAGTTTTGGAGTGAGATTAACAAGTTAAGGAAGCCTAGAGAACAAATGGATTTGTTAGTTAAAAAGAGGAGAGGAGAGTATTAAATGGAGAGTTAGAGGTATTGGGAAGATGGAGGGAATATTTGAGGAATTGTTAAATGCTGATGAAGATAGGGAAGCTGTGATTTCGTGTATAGGGCAAAGAGGAATAACATCTTGTAGGAGTGAGGAAGAGCCAGTTGTGAGTGTGGGGTAAGTTCGTGAGGCAGTAGGTAAAATGAAAGGGAGTAAAGCAGCTGGGATTGATGGGATAAAGATAGAAATGTTAAAAGCAGGTGGGGATATAGTTTTGGAGTGGTTGATGCAATTATTTAATAAATGTATGGAAGAGGGTAAGGTACCTAGGGATTGGCAGAGAGCATGCATAGTTCCTTTGTATAAAGGCAAAGGGAACAAAAGAGAGTGCAAAAATTATAGGGGGATAAGTCTGTTGAGTATACCTGGTAAATTGTATGGTAGAGTTATTGGAAATAAATGGTATAAAATACCGACACAATGGAAATATAAACACAAATGCAGTATAATGTGATCCTTTATTGACAACGTTTCACCCACACAGTGGGCTTTTTCAAGTCACACACGGATCTACCTGGGGTTGGAAGGTACGAGGGTATTTATAGGCATGTTCAGAATGTTGAGGTCAGGTGGAGAATGCTGCATCTGATGATCTACCGGGTGGGGTTATAGAGTCTTGGGTAGCTTGGCAGGGGTATTGGACAAGTTGTGAGTAGACCTTCTGCAGTGTTCTATGTTCTTATGTGGGATAGCGATGAAGAAGTTTCTTGGCGAGTGGTTCAGCTATGTTATAGAAGCCATTGTTCTGGTTGAAATTGTTGGTTGTAGAGATGAGCGATGATTCCAGGATTCTTCTGTATTGAGTGTTGTCTTCTGTGGCTATAAGTCTTGAGTTTCTGTAGTTAATTAATGGTTGTGTGAATTGCGATGTTGTACACAGGCATTCCTTGTATCGTCAGTCCTGCTTGCATATTGGTGTTCTGAAATACGTGTTTGGAGGTCTCTTGATGTTTCGCCCACATATAATTTGTTGCAGTCATTACAAGGGATTATGTATACCCCTGCAG
Source organism: Cherax quadricarinatus (assembly GCF_026875155.1). NCBI lineage: Eukaryota > Metazoa > Arthropoda > Malacostraca > Decapoda > Parastacidae > Cherax > Cherax quadricarinatus. The sequence continues at coordinate 58,539,089 of NC_069421.1, forward strand.
AGGATGGAGGCTTGTCCTGTCTACTACTGGTGATGTCCTTGATGGTCGTGGTTGTGGAGGTAGATACTTGGAATGATGTTTTTGCAAAGATGTTGGAAACATGTTTGGCAATGGAGATGGTTGGGAGGACTATGTATCTCTTCTCGCAGTGTCTTCTCTGGGTGTGTTGAAGATGTTAATGCCTGCCGTCTGCAGTCTCTGTTTGAAGTGACGAGGATAGTGGAGTTTAGAAAATACTTGTTCAATTATAGTGCATTCTTCCTCAAGGAACTCATTGCTGCAGATTCTGAGTGCACGTAGGAAGAAGCCTATAATTACACCATGTTTAGTTTTGGTGTCGTGGTGAGAGTAGAAGTGGAGAAGATCGTTTTGGTTGGTGGGTTTTCGATAGACTTTAAAACGAAGTTCGTGGTCAGCTTTGCAGAGCAGAACATCAAGGAAAGGAAGAGTGTTGTCGACTTCTTCTTCAAGTGTGAACTGGATTGAAGGCTCGACCTGGTTGAGCTTGTCTTGGAGAGCTTGAACGTTGAAGCGTTTAGGAGTTATGAGGAGAATGTCGTCAACATAACTGAGCCAGGTGACCACGAACTTCGTTTTAAAGTCTATCGAAAACCCACCAACCAAAACGATCTTCTCCACTTCTACTCTCACCCCGACACCAAAAAATAAATGTGGTGTAATTATAGGCTTCTTCCTACGTGCACTCAGAATCTGCAGCAATGAGTTCCTTGAGGAAGAATGCACTATAATTGAACAAGTATTTTCTAAACTCCACTATCCTCGTCACTTCATCAGAGACTGCAGACGGCGGGCATTAAACATCTTCAACACACCCAGAGAAGACACTGCCGAGAAGAGATACATAGTCCTCCCCCAAACCCAAATCCATTGCCAAACATGTTTCCAACATCTTTGTGAAAACATCATTCCAAGTATCTACCTCCACAACCACGACCATCAAGGACATCACCAGTAGTAGACAGGACAAGCCTCCATCCTCTGCAGGGGTATACATAATCCCTTGTAATGACTGCAACAAATTATATGTGGGCAAAACATCAAGAGACCTCCAAACACGTATTTCAGAACACCAATATGCAAGCAGGACTGACGATACAAGGAATGCCTGTGTACAACATCGCAATTCACACAACCATTTAATTAACTATAGAAACTCAAGACTTATAGCCACAGAAGACAACACTCAATACAGAAGAATCCTGGAATCATCGCTCATCTCTACAACCAACAATTTCAACCAGAACAATGGCTTCTATAACATAGCTGAACCACTCGCCAAGAAACTTCTTCATCGCTATCCCACATAAGAACATAGAACACTGCAGAAGGTCTACTCACAACTTGTCCAATACCCCTGCCAAGCTACCCAAGACTCTATAACCCCACCCGGTAGATCATCAGATGCAGCATTCTCCACCTGACCTCAACATTCTGAACATGCCTATAAATACCCTTGTACCTTCCAACCCCAGGTAGATCCGTGTGTGACTTGAAAAAGCCCACTGTGTGGGTGAAACGTTGTCAATAAAGGATCACATTATACTGCATTTGTGTTTATATTTCCATGGTAGAGTTATTATTGAAAGAATTAAGAGTAAGACGGAGAATAGGATAGCAGATGAACAAGGAGGCTTTAGGAAAGGTACGGGGTGTGTGGACCAGGTGTTTACAGTGAAACATATAAGTGAACAGTATTTAGATAAGGCTAAAGAGGTTTTTGTGGCATTTATGGATTTGGAAAAGGCATGTGACAGGGTGGATAGGGGGGACAATGTGGCAGATGTTGCAGGTGTATGATGTAGGAGGTAGGTTACTGAAAGCAGTGAAGAGTTTTTACGAGGATAGTGAGGCTCAAGTTAGAGTATGTAGGAAAGAGGGAGATTATTTCCCAGTAAAAGTAGGCCTTAGGCAAGGATGTGTGATGTCGCCGTGGTTGTTTAATATATTTATAGATGGGGTTGCAAGAGAAGTAAATGCGAGGGTCTTAGCAAGAGGCGTGGAGTTAAAAGATAAAGAATCATGCATAAAGTGGGAGTTGTCACAGTTGCTCTTCGCTGATGACACTGTGCTCTTGGGAGATTCTGAAGAGAAGTTGCAGAGGTTGATGGATGAATTTGGTAGGGTATGCAGAAGAAGAAAGTTAAAAGTGAATACAGGAAAGAGTAAGGTTATGAGGATAACAAAAAGATTAGGTAATGAAAGATTGGATATCAGATTGGAGGGAGAGAGTATGGAGGAGGTGAATGTATTCAGATATTTGGGAGTGGACGCGTCAGCGGATGGGTCTATGAAAGATGAGGTGAATCATAGAATTGATGAGGGGAAAAGGGTGAGCGGTGCACTTAGGAGTCTGTGGAGACAAAGAACTTTGTCCTTGGAGGCAAAGAGGGGAATGTATGAGAGTATAGTTTTACCAACGCTCTTATATGGGTGTGAAGCATGGGTGATGAATGTTGCAGCTAGGAAAAGGCTGGAGGCAGTGGAGATGTCACGTCTGAGGGTAATGTGTGGTGTGAATATAATGCAGAGAATTCGTAGTTTGGAAGTTAGGAGGAGGTGCGGGATTACCAAAACTGTTGTCCAGAGGGCTGAGGAAGGGTTGTTGAGGTGGTTCAGACATGTAGAGAGAATGGAGCGAAACAGAATGACTTCAAGAGTGTATCAGTCTGTAGTGGAAGGAAGGCGGGGTAGGGGTCGGCCTAGGAAAGGTTGGAGGGAGGGGGTAAGGGAGGTTTTGTGTGCGAGGGGCTTGAACTTCCAGCAGGCATGTGTGAGCATGTTTGAATGGAGTGAATGGAGACAAATGGTTTTTAATACTTGACGTGCTGTTGGAGTGTGAGCAAAGTAACATTTATGAAGGGATTCAGGGAAACCGGCATGCCGGACTTGAGTCCTGGAGATGGGAAGTATAGTGCCTGCACTCTGAAGGAGGGGTGTTAATGTTGCAGTTTAAAAACTGTAGTGTAAAGCACCCTTCTGGCAAGACAGTGATGGAGTGAATGATGGTGAAAGTTTTTCTTTTTTGGCCACCCTGCCTTGGTGGGAATCGGCCAGTGTGATAATAAAAAAAATATTGCTACCTACCCTGGGTTATCCTGGGTGGATAACACTCCCTGCCCTGGGTTATCCTGGTTGGGTAACACTCTCTACCCCAGGTTATCCTGGGTGGCTAACACTCCCTTGCCCAGGTTATCCTGGGTGGCTATCCTTCCCTAGCCTGTGTTATCCTGGGTGGCTAACCCTCGCTGCCTTGGGATATCCTGGGTGGCTAATCCTCCCTATCCTGGGTTATCCTCAGTGGCTAACACTCCCTACCCTGGGTTATCCTTGGTGGCTAACCTATCCTGGGTTATCCTGGTTTGCCCACACTCTCTACCCAGGGTTATCCTGAGTGGATAACACTAACTACCCCAGGTTATCCTGGGTGGCAGCAATCCATTGCCCAGGTTATTCTGGATGGCTAACACTCCCTACCCCAGGTTATCATGGGTGGCTAGCACTCTCTACCCCAGGTTATCCTGGGAGGCGAACACTCCTTACACTGGGTTATCTTTGGTGGCTAACACTCTCCTCACCAGGTTATCATGGGTGGCTATAACTCCCTACCCTGGGTTATCCTAGGTGACTGACACACTCTACCACAGGTTATCTTGGGTGGCTAACCCTCCCTACCCTGGGTTATCCTTGGTGGCTAACTCTCCCTTCCCTGGGTGGCTAAGGCTCCCTACCTTGCATTATCCTGGGTGACTAGCACTCCTTACCCCAGTTTATCCTGGGTGATACACAAATAAGCCGCACATAGAAGAGAGGAGCTTATGACGACATTTCGGTCCGACTTGGACCATTTACAAAGTCACACTAACTAGAAGTAGAGCAGGATGGGTATATATAGGCAGGAAGAGGTAGTGGTAGTAGTAGTAGTAGTAGTGGTGGTAGTAGTAATAGTGGTAGTAGTCGTGGCAAAGATGGAAGGAAGTAGTAATGGGGAAGAAAGGAGAGCACTGCAAGGGAGCTAGGTGCCCACAGAGGGAGAGCAAGAACACAGAGGTGGGTGGGAGGGGAAATAATGAAATAAATAATGAAGGAACAGAAACACAAGACAGAAGAAAGAAAGACAACCCAGAGGAGAAAAAAAGAAAGAGGAAAGGGGAAGAGGGAGAAGAAGAAAAGAGGAGGAATCAGGTTAAGTCACGGGTGTTCTGAAGTTTGGAGCATTTTACAATGTAGTGGGAGAGGAAGGCATCTACAGAGAAGAAGGCAGGACTAAGATTCATACAAGGAAAGTTGTGTATTAGGGATGATTCAACCAGACGGCGACTGTTAAAGTTGGAAGTAAGGAAGACAGTTTTAGCAGAAGACCAGTCAATAGGATGGCTGTGATCTCTGACGTGACAGAAAAGAGCATTGTTAGTGTCGGCAAGCCTAACACTGTTTTTGTACTCCCTAAGTCTGTCAGAAAGAGATCGGTCAGTTTCTCCAAAGTATTGAAGAGGACCGGAGCAGCAAGAAATAGAGTAGACACCAGAAACATCTGTAGAGGGAGGAGAGGTATGAACGAGATTAGTGTGAAGAGTGTTAGTCTGGCGGAAAGTAAGCTTGATGTTTAAGGGACGGAGAGAATTTTTGAGATTAGAAAGACCGGAATTGTAGGGAAGGCAGAGGACAGAGGAGTTCCCAGGAGTAGAGTTTGGGAGAGAAGAAATTACGTTTAGCATGTGAGAGGGCAGAGTCTATGAAATGGGAAGGGTAGCCAAGACGGGAAAACGAATTATGAAGAGTGGAAATTTCTGTTGGAAGGAACTGAGGATCACAGATGCGGAGGGCGTGGAGAAAGAGGGAGATAAGAACACTTTTCTTCACAGGGGAAGCATGATAGGAAAAGTAGTGAATGTACATGCCACTGTGCATAGGTTTGCGGTAAACGGAAAAGGAAAAACCTGTATCTGAGCGGTGGACATGAACATCAAGACTCACGAAATCGTAACGACACGATTGCAAACAAACCATACTACGGGCGGGATTTGAACCAGCGGTCAGAGAGTCATGTTGACGGCAGTTAGGGGACTTCAGCTAGAGTTCATCACGGCCACGCTAGCTGGAGATTCGTCTGTAAAAAGTTGCATTTGTGGTCACAGTGGTGCCTATGCTAACCTTCCTATGGTGTAGAAATATACCTAGTTGGACGAATCTTATTGTAGCTAGCTGGTCCAGTGGCTAACGCGATGGTCTGGAGTTTTGAGACTTCCTGACCGCGGGTTCAAATCCCGCCCGTGGTATGGTTTATGAACGTCAAGGAAAGGAAGCAAGGAATTAGATTCCCATTCAGCTTTAAACTTAATAGAAGGGGCAAGATTATTAAGAGCATCAAGAAAAGGTTGGAAGAGACTTGAGTCATGAGGCCACAGAGCAAAGATGTCATCCACATAGCGGAGCCAGAGTGAAGGGTGCACATCGATAGTAGGAAGAAGAACAGTCTCAAAGCATTCCATGTAAAGATTAGCAAGGACAGGAGAGAGAGGAGGGCCTGTAGCGACACTGAAGGTTTGAGAATAATATTTCCCTTGGAAGGAAAATGAATTAGAGTCCACACAGAGGTGGATAAGATCAAGAAAGACATCAGTAGGTATAGGGAGATGAAGAAACCCTTCATGGGCCTTCTCTCTAAGAAAATCAAGGACATCATCAAGAGGGACATTGGGGAAGAGGGACTCAGCATCAAGACTAAGCATCTTACAGGTCGGGAGAGAGTGAACCCATTCAATGAAGTCTTGAAAGTGACGGGGTTGGGCAGGAGAAAAGTACCAAGAAATGGAGTGAGGGTTTTGGCCAGCCAAGAAGCAAAAGAATAAGAGACAGAACCTCTAGAGGATATGATAGGACATAGAGGAATATCAGGTTTATGAGTTTTGGGAAGGCCATAGAAATAGGGAAGAGAGGGACAGATGACACGAAATCGTTGAACAAGGTCAAAGTCAGGAGGACAGAGGTTGGAGAGAGTCCTTAGTTTCTTGTTGAAAGATCTCTTGATGCGATCAAGAGGGTTGGAAACGAGAGGAGTGTAGGTACGTGAGTCAGAGAGCAAAACATCAGCTTTACGGAGGTAATCCTCGCAATCAAGGATAACCACTGAATTACCTTTGTCAGAAGATAGTATGACAGTGTTAGATTTAAGAGAAGAAAGGGCAAGTTGGTAATGGCATGGAAGGTGGTGATTCTTAGAAAACAGACTATCAAAAGCAGGAAGGAGAGCGCCACGAAAAGTGGACAAGTCAGGAAGATTATGGGAGCGAGACTGACGAAAAGAATCAAAAGAGCTAATCAGGGCAATACCAGCGCAAGGGGCAGGTGAAGTGGCAAAGGAAAGGCCAAAACCAAGAAGTTCAAGCTCATATTGAGAGAGTGAGACAGAAGACAAGTTAGTAACACAGTCACCGAGGGAGAATTTAGACCAAGGGCTAGCTGAGATGAGACGTTGAAGTTTATTCTGTAGTTTAGAAGAATGAATTTGTGCATTCAGGTGAGCAGTGTCAAAGGCAATGGTAGAGAGAAGGTTACAGAGATCTTGTGGTAAAGCCGCAAAGAGAGCACATTGACATTTATGGAAAGTAAAGAATGCATCTTCAACCTGAGACTTAGTAGAAAGAATGAGCTGTTGAAGTAGGATATGGGCATGATCAGGAAAGGGAGTGCCCAGTGGGTTGGGTTTCAGGCAATGGGAAAAGGAAGGTGGCAGAACTTGTTCAGCAAGACAGTCACGTAGGAAGCGAAGCTGATTCTTATGACGCCGGGGTTATCCTGGGTGGCTAACACTCTCTGCCCTTGATTATTCTGGGTGGATAACACTCCCTACCTTGGGTTATCCTGGGTGGCTATCACTCCCTATCCTAGGTTATCCTGGGTGGCTAACATTCCCTACCCTGGGTTATTCTGGGTTGATAACACTCCCTACCCTGGGTTATCCTGGGTGGGTATCACTCCCTATCCTAGGTTGTCCTGGGTGGCTAACACTCCCTACTCTGGGTTATTCTGGGTTGATAACACTCCCTACCCTGGGTTATCCTGGGTGGGTATCACTCCCTATCCCAGGTTGTCCTGGGTGGCTATCACTACCTATCCTAGGTTATCCTGGGTGGCTAACATTCCCTACCCTTGGTTATCATTGGTGGCTAGCACTCCCTATCCTGGGTTGTCCTGGGTGGCTAGGATTCCCTGCCCCTGGGTTATCTTGGGTGGCAAGCACTCTTTACCCCAGGTTATCCTTGGTGGCTAATGCTCCCTATCCTGGGTTATCTTGGGTGGCTAATGCTCCCTACCCTCGGTTATCCTGGGTGGCTAGCACTCCCTACTCTGTTATCCTGGGTGGCTAACACTCCCTACCCTATGTTATCCTGGGTGGCTAACATTCCCTAACCTATGTTATCCTTGGTGGGTAACACTCCCTACCCTGGGTTATCCTGGGTGGCTAAAACTCTCTCCCCCAGTTTATCCTGGGTGGCTAACACTCCTTACCCTTAGTCATCCTGCATGGCAAACATTCCCTACCCTGGGTTATCTTGTGTAGCTAACCCCCCCTACCCTGGGTGGCTAACACACACTCCCCCAGTTTATCCTGGGTGGCTAACACTCCCTACCCTTAGTCATCCTGGGTTTCTAACACTCCCTACCCCACATTATCCTTGGTGGTTATCACTGCATACCCTGTGTTATCCTGTGTGGTTAACCCTCCCTATCCTGGGTTTCTGACTCCCTCTACCTTGGGTTACCCTGGGTGGCTAACAGTCCCTACATTGGGTTATCCTAGGTGGCTAACCCTCCCTACCCTGGGTTATCCAGGGTGGCTAACTCTCCCTACTCTGGGTTATCCTGTGTGGCTAACCCTCCCTACCCTGGGTTATCCTGGGTTGCTAATGCCCCTGGGTTAAAAATCCAAACTAATCTTAAATTTTCTCATCTCATACAAATTTTGAATGAATTTTTAGACCTTTTTATATAAATAAAAAGAGCATCTTTGCCTCTTTCTTAGAAGCTCTTATAGACTAATTTTCTCTTTTTCTTCAGCCAAAATCCACACTAGGTTTTGTTCAAAGGTTGAAGGGCAAAGCAGGTCGCTTCAGAGGTAATCTGTCTGGAAAACGAGTGGATTTCTCTAGCAGAACTGTTATATCACCAGATCCCAACCTCAGAATCAGTGAGGTAAGACTAGCCTACCATTGTGGAACTGTTGTGATTGTAATTCAGCCTTATTGTTGTTGGACTCCGTGTGTGTGTGTGTGTGTGTGTGTGTGTGTGTACTCACCTATTTGTACTCACCTATTTGTGGTTGCAGGGGTCGAGTCACAGCTCCTGGCCCCGCCTCTTCGCTGATTGCTACTAGGTCCTCTCTCTCCCTGCCCCATGAGCTCTATCATACCTCGCCTTAAAACTATGTATGGTTCCTGCCTCCACCACATCACTTTCTAGGCTATTCCATGGCCTGACTACTCTATGACTGAAGAAATACTTCCTAACATCCCTTTGATTCATCTGAGTCTTCAACTTCCAATTGTGACCTCTTGTGTCTGTGTCCCATCTCTGGAACATCCCGTCTTTGTCCACCTCGTCTATTCCGCACAGTATTTTATATGTCGTTATCATGTCTCCCCTGACCCTCCTGGCCTCCAGTGTCGTCAGGCCGATTTCCCTCAACCTTTCTTCATAGGACAATCCCCGTAGCTCTGGGACTAGTCTTGTTGCAAACCTTTGCACTTTCTCTAATTTCTTGACGTGCTTGACTAGGTGTGGATTCCAAACTGGTGCTGCATACTCCAGTATGGGCCTGACGTAGATGGTGTACAGAGTCTTAAACGAATCCTTACTGAGGTATCGGAACGCTATCCGTAGGTTTGCCAGGCGCCCGTATGCTGCAGCAGTTATCTGATTGATGTGCGCCTCAGGAGATATGCTCGGTGTTATACTCACCCCCAGATCTTTTTCCTTTAGTGAGGTTTGCAGTCTTTGGCCATCTAAACTATATTGTGTCTGTGGTCTTCTTTGCCCTTCCCAATCTTCATGACTTTGCATTTGGCAGGGTTAAATTCAAGGAGCCAGTTGCTGGACCAGGCTTGTAGCCTGTCCAGATCTCTTTGTAGTCCTGCCTGATCCTCGTCCGATTCGATTCTTCTCATTAACTTCACATCGTCTGCAAACAAGGACACTTCTGAGTCTATCCCTTCCGTTAGGGTCGTTCACGTATACCAAGAACAGCACAGGTCCTAGGACTGACCCCTGGGGAAAACCCCCGCTTGTCACAGGCGCCCACTCTGACACCTCGTCGCGTACCATGACTCGTTGTTTCCTCCCTGTCAGATATTCTCTGATCCATTGCAGTGCCTTTCCTGTTATGTGTGCCTGGTCCTCTAGCTTTTGCAGTAACCTCTTGTGAGGAACTGTGTCGAAAGCCTTCTTGCAGTCCAAAAATACGCAGTCGATCCACCCTCTCTCTCTTGTCTTACTTCTGTCACCTTGTCATAAAACTCTAGTAGGTTTGTGACACAGGATTTTCCTTCCCTGAAACCGTGCTGGTTGTCAATTATACACTTGTTTCTTTCCAGGTGCCCCACCACTCTCCTCCTGATGATCTTCTCCATGACCTTGCATACTATACACATTAGGGATACAGGTCTGTAGTTTAGTGCCTCATGTCTGTCTCCCTTTTTAAAAATTGGGACTACGTTTGCCATTTTCCATACCTCAGGGAGTTGCCCAGTTTCAAATGATGTGTTGAAGATCTTTGTTAATGGCTCATACAATATCTCTGCTCCCTCTTTAAGGACCCATGGAGAGATGTTGTCTGGTCCACCGCCTTTGAGGTGTCAAGTTCGCATAGCAGCTTCTTCACCTCCTCCTTGGTTATATGTACCTCATCCAGCACTTGCTGGTGTGCCCCCCTGTTCTGATTTCTTGGAGTCCTACTGGTTTCCACTGTAAATACCTCTTTAAATCTTGTGTTGAGCTCCTGACATACCTCTCGGTCGTTTCTTGTGAATTCCCCATCACCCTTCCTCAGTCTGATTACCTGGTCCTTGACTGTTGTTTTCCTCCTGATGTGGCTGTACAACAGCTTCGGGTCAGTCTTTACTTTTGATGCTATGTCATTTTCATATTGTCTCTGAGCCTCCCTTCTTATCTGTGCATATTCGTTTCTGGCTCTTCGCTGATTTCTTTATTTTCCTGAGTTCTCTGTCTTCTGTACCTTTTCCATTCTCTAGTACACCTAGTTTTTGCCTCCCTACACCTTTGGGTGAACCAAGGACTCGTTCTGTTCTTCCCATTATTTCTGTTTCCCTTGGGAACAAACCTCTCCTCTGCCTCCTTGCATTTTGTTGCTACATAGTCCATCATTTCTTGTACTGGTTTTCCTGTCAGTTCCCTCTCCACTGAATGTCTTGAAGGAAGTTCCTCATGCCTGAGTAGTTCCCCCTTTTGTAGTTTGGTTTTTCCCAGCCTATTCCTGCTACTCTCTCCACTTGGAGCTCAACTATGTAGTCGAAGCACAGAACCACATGATCACTAGCTCCCAGGGGCCTTTCATACATGATACCCTCGATGTCCGAACTACTCATGGTGAATACAAGGTCCAACCTTGCTGGTTCATCCTCTCCTCTCTCTCTGGTGGTGTCTCTAACATGTTGATGCATGAGGTTCTCCAGTACCACATCCATCATCTTGGCTCTCCATGTTTCGGGACCCCCATGGGGCTCCAGGTTTTCCCAGTCAATCTCCTTGTGATTGAAATCACCCATAACTAGTAACTTTGCTCCCCCCATGTGTGCTCTCCTGGCCACCTCGGCTAGTGTGTTGATCATTGCTCTGTTGCTCTCATCGTATTCTTCTCTTGGCCTCCTGCAGTTCTGTGGTGGGTTGTACATTACTGCAATTATCACCTTATGTCCCTCAGACTGGATTGTTCCTACTAAGTAGTCCCTTTCGCCCATGCCATCCATTCCTTCCATTTTCTCAAAACCCCACTGGTTTTTACTGAGCAGTGCAACTCCTCCTCCCCCTCTCCTCCCTCTGTGTGTGTGTGTGTGTGGTGTGTGTGTGTTTGTGTGTGTGTTTGTGTTTGTGTGTATGTGTGTGTGTGTGTGTTTGTGTGTGTGTGTGTGTGTGTGTGTGTGTGTGTGTGTGTGTGTGTGTGTGTCTGTCTGTCTTTGTGTGTGTGTGTGCGTGTTTGTGTGTGTGTTTGTGTTTGTGTTTGTGTTTGTGTGTGTGTGTGTGTGTGTGTATGTGTATGTGTGTGCGCGCATGTGTGTGCGTGCGTGCGCAATGACTTGTGTGAGCAGAAATAAGCTGTGTTGGTGTTTAAACCTTGAGTAGAAAAGTCACAGTACTGAGAATGCACCAACTCACAATTGACTCAGTATTGGAGATAATTGTTGACACAACATTATAGTTTATTCTGGACCACCACTATTGGTTCATGGGATGGCTATTGGTTCCTGGATTGCTATTGGTTCATCTTGGACCACTGTTGGTTCATCCTGAACTGCTGTTGGTTTATCCTGGACAGCTATTGATTGTTGTTGTTGGGGTTTATAGGGCAGCTGACAGCATACAGCGACCGCTGTTGGTTCACGGGATGGCTGTATTGGTTCATCCCAGACCGCTGTTGGTTTAGGGGGATAACTATAACGGTTCATTCTGGACCATTGTTGGTTCAGGTCAAGACTATAATAGTTCATCCTGGACCAGTGTTGGTTCAGGTCAAGACTATAATGGTTCATCCTGGACCATTATTGGCTCAGGTGAAGACTATAATGGTTCATCCTGGACCATTATTGGCTCAGGGCAAGACTATAATTGTTCATCCTGGACCAGTGTTGGTTCAGGTCAAGACTATAATGGTTCATTCTGGACCATTGTTGGTTCAGGTCAAGACTATAATGGTTCATCCTGGACCAGTGTTGGTTCAGGGCAAGACTATAATGGTTCATCCTGGACCATTATTGGCTCAGGTCAAAACTATAATGGTTCATTCTGGACAAGTAGTCTTCTCACTGATAGTCTACAGTAGTAAAGTAGTCTTAACACTGATGGTTTACAATAGTGAAGAGTTTCATTCAGGGGCTGGAGTAACATACGTTAGTCTTCTCACTTTCTCTTCTCCGTCTCCCTGAATTTGTAACATTTATTCATGATTAAAACTCTGTACATTTTTACTTCACAAATTAAAACATAGGTCACAATTTTTCCAAATCTAAAAGATTCACTGCTTATAATGCTGTTGATAAATTTGACATGTGCAACACTTGGGTATCTTTATTGTCGAAATGTTTTACCACACGGTAGCAAAACATTTCCACAGTGAAGATATCCATGTGTTGGAAATGTGTCTTAATTTATCAACTTGTTGGTTTTCTGAATCTTTTATCTACATTAAAATGCTGCTGCTGCTGCAGGTTGGTGTTCCAGTAGAGGTGGCCAAACAGTTGACATATCCTGAGAAGGTTACCACACACAACATCCAGTTGATGAGACAACTGGTGATAAACGGTCCTGATGTTCACCCAGGGTCTGTCTTTCTGGAGTCCAGGTCCAGCCCCGGCATCAAGAAGTCACTCAAGTATTCACACAGGCAGAGGCTAGCTGCTCACCTCCTGCCAGGAGACACCCTTGAGAGGTGAGTATATGTACCCTTCAGAGGTGAGTACATGTACCCTTCGGAGGTGTATGCTTGAGATGTGATGATAGATATGACTATTTCTATTATTGTATTACAGTTGTATTTCTATTATTGTATTACAATGGATCATAGATTCTGACAGTTGGTTTATTTTGCTCTCAACATTTTCCAACAATCTTGTTTGATGTGACGCCTGACATACATATTATTTTTTTTATTAACACATCTGCCGATTCCCACCACGGCAGGGTGGCCCGAAAAAGAAAAACTTTTATCATCATCATTCACTCCATCACTGTCTTCCCAGAGGGATGCTTTACACTACAGTTATAAAACTGCAACATTAACACCCCTCCTACATAATATACACTTGGAAAATCCTAGAGGGACTAAAGCCAAATCTGCACATGGAAATCTGCAGATGGAAATCACTCCCTATTAATCCCTTAACTATCCACTTGTACCATTGTTTGTAATAATGTAATTTTTTTAAACTAACTTTAAACTTTTAATTACTCTACTCACCATAAATCATCAAAGTTCCATATAATTATCTGTTATTGCTTTACTAAACAAAACAATGTTGTTGTTGGAGGTTTACAGGGCCACTGGCATCATGTGCCACAGTCTCAACCTTCCCCATTCTCAACCTCCCCCACCCTCAACCTCCTCCACCCTCAACATCCCCCACCCTCAACATCCCCCACCCTCAACCTCCTCCACCCTCAACATCCCCCACCCTCAACTCCTCCACCCTCAACCTCCTCCACCCTCAACATCCCCCACCCTCAACCTCCCCCACCCTCAACCTCCCTCACCCTCAACCTCCCCCACCCTCAACCTCCCTCACCCTCAACCTCCCTCACCCTCAACCTCACCCACCCTCAACCTCCTCCACCCTCAACATCCCCCACCTTCAACATCCCCCACCCTCAACATTCCCCACCCTCAACATCCCCCACCATCTCTGCTCCAAGTGTGTAAGTTCATATACACTTTATATAAACAGTTTAACATTTCTTTACATTCTGTAGTGTATTACGATTTATTATGTTTTTATGTATAATATTTCTGCAATTAGTCTCACAAATATGTCATTTTCTCTTACAATAAGAGCATGGGAAGATACTACAGTGGACCCCCGGTTAACGATTTTAATCCGTGCAAGAGGGCTCATCGTTATGCGAAATAATCGTTATGCGAATTAATTTTCCCCATAAGAAATAATGGAAATAAAATTAATCCGTGCAAGACGCCCAAAAGTATGAAAAAAAAATTTTTTTACCACATGAAATGTTAATTTTAATACACACAAACTGAAAAAGGCATGCACAATTACATGACACTTACTTTTATTGAAGATCTGGAGTATTGATGGGATGGAGAGAGAAAGCGGAGCATTATCTTCTTACTGTTAGAAGGGGAATCCCCTTCCATTAGGACTTGAGGTAGCAAGTCCTTTTTCTGGGGTTATTCCCTTCTTCTTTTAATGCCACTGAACAGCATTCAAGTCACTGGACTCTGTCGCACAACAAATCTGTCCATAGAGCTCTGTACCTCCCGTTTCTTCAAGACTTTCCTAAAATGGGCCATAACATTGTCATTGAAATAGTCACAAACACGGCTTGCAACAGCTGTGTCAGGGTGATTTTTCATCTATAAAGGTTTGCAGTTCAAACCACCATGCACAATTTCCTTATCTTTGAAGTAGGCACAATGGATTCCACAACTGGCATAGGCTTCTCAGGGATAGCCCCAAACCCTTCAAAATCATTTCTTAATTTCCATACTAATTCACACCTTTTTACCACAGGTTTGGCATAGAAGCTTTCTTGGGGCCCATGGTCACTTATTTTCCAGAAACACCACCGAAAACACTGTAATAATACTAGAATAATTCCGAGTGTATGCTTGGATGTTACCGCGGAGGCTGGCTGGTAAACAATGGGACGGCCGGCACATGTGAGGGCACATTGGACGCGTCTCAGACGAAAATCGGTATGCGGGTTTTTAATCGGTATGCGGGGCAAAAATTTTGCGATAAAAGTAATCGTTATGCGGAAAAATCGCTATGCGATGCCATCGTTATGCGGGGGTCCACTGTATAGTCAAAGTTAGACAGGAAATGGCAGACACTTCCACTGCTGCCTCTGCCACCATATTATGGCCTATTTTATTCATTCTAGAGTATATATCATGTTTCTGTGTTGGTTATATTGTTTATTATGTTTCTTATGACTGTTTTGGTCATATATATACGTTTTACGACCCAGTGTTTTGGACGTATATATACTCAATAATTCTAGCGGCTTCAAATCAAGCAGGAGAAAGCTAGTGGGCCCACATGTGAGAGAATGGGTCTGTGTGGTCAGTGTGCACCACATAAAAAAAATCCTGCAGCACAGTGCATGAGAAAAAAACTGATTGTTTTTTGGATTAAAACTCCGACTTTGAGGTGTATTTTCATATAGTATTTATCGTTGTATTCTCGTATTCATGGTCTCACATGATAAAATGGAAAACGTATTGCAGAAATAGAGATGATTTTGATTAGTTTCATGATGAAAACGACCTTGAAATTGAGCTCAAAGTAGCGGAAATGTTCGATTTTTACTAGTGTTCAAGAGTAAGCAAATCACACCACACGTCCAATACATGTCAACTGGGGAGTCTAATATTCTTTCACTAGTGCACTGATATTATTTATACCATTTTTACAATAATGCATTAGTCTGCATAACAGTAAACTTTGTATTTTTTGTTTGAATAAAAAATCAAAATAGAAAGCAGTAGTAATATAAGAGGGGCCTAGAGACGTGACTAATGAATAGAGGATATGTTATTTTAGTGCCAAGAATGTCTACATTGTTTATTCTGGACCCTATTTTGAAATTGGCATCTTTTTTAATTTGCATGAAATTGGCCAAATTGCCAATTTCTGACCACTTCATTGGATAGTTCAAATCGGTAAATGGGCAGTTTCTTGTACTCAGTTGATAGAATAAATGGAGTTCTGAAGAAATAACTATGTGTTTGGTCAACTGGAACAATGGAATTGGCCAAAAACAGGGCTCAAAGTCGGCAAAATCGCCCATGTGTATATGTCGCCGAGACCGCTAACTTCATGGGAGCGTAATTCCGCGAGTTTTTTACTAAATTTTGTACTTTCGATGTCATTACCATTGGGAAAAGATTCTCTATCATTTCATAAGAAAAAATAATTTTTTTTTCCAAAAATTTTGCAACATAGAATGACAGTTTCAGAAAGGGGCTTGCAACAGTCAAAGGGTTAAACTCATAAGTCAAGGTTCCACTGTATTAGGTTTAGTCAGCCCAAAATGCCTTGGTATGATAGTGGATTTCTTTGCACTTGCAAGTCAATATTGTAATTAAACATTGTAAACTATACATGGAAATAGACTCCTTAGAAAATGTCAGTCACACATTGTAAACTTTGCAAAGAAATAAAAATTTGAATTTTGAATTTGACCTCTAGCACTCCAAACGTAGATCAACATTTTGTTTTTCCTGCCCCCAAATTTGGCACGATTGGCCTGAGATGCCTGGTCTGTATAGAATGGGTCTTAGCACTTGGTGTGCACAGTATTAAAAAATCTAGAACCATTTAGTACCTTGTGGGAGCACCAGTTCAATTGAGTGCCAGTTAGAGCAAATAGCATGGTAAACACCAGGGATTCACTGATGCCATGTTGTATTAACACTCCCCTTGTAACCCTTAAACTGTCCAAATGTAGATCTACGTTCGCTCGCCCAGTGCTCCGAATATTTTGATTTTTTGTTATTAATCCTTTGACTGTTGCGGTCGTGTATACGTCTTACGAGCCAATGTGTTTGATGTATATATACTTAAAAATTCTAGCGGCTTCAGATCAAGCAGGAGAAAGCTGGTAGGCCCACATGCGAGAAAATGGGGGGTGTGTGTGGTCAGTGTGTGCATATGAAAAAAATCCTGCAGCATGCAGTGCATAATGAGAAAAAAAAACCTCCAACTGTGGTTTTGGATTAAAACGCCAACTTTGAGGTGTATTTTCGTATAGTATTTATGGTTGTAGTCTTGTTTTCTTGGTCTCATTTGATAGAATGGAAAACATATTGTAGAAATAGAAGTGATTTTGATTGGTTTTTACTATGAAAGGGATTTTGAAATGAAGCTCAAATTGGCAGAAATGTTTGATTTTTGCTGATGTTCAAGAGTAAACAAATTGCTCAATAAATGTCCAACTAGCCATTCTAATATGCAGTCACGAATGGATTGACATTATTTATACAATTATTACAATATTGCAGTAGTCTGCATAACAGTAAATCTACTATTTTTTGTGTGAATAAAAATTCAAAATAGAAAGCAAGATTATTATAACAGGGACCTAGAGATGTGACTGATGAACAGAGAAAATGTTACTTTAGTGCCAGGAATGTTTGCATTGCTCATTCTGGACCTATTTTGAAATTGACATATTTTTGAATTGGCATGAAATTGGCCAAATTGCCAATTTCTGATCACTTTATTGAGTAGTTGAAATTGGTAAATTTGCAGATTCTTGTACTCCATCGATAGAACAAATGGAGTTCTTAGATGAATGGTTCAGAGAACCGACATGTTGATAAATTAGACACATGTGCAACTCTTGGGTATCAATAAAGATACCCAAGAGTTGCACATGTGTCTAATTTATCAAATGGAGTTCTAAAGAAATAGTTAGGAGTTTAGTTGGCTGGAATAATGGTATTGGCCAAAAATAGGGCATAGGTCGCTAACTTCGTGAGAGCTTAATTCTGTAAGTCTTCCATCAAATTTCATACTTTTGGTGTCATTATTATCAGGAAAAGATTCTCTATTATTTCATAAGAAAAAATATTATTTTTTTTTCCAAATATTTTGCGACACCAGGAGACACTTCAGGATTTGGTGTTGCAACAGTCAAAGGGTTAAAGAGAGCCATTTTCTGTGTGTAATAAGACGAAAAAAAAAAATTAGGACCAGTATTTACCAAGATATAAGACCGCGAAGTTGGCGCTTGATGCTAACCTGACAGCAACATTGAGTCCTGCCACCTGCAGAAGTGTTGCTGATATACCTTTTTTCCTGATTTTATTTCAACCCTTTGAGGGTCGACAGGCCCTCTCAGAAACTTGTTCTCAGGGTTGGCCAAATTTCAAAAAAAAAAAAATGATCTTTTCTTATGAAAAAATAGAGTTTTTTTTTCTAAACATTATAGGATAAACAAAAAAATTTACCATCAATACTTACGGAGATATGGAGGCGTAAAGTTTGCAGAAAATGAGCCGCGTATGGCAACAGCGGCAACTGCCGCTCACCGGTAAACTTTGGTTTACTTGTATTTGAAGGTTTGTTGTTTTTTTCACTATTTTATTTTTTCACATAACTTATGTGGCCTATGAGACCAAAGTAAGGTGCAATGTACATATATACACTCGTTGTATACAACACAATAAGCACACAAACATAATTATCAATATATTGTTTACAAAACTTGTTTACAAAAACAAACAATACAAAACATTGTTTATTACTATTGTTCTCTAATATATATACCAATATACAGTCACTGAACATATTCCTATTAGTTCTGTAGCTTGTGGAACTCTTTGAAACATGGTGTCATACACAATGGTGTTTTATCTTTCTCCCTCATTCTATCTCTTTCAATCTGTCTCTTTCTATCTGTCTGTCTATCTCTGTCTCACAGGTACACATAAATACAAGTATACATAGTATAAATTACCTAGGATAACCCAAGAAATCCAGACAAAGTGCTGTACTCCGCTTGAAGATGTGAGTAAAAGTGATGACGCAGTCTTGTGGCTCTCTGAGACAGAGAGCTAGACAGATAGACAGGGAGCTTGACAGACAGACAAATAGACAGACAGAAATGTTAGTGTACCAGCAGAAACAAAGGGAGGGCGATGTTCATCTAATCTTTTATTATCAGTTCCACCCTCGTTTACGCTCATCAAAAGTCATCTCTTATCAGATGTTATCTCCCCTTATCTTGTCACTGTCATGGGGTGGATTTTTTTTTTCTTGCTTCAAGGGAAAAATATTATGACATCATCTTCTTCCTCTTCTTCCTCCTCCTCCTCTTCCTCATCCTTCTCCTCTTCTTCCTCTTCCCCCTACTCTTCCTCCTCCTCCTCCTCTTCCTCTTCCTCTTACTCTTCCTCTTCCTCCTCTTCCCCCTACTCTTCCTCCTACTCTTCCTCTTCCTCCTCTTCCCCCTAATCTTCCTCCTACTATTTCTCTTCCTCCTCCTCCTCCTCTTCCTCTTCTTCCTCTTCCTCCTACTCTTCCTCTTCCTCCTCTTCCTCCTCCTCGTCTTCCTCTTCTTCCTCTTCCTCCTACTCTTCCTCCTACTCTTCCTCCTCCTCTTCCTCCTCCTCCTCCTCTTCTTCCTCTTCCTCCTTTTCCCCCTAATCTTCCTCCTACTATTCCTCTTCCTCTTCCTCCTCTTCTTCCTCTTCTTCCTCTTCCTCCTACTCTTCCTCTTCCTCTTCCTCCTCTTCCTCCTCCTCCTCTTCTTCCTCTTCCCCCTACTCTTCCTCCTACTCTTCATCCTTCTCCTTCTCCTCCTCCTCCATAGTGTAAATTACCAGCAGTCGGCAGCTGTCAAAGTGACATATTGTCTCATTACTCACTCCCCCTCCCGCCTGTCAAAACAATGGAGTCGGATGCTGCTTCCCCTCCATTCTATCTAATTATCTTTCTCCCTCATTCTATATCTTTTAATCTGTCTCTTTTTCTATCTGTCTGTCTATCTCTGTCTCACAGGTACACATAAATGCAAGTATACATAGTATAAATTACCTAGGATAACCTAAGAAATCCAGACAAAGTGCTGTACTCCGCTTGAAGATGTGAGTAAAAGTGATGACGCAGTCTTGTGGCTCTCTGAGACAGAGAGCTAGATGAATAGACAGATAGACAGGGAGCTTGACAGACAGACAAATAGACAGAAATGTTAGTATACCAGCAAAAACAAAGGGAGAGCGATGTTCATCTAATCTTTTGGTATCAGCTACACCCTCATTTACCCTCATCAAACGTCAGCACTTATCAGATGTTATCTCCCCTTATCTTGTTTCTGTCATGGGTGAACATTTATTATTACATATTATTATTATTATTATTATTACCTATTATTATTATTATTATGTATTATTATTATGTATTATTATTATTATGTATTATTGTTATTATTACGTATTCTTCTTCTTCTTCCTCCTCCTCTTCTTCCTCCTCCTCCTCCTCTTCTTCCTCCTCCTCCTCTTCCTCCTCCTCCTCTTCTTCCTCCTCCTCCTCCTCCTCCTCCTCCTCCTCCTCCTCCTCCTCCTCCTCCTCCTCCTCCTCCTCCTCCTCCTCCTCCTCCTCTTCCTCCTCCTCCTCTGTCTCCTCCTCCTCTGCCTCCTCCTCCATTCTTGGAACAAGTTTGAAGAGCTTGTAGTTCATAATCACTATCACTATCATCACCAATGCTCACATCTGAGTCTGGGATTTGGGAAAATAGGAGTTTCCTCTTTGATTCTGGTACAACTGAACGTGAACAAGACGGCCCAGCACCAGAGGTGGAAGGCTGTGGGTTGCCTGGGTTTTCCTCACTATTACCCATATTATGGTCCATTAGTTTCAGTCAAAACCTCACCAGAACTTTGAAACTCATCTTCACTGTCACTTCCATCTGTATTAGAACTGTCACTGGGGAACAAAAGTGTCCCAATTCGCCGAGGAGTGAGGAACTTCTTACCGCCAGGCATGGTGGACATTGTGTACTATGATGGCATTCCCACAATGCACCACTGGGTCCCAAATTTTTTTCCTACTGCGCACACCCACCACACAGACCCATTCTCTCACATCTAGGCCTATCAGCCTTTTCCTGCGAGATTTGACAGTGCTAGAATTTATGCGTACTAGTATGTCAAAAACCCCTACGCGTAAGACGTACTAGTATGGCGGAAACCCTCAAAGGGTTAATTTATATAATTTTTATGTTCTGGTAATTTCAACTGATAATAGTTCTTGTGATTTCATAGACAATCTTTGTTCTGACACAGATACGTATTAGATACTGAAATAGTCACAAACACACTGACAGGTGAACATTTTCACCTGTCTTGGTCATTTACTATTGTCTACAACTATATACTCCAGCAATGTTTTAGACATGCTGGAGTATATATGAAACTCCTTGAAGCATGTTGTTTATGACGAGTGTCACTAATCTGCTGACAGTGCAGGGATGGGGTGAGTGACACTTGATGATCGTGCACTTCTGCATGGAACCCTGGCTTTATTTGTTTTTACTGTTGCACACAAACATTTATGTCTGTCTGTCTATATGTCTGTCTGTCTGTCTAGCTCTGCTTGTCTTTCTGTCTGCTTGTGTATCTCTCTTTGTCTGCCTGTCTTTCTGTCTGCCTTTGTGTGTCTGTCTTTATGTCTGCCTATCTTTGTCTGCATGTGTGTGTCTGTCTTTCTGTCTGCCTGTGTATGTCTGTCTTTCTGTCTGCCTGTGTATGTTTGTCTTACTGTCTGCCTGTGTTACTCTCCCAGGTCTATATATAACTATAAGTACATATATCCTTTCTTTCCAATTAGAGCGTAACAATTTTAGACAGAGAATGTGGGATAATAATAATCTTCAATAAAACTTATTTTAATGAAGTAGTAGTATAGTAATATAAAACATAAGGCATGTAAGATTATCCCATTATACAGTATCTTTGTAAAGAATGTTTACCGTAGGTTCTACTTCACGAAGTTTCCAAGACTCTGCCTTGAAATACGTATTTACAAAGAGACATTAAATCTGTACAATATGAGGTATATACAGATACTCCATCAGAGTAAAATATCTAGTCTTAATACTCGATCAGTCAGATAATTATACAATTTATCAGAATATACAAATTGAAGAAAACCAACAACAGTAAATTTTTAAGACCAGAGCAGGAGTGTTGAGTCATTAGCTGGTATCTGCACACTGACTCAAGCTCTACAGTGAGTGTAAAGGTTAGGTAGGTCACATGACTTTTACCACCACCTTGTTGACACAAAAAAGTGGGGAGGGGGTTATAACAACCAAACAGGGTTTATTAGTGATACTATTGGAGGTCTGGCTCCTTCTCTTTACCTTCCTCCGATACACAGACTGGTAACATAAAGTGACATAATATGCTAGAACTTAACCCAATGTGGCCACATAAAATCCAACTACACAAACAAATAATCTTAATAATAAGGGAAAGGTAGTAGAGGCACAACATCCTGTGTACTCACCTAGTTGTACTCATATAGTAGTGGTTGCAGGGGTTGAGTCACAGCTCCTGGCCCTGCCTCATCACTGGCCATTGCTAGGTCACTCTTCCTGATCCATGAACTTCATCATACCTCTTCTTAAAGCCATGAATGGATCCTGCCCCCACTACATTGCTTCCCAAACTATTCCACTTCCTGACTACTCTGTGACTGAAGAAATACTTTCTAACATCCCTGTGATTCATCTGAATCTTCAGCTTCCAACTGTGACCCCTTGTTGCTGTGTCCCATCTCTGGAACATTCTGTCTGTCAACCTTGTGTGTCTTAGTCTGTCTGCCTATGTTTATCTGTCTTTCTGTCTGCCTGTGTGTCTTGATCTTTCTGTCTGCCTGTATATGTCTGGCCTTCTGTCTGCCTGTGTGTCTGTCTTTCTGTCTTCCTGTGTGTGTGTGTCTTTCCTTCTGCTTGTCTCTCAGTCTCAGAGAGCGGCTCGTAAACCAACAGGTATTACACATGATGCAGAAGTTACTATGTGTATTACTTAATGGTTTCCTAGGTAATTTACACTATGTATAATAACTGTACTTATGTGTACATGTGAGAGAGAGACAGAGATAGAGACAGACAGAGATAGAGACAGATTTAGATAAATTGACAGAGATATAGACAGACAGAAATATAGACAGAGATAGATACAGACAGAGACAGCCAAAGTCAGCCAGCCAGCCAGCCACCTAGCCACGAGCCACCAGCCAGCACACCTAGCCAGCCACCAGCCATAAGCCACCACCTAGCCACCAGCACCAGCCAGCCAGCCGCACCTAGGCCAGCCCAGCCACCAGCCAGCCAGCCAGCCACCAGCCACCTAGCCACCACCGCCAGCCACAGCCACCTAGCCAGCCAGCCACCAGCCAGCCAGCCAGCCAGCCAGCCAGCCAGCCAGCCAGGCCAGCCACCTAGCAGCCAGCCAGCCACCAGCCACCAGCCAGCACCACCTAGCCAGCCAGCCAGCCAGCCAGCCAGCCAGCCAGCCAGCCAGCCAGCCAGCCACCTAGCCAGCCAGCCAGCCAACCACCTAGCCAGCCAGCCAGCCAGCCAGCCAGCCACCTAGCCAGCCAGCCAGCCACCTAGCCAGCCAGCCAGCCACCTAGCCAGCCAGCCAGCCACCTAGCCAGCCAGCCAGCCACCTAGCCAGCCAGCCAGCCACCTAGCCAGCCAGCCAGCCACCTAGCCAGCCAGCCAGCCACCTAGCCAGCCAGCCATCCAGCCAGCCAGCCATCCAGCCAGCCAGCCAGCCAGCCAGCCAGCCAGCCAGCCACCTAGCCAGCCAGCCAGCCAGCCAGCCAGCCAGCCAGCCGAATACGTATTACACGTTCCTGAATCATTTCTCCTTACTTAGGGCATAGGTTATAGGACATTCTGGTAGGATGATACTACCAGTGGTATCAAAAATGGAAGGATGTTGCACAAATGTAACACATAGGTTATTATCGAGGTTTTTGATATTTCCTTGACCCCATGTGGCCACATCCATCACTTTCCTCTTAAAAGGGGAGTGTTAATACGACATGACAACAGTGAATCCCTGGTGTTTACCATGCTATTTGCTCTAGCTGGCACTTAATTGAACTGGTGCTCCCACAAGGTACTAAGTGGTCCCAGATTTTTTTAATACTGTGCACACTGGGTGTTAACCCTTTCAGGGTTGGTGCTGTACTAGTACGGCTTGCACGCCAGGGTTGGTGCCATACTAGTATGCATAAATTCTAGTACCTTCAAATCTAGCGAGAGAATGCTGGTAGGTCTACATATGAAAGAATGGGTCTATGTGGTCAGTGTGCAAAATATAAAAAAAAAACCTGCACTACACAGTGCATAATGAGAAAAAAAAAAAACTCTGACTGTGTTTTTGGTTTAAAACAGTGACTTTGCAATGTATTTTCGTATGCTATTTATGGTTGAACTCTAGTTTTCCTGGTCTCATTTTATAGAATGGAAGACATATTACAGAAATTGAGATGATTTTGATGGGTTTCACAAACAAAGAAAAGGACCTTGAAATTGAGCTCAAAGTAACAGAAATGTTCGATTTTTGCCAAAGTTCAAAAGTAAACAAATCATGCTACACGTCCAATACACGTCAACTGGTGAGTCTAATATACTTTCACAAGTGCGCTGATATTATTTATACCATATGAGAAGTTTTTACAAAGTAGAAGTGATGCAAGGAGGGAAGAGTATATGGAGAAAAAGAGAGAGGTTAAGAGAGTGGTGAAGAAATGTAAAAAGAGAGCAAATGAGAGAGTGGGTGAGATGTTATCAACAAATTTTGTTGAAAATAAGAAAAAGTTTTGGAGTGAGATTAACAAGTTAAGGAAGCCTAGAGAACAAATGGATTTGTCAGTTAAAAATAGGAGAGGAGAGTTATTAAATGGAGAGTTAGAGGTATTGGGAAGATGGAGGGAATATTTTGAGGAATTGTTAAATGTTGATGAAGATAGGGAAGCTGTGATTTCGTGTATAGGGCAAGGAGGAATAACATCTTGTAGGAGTGAGGAAGAGCCAGTTGTGAGTGTGGGGGAAGTTCGTGAGGCAGTAGGTAAAATGAAAGGGGGTAAGGCAGCCGGGATTGATGGGATAAAGATAGAAATGTTAAAAGTAGGTGGGGGATATAGTTTTGGAGTGGTTGGTGCAATTATTTAATAAATGTATAGAAGAAGGTAAGGTACCTAGGGATAGGCAGAGAGCATGCATAGTTCCTTTGTATAAAGGCAAAGGGGACAAAAGAGTGCAAAAATTATAGGGGGATAAGTCTGTTGAGTATACCTGGTAAAGTGTATGGTAGAGTTATTATTGAAAGAATTAAAAGTAAGACTGAGAATAGGATAGCAGATGAACAAGGAGGCTTTAGGAAAGGTAGGGGGTGTGTGGACCAGGTGTTTACAGTGAAACATATAAGTGAACAGTATTTAGATAAGGCTAAAGAGGTCTTTGTGGCATTTATGGACTTGGAAAAGGCGTATGACAGGGTGGATAGGGGGGCAATGTGGCAGATGTTGCAGGTGTATGGTGTAGGAGGTTGGTTACTGAAAGCAGTGAAGAGTTTTTTCGAGGATTGTGAGGCTCAAGTTAGAGTATGTAGGAAAGAGGGAAATTATTTCCCAGTAAAAGTAGGCCTTAGACAAGGATGTGTGATGTCACCGTGGTTGTTTAATATATTTATAGATGGGGTTGTAAGAGAAGTAAATGCGAGGGTCTTGACAAGAGGCGTGGAGTTAAAAGATAAAGAATCACACAAAGTGGGAGTTGTCACAGTTGCTCTTTGCTGATGACACTGTGCTCTTGGGAGATTCTGAAGAGAAGTTGCGGAGATTGGTGGATGAATTTGGTAGGGTGTGCAAAAGAAGAAAATTAAAAGTGAATACAGGAAAGAGTAAGGTTATGAGGATAACAAAAATATTAGGTAATGAAAGATTGGATATCAGATTGGAGGGAGAGAGTATGGAGGAGGTGAATGTATTCAGATATTTGGGAGTGGACGTGTCAGCGGATGGGTCTATGAAGGATGAGGTGAATCATAGAATTGATGAGGGGAAAAGGGTGAGTGGTGCACTTAGGAGTCTGTGGAGACAAAGAACTTTGTCCTTGGAGGCAAAGAGGGGAATGTATGAGAGTATAGTTTTACCAACACTCTTATATGGGTGTGAAGCATGGGTGATGAATGTTGAAGCGAGGAGAAGGCTGGAGGCAGTGGAGATGTCATGTCTGAGGGCAATGTGTGGTGTGAATATAATGCAGAGAATTCGTAGTTTGGAAGTTAGGAGGAGGTGCGGGATTACCAAAACTGTTGTCCAGAGGGCTGAGGAAGGGTTGTTGAGGTGGTTCGGACATGTAGAGAGAATGGAGCGAAACAGAATGACTTCAAGAGTGTATCAGTCTGTAGTGGAAGGAAAGCAGGGTAGGGGTCGGCCTAGGAAAGGTTGGAGGGAGGGGGTAAAGGAGGTTTTGTGTGCGAGGGGCTTGGACTTCCAGCAGGCGTGCGTGAGTGTGTTTGATAGGAGTGAATGGAGACAAATGGTTTTTAATACTTGACGTGCTGTTGGAGTGTGAGCAAGGTAACATTTATGAAGGGGTTCAGGGAAACCGGCAGGCCGGACTTGAGTCCTGGAGATGGGAAGTACAGTGCCTGCACTCTGAAGGAGGGGTGTTAATGTTGCAGTTTAAAAACTGTAGTGTAAAGCACCCTTCTGGCAAGACAGTGATGGATGAATGATGGTGAAAGTTTTTGTTTTTCGGGCCACCCTGCCTTGGTGGGAATCGGCCAGTGTGATAATAAAAAAAAAATATTTCTACACTAATGCAGTAGACTGCATAACAGTAAATCTTCTATTTTTTTGAGAATAAAAATTCAAAGTGGAAAGCAAAAGAATTGTAACAGAGGCCTGGGGACATGACTAATGAAAAGAGGAAATGTTTCTTTAGTGCCAGGAATGTCTGTCTTGTTTATTCTGAACCCTATTTGGAAATTGGCATCTTTTGAAATTTGTGTGAAATTGGCAAAATTGCCAATTTCTGACCACTTTATTGGATAGTTGAAATTGGTAAATGGGTAGTTTCTTGTACTCATTCAATAGAAAAAATGGAGTTCTAGCGAAATAGTTATGATTTTTGTCGACTGGTACGTTGAAATTGGCCAAAATAGGGCTCAAAGTGGGCGATATCACCGAAGCATAAACATCGTTAAGATCACTAACTTTGCGAGAGCATAATTCTGTAAGTTTTCCACCAAATTTCTTACTTTTGGTGTCATTATGATTGGGAAAAGATTATCATTTCATAAGAAAAAATAATTATTATTTTTTTTTCGAAAAATTTCCGACCCTGAGAACAAGTTTAGGAGTGGGCCTGCCGACCCTGAAAGGGTTAAGACCCATTCTATTCTCACCAAGCATCTCAGGGCAATCATGCCAAATTTTAAGGCAGGAAAAATAAAATGTAGATCTACGTTTGGTACAAACATCGATCTATGCTTGGACAGTTTAAGGGTTAAGAGGAAAGTGATGTTGACCTTGAGATGGATGTGGCCACATGTGGTCGAAGAAATGTCACATACCTTGATAATAACCCATGTGCAACATTTGTGCGAAATCCTTTCAATTTTGATACCACTGGTAGTGTCATCCTGTCAGAATGTCCTACAACTAATGCATTAAGTAAAGAGATACAACTCTGGAACATGTGTAATATGTGTTCGGTAGGCTGGGTGGGTGGGTGTCTGATTGACTTTGGCTGTCTGTATCTCTGTCTGCCTGTCTCTATCTATGTCTCTGTCAATGTCAGTATACAGGTCTCCCTCAACATTCGCGAGCGTTAGGGGGTCAAGGCCTCGCAAATGTTGAAAAATCGCGAATGTTTGGTGCCCCAATATATTGTAGGGAAATGTAATACAATACTGCTTCCTTAACTTGTTGAACCATGAACAATCATAAAATACATGAAAACGTCGTAAATTGTACTAAATACATACATGTTATAGTTTAATAACATGTATGTTATTAAATACCACTGCCTCCACCACTGCCTGCAAGTCCCTACTACCCTCCCTCCAACCCCTGCAACTGGCAGCCAGCCCTCCCACCACTGTGTGGTGAGTGTTTTGTTTGTTCATTATTTGCTATTAAACTACAGTATAAATAATGTCAACCCATTCATGACTGCATATTGGAATGGCTATTTGGAGAGGTGTTGGAGGTGACATCACATGTTTACTCTTGAACACAGCAAAGAATCAAGCATTTCTGCTACTGCTAATAATAACAATCGTAATAACAACAATAATAATAATAATAATAATAATAATAATAATAATAAATACGATAGAATTGAAGAAGGAAATTGTACAAAAATATGAGGGTTGAAGTCACTAAAGACACCCTTCTCCTGCATTATTCTTACTGAGACCTGGCTTAAGCAGGACACAATTGATATCTACCCACTGCCAGGATACACAGCAATCCACAACTGCAGACCATACCAAGTTGGGGGTGGTACTGCAATCTATTACTCTTACCATCTATCTTGTATTAGCACTAATTGCTTTAGTGATGAATATGGGGAATACATTTTTGCTAATTTTACTGTAAAAAACCTTAAGACGCCTATAACAATCAGTGCCATATACCGGATACTCCACACAAACATCCCAAACTTCAGTGAGAATCTAAAGTCACTAATAACAAACAGACAAATGAACAAGCACCACCTTCTCTTAGCTGGAGACTTCAATATCAACCTTGGCCTACCAGATGATCAGACTGTAACTGATTTCATCAACAATATGAACAACACACTCCTCATACCAACAATAGCTAAACCAACCAGGCTGACTGAGACAAGTGCAACCATAATAGACCACATATGGACCAATATACTAGCCCCCCTTAAATCAGGGATAATCACAGACAGCACTACTGACCTCTACCCAACCTTCCTCTTAACAAACATTAGTAAGCCACCACTGGAATACAACAAAGTTTCATTTAGACTCCATGACGAGGCCTCAATAAGGAATTTCACAGCAGACATAGAGACTGTTGACTTGCCTACAGAATTCTCCAATGCCAATGGAGTTGACGATTGGACAGGCATTTTTCTTAACAAAATACTTAGACTATACAACAAACATTGTCCTATAAAAACGAAACAGATCATGAATAAACGGCTTGGTTGCCCATGGCTAACCAGCAGCATTCTGAAACCCATTGATAAGAAACACCAATGTGAAAAGCAATATAGACAGGGCTTAATACACAAAGATATTCTTGAACACTATTCAACAGTTCTCACCAAATTAATAAAGAAAGCCAAACTGTACTACTCCAGCAGATTCACTGACACAAGAGGAGATATAAAAAAGACCTGGAAAACACTTTCCCAGATTCCGGGGACCCACAAACTGAAAAAAAAACAAGAATATTGTTCTAACTAAACCTCATGAAACACCACTGCATCCCACTGATACAGCTAACAAGATACATGTAAATGACTTCTTCTTAAACATAGGATCTAATCTCCCCAGTAAAATCCCACATACCAATGCCCGTACCGGGGACTATCTAGATGGGAATTTCCCAAATTCCTTCTATCTTGTACCAACTGAGCCCACGGAAGTCACCGCGATCATAAAGTCATTTAAAAATAACTTGGGGAATCTGTCTCACGTCCCACCATTATTGTACAAGCGAGGTGCCCATGTCCTTTCGCATGCTATTACATTACTTTTTAACAAGTCACTAGAAACTAGCACTTTCCCGACGCTACTCAAGACTGCAAGGGTTACACCAATACATAAAGTTGGTGACCCTACAGACGTAAGCAACGATAGGCCAATATCAAACTTACCATTGCTATCCAAAATCTTCGAGAAACTCGTGCACAGGAGACTATATTCATTTATAACGGCACAAAACATACTCAATGCCTGCCAATTTGGATTCAGGAAAAATAAAAGCACCTATGATGCAGTTATAAAAATGCTAGAGCTGCTTTAAACAGCATTGGAAAATAAGGAATATCCGCTAGGAATTTTTATTGACCTAAGAAAAGCGTTTGACACAGTAGACCACGGCATCCTACTCCACAAACTTGACCACTATGGTATAAGAGGCCATGCGCTTGCATATTTTAAATCCTACCTTTCTAATAGGTATCAGTATGTCACCATTAAAAACACAGCCTCATCAATACGGCCACTTGATAATGGAGTTCCACAGGGAAGTGTCCTTGGACCCCTGCTCTTCCTCATTTACATCAATGATCTTCCAAACATATCCCAACACCTGAAACCCATTCTCTTTGCTGACGACACTACTTATGTCATCTCCCACCCTAATCTTGCCACCCTTAACACCATTGTTAACAACGAGCTGCTCAAAATATCGACTTGGATGACAGCCAATAAACTTACACTTAACCCCTTGACTGTCGCAACCCCCAATCCTGAGGTGTCTCCTGGTGTCGCAAAATTTAAAAAAAAAAAAAAAAAAAAAAAAAATTCCTATGAAATGTTACAGAATCTTTTCGTGATTGTAATGACACCAAAAAAAATAAATTTGATGGAAAACTGACAAAATTATGCTCTGGCAAAGTTAGTGACCTTGGTGATATTTACAAATCGGTGATTTCGCCCACTTTGAGCCCTATTTTCGGCTAATTTCATTATACCAGTCGACCAAACTCATAGCTATTTCTTTAGAACTCCATTCTTTCTATCGAATGAGTAGAAGAGACTGCCCATTTACCGATTTCAACTACCTAATAATGTGGTCAGAAATTTGCAATTTGGCCAATTTCACGAAAATTAAAAAATATGACAATTTCAAAATAAGGTCCAGAATGACAATGCAGACTTTCCTGGCTCTAAAATAACATTTTCTTTGTTCATCAGTCATGTCTCCAGGCCCCTCTGATATTACTCTTGCTTTCTATTTTGATTTTTTATTCAAACAAAAAATAGAAGACTTACTATTATGCAGACTACTGCAACACTGTAATAAGTGTATAAATAACATCAACCCATTCATGACTGCATATTAGAATGGCTAGTTGGACATTTATTGGACATTGACATCATTTGTTTACTTTTGAACATTGGCAAAAATCAAACATTTCCCCTATTTTGAGCTCCATTTCCAGGTTCTTTTTATAGTAAAATCAGTCAAAATCACCTCTATTTCTATAATATGTTTTCCATTCTATCAAATGAGACCAAGAAAACGAGAATACAACCATAAATACTATACGAAAATAGACCACAAAGTCGGCATTTTAATTAAAAAAATGGTTGGAGTTTTTTTATCTCATTATGCACTGCGTGCTCAAGGATTTTTTTTATATGGTGCACACTGACCACATAGACCCATTCTCTCACATGTGGGCCTACCAGCATTCTCCTGCTTGATTTGAAGCCGCTAGAATTTATGAGTATATATACGTCAAACACAGTACCTCGTAAGACATATATATATGGCCGCGACAGTCAAAGGGTTAACACTAGCAAAACCTACTATATTATGTTTGGTAGCAGAGCAGGTGTTGCGCAACTTAACTTTAAGATCGACAACACTCTAATTGCCAGACATAATGAGGGCAAATTCCTTGGCCTATACCTCGACAACAACCTAAATTTCAGCACCCATATCCAACACAACAAAAAAAGTATCCAAAACGGTGCGGATCCTCTCCAAGATACGATACTACGTGCCGCAAACTGCCCTTCTCACACTATACCATTCACTTGTATATGCATACCTCACCTATGCTCTCTGTGCCTGGGGTTCAACTGCAGCAACACACCTAAAGCCAATAATAACCCAACAAAAAGCCGCAGTAAGAATAATCACTAAATCCCATCCCTGGCAACACCACCCCCCACTCTTCATAGATCTAAACTTACTCCCTGTTCAGAACATCCACACTTACTGCTGTGCAATCTATATCTACAGGACCTTAAATTCCAATATTAACCTTGACCTAAAATGCATTCTTGATAGTTGTGACAGGATCCAAAGGCATAACACCAGACACAAACATCTCTATGACATTCCCCGTGTTCGACTAAACCTTTACAAAAATTTAATGTATTTCAAAGGACCTAAAATCTGGAACACCCTACCTGAAATCTCTAGAACTGCAGACACATTCATCACTTTCAAAACTACAGTTAGAAAACATCTTATCTCCCTGATCCACCCCGACAACTAACTACATGATAACCACCTGGTGGTTCACAATTACACTCACTCACCCACTGACTATAAACCCAGAAATACTAATCTTAATCTCAAAATAATAAATCCTATCTAGTCATAAGTTTGCCTATGATACTTCAGTATAGACACTTTGTATTGTGCCAAAACAAAAGCATTCACATTGCTAAACTCAGAAATTATGATGTAGTCACTTAGCCTTAATACCATAATCTGTAAGGATTTAATGTTAAGAATTAATCTAAGTCTGCTCGAAATGCCTAGCCAGGCTAGGTGTCCTAGTGGCCCCCTCTGTAATTAGTATTTTGTAACATGTAAACCACACAATACCCAAAACCTGTAAACCCCACATTGTAACCCTTATAGAGAAAAAACTTGAATTTGAATTTGAATAGTGGTGGAGGTAGTGATTGACACATTGTCAGTGTGGCTTTGTTTATGCTGGAGTGAGCATTAGTCTCCGTGCTCTTCCAAACATTTCTTAATAATTCATTGTGTTTGGTGCTTGTAGATTGAGTGTGACTGGAGTGGTTGAGGCAATGGTTGAGGCAGTGGTTGAGGCAGTAGTTGAGGCAGTGGTTGAGGCAGTGGTTGAGGCACCAGTTGAGGCAGTGGTCGAGGCAGTGGCTGAGGCAGCGGCTGAGGCATCGGTTGAGGCAGTGGTTGAGGCAGTGTTATTTAATAACATACCTGTTAATAATAATAATAATAATAATAATAATAATAATAATAATACATGTTATTAATAATAACATGTACTATTATTATTAATAACATATATGTTAATAAATACCACTGCCTCAACTGCTGCCTCTACCACTGCCTCTACCATTGCCTCAACCGCTGCCTCAACCACTGCCTCACCCACTGCCCCACCCACTGCCTCAACCGCTGCCTCAACCACTGCCTCAACCGCTGCCTCAACCACTGCCTCAACCACTGCCTCAACCGTTGCCTCACCCACTGCCTCTACCACTGCCTCTACCACTCCAGTCGCACTCAATCTACAAGCACCAAACACAATGAATTATTGTGAAATGTTTGGAAGAGCATGGAGACTAATGCTCACTCCTGCATAAACAAAGCCACACTGACGATGTGTTAACCACTCCCTCCACTACTGCTTCAACCCTCATATTTTTGTACAATTTCCTTCTTCAATTCTATCGTATTTATTATTTTTATTATTATTACACCTACCATCCGACTTACGACCTGCTCAACATACGTCCACTCGACTTACGACCGTGCATCTGGCAGCTGGGCTGGGCCGGCTGATGCACACCACTGTACAATATTTGACAATACTTGCGGCGGCAATGCGTCATGCAGGCAGCATCTGTTTGAGTAACCCTGTCCTATCAGCAGCATCATACTGTATTAACTGTACTAACTGGACAGTAAATTTCACCATGGCCCCTAAGATGAAGTCTGAATCTTGCACTGGAGATTGTGGCAATTAAGGCTCTTACTCTCGATCTATCTATTTGTTTTCACTGTTGCACATAAACCTGTCTGTATCTGTCTGCCTGTATATCTGTGTATCTCTGTGTGTCTGTTTATCTGTCTGTCTACCTCTGTGTCTGTCTTTCTGTCTACCTGTGTCTCTGTCTACCTGTGTGTCTGTCTTTCTGTCTGCCTGTGTGTCTGTCTTTGTCTACCTGTGTGTGTCTTTCTGTCTGCCTATGTGTCTGTCTTTATGTCTATCTGTGTGTGTCTTTCTGTCTACCTGTGTGTCTGTCTACCTGTGTGTCTGTCTACCTGTGTGTCTCTCTACCTGTGTGTCTGTCTACCTGAGTGTCTGTCTGTCTACCTGTGTCTGTCTGTCTGTCTTTCAGTCTGCCTGTCTGTCTCAGAGCCATTTATTAAGAGTGTAATTGGTCTTGAAGATACCATATTAATAATGATAATAACACAATAATAATCACTGAGGCGCATTAAATGTGTATAAAACGTTGATGTAGACATTTTGTTTTTCCATCTATGATTTCTTTTTCAAAATTATATAATAAACATGCTACATAACATATAAATAAACAAATATGAGATGTTTTTCTGATCGGCTTGACAGAGTGAACAGGAACCATTCCTGTCCGGGCTGGTAACAACAACAACAACGTTTGTTTACATAACTAGTGAACATTCTACACTCTCATTTATCATTTAATCTTGTTTACTCACCTCTCATTCTACATTAAGACTACAGATATTTTAAGGTAAGTAATGAGTGGACACGATTATTATGTTATAGTTTAATAATAATATTACTAATATTAGTACATATGTATTATTGTAATAATAATAATAATACAGTGGACCCCCGCATACCGTACGCATCGCATACCGTACAATCCGCATACCGCTCGCTTTTATCACAAAAATTTTGCCTCGCATGCCACCCAAAAACCCGCTCACCGCTCTTCGTCCGAGACGCGTCCAATGTGTGCCCTCAGGCAGCCTCACATGTTCCGCCGGTGGCATTGTTTACCAGCCAGCCTCCGTGGTAACATCCAAGCATACAATCGGAATATTTCGTATTATTACAGTGTTTTCGGTGCTTTATCTGGAAAATAAGTGACCATGGGCCCCAAGAAAGCTTCTAGTGCCAACCCTACAGCAATAAGGGTGAGAATTCCAATAGAGATGAAGAAAGAGATCATTGATAAGTATGAAATTGGAGTTCGTGTCGCCGACCTGGTCAGGTTGTACAAGAAACCCAAATCAACCATCGCTACTATTGTGGGCAACAGAAAGGCAATCAAGGAAGCTGTTCTTGCCAAAGGTTTAACTGTGTTTTCGAAACAGAGATCGCAAGTGATGGAAGATGTTGAGAGACTCTTATTGGTGTGGATAAATGAAAAACAGCTAGCAGGAGATAGCGTCTCTCAAGTGATCATAAGCGAAAAGGCTAGGAAGTTGCATGAGGATTTAATTAAAAAAATGCCTGCAACTAGTGATGATGTGAGTGAATTTAAGGCCAGCAAAGGTTGGTTTGAGAGATTTAACCCTTTCAGGGTCCAAGGCCCAAATCTGGAGTCACGCACCAGTGTCCAAGAATTTTAAAAAAAAAAATTTGTTATTTTTTCTTATGAAATCATAGAGAATCTTTTTGTGAAGGTAATAAAACAAAAAGTACGAAATTTGGTGGAAAATTGACGAAATTATGCTCTCGCGAATTTTGATGTGTCAGCGATATTTACGAATCGGCGATTTTGCCGATTTTGACTCCCATTTTAGGCCAATTACATTATTCCAATCAACCAAATTCTTAGCTATTTCACTAGTATTACTTCTATTCTATCGATTGAGCACAAGAAATCGCCAAGTCAACTGTTTCAACTACAAAATAAAGTGATCGGAAATTGTTAATTTGGCCAATTTAACACAAAGTTCAAAATATTCCAATTTCAAAATAGGGTCCAGAATGAACAATGTAGGCATTCCTGGCACTAAACTAACATTTCCTCTGTTCATTAGTTACGTTTTGAGGCTTTACAAATAAATTCCATTTTGATTTTTTATTCACATAATGAATTTTTATTCGCACCAAAAAATAGAAGATTTACTGTTATGCAATACTGTAATAATTGTATAAATATCATCACCATATTTGTGAATGTATATTAGACCCACCAGCTGGCGTGTATTAGACGTGTGAGGTCGTTTGTTTACTCTTGAATATCGGCAAAAATTTAACATTTCTGCTACTTTGAGCTCAGTTTCAAGCCAATTCCAGTGCTAAAACCAATCAAAATCATCTCTATTTCTGTAATATGTCTTCCATTCTATCAAATGAGACCAAGAAATCGCAAATACAACTATAAAAAACATACGAAAAAACACTGCAAAGTTGCTGTTTTAATCGAAAAATCATGATTTCATTTTTTTTCTCTCATTATACACAGTGTGCTGCAGGATCTGTTTTATGTGGTGCACACAACCACATAGATGTATTCTCTCATATCTAGGCCCAAATGTACCACTCACAGTTTATCAGAGTGAGCTGAGCTCATGGCGTAGATCTACGGTTTGGACCCTGAATGTAAAGCCGTA
Source organism: Cherax quadricarinatus (assembly GCF_026875155.1). Taxonomy (NCBI): domain Eukaryota; kingdom Metazoa; phylum Arthropoda; class Malacostraca; order Decapoda; family Parastacidae; genus Cherax; species Cherax quadricarinatus. Next base: position 58,574,890 of record NC_069421.1, read on the forward strand.
GATCTACGGGACGGACCTGAAAGGGTTTTAAAAAGCGTAGTGGCATACATAGTGTGATAAGGCATGGTGAGGCTGCCAGTTCGGACCACAAAGCAGCTGAAAAATATGTGCAGGAATTTAAGAAGTACATAGACAGTGAAGGACTGAAACCTGAACAAGTGTTTAATTGTGATGAAACAGGCCTGTTTTGGAAGAAAATGCCAAGCAGGACCTACATTACTCAGGAGGAAAAGGCACTCCAGGACATAAGCCTATGAAAGACAGGCTTACTTTGTTGATGTGTTCCAATGCTACTGGTGATTGCAAAGTGAAGCCTTTATTAGTGTATCACTCTGAAACTCCCAGACCGTTCAGGCAAAAGAATGTCCTCAAGGAGAATTTGTGTGTGCTGTGGAGGACAAACAGTAAGGCATGGGTCACTAGGGACTTTTTCTATGACTGGTTACACCATGCATTTGCCCCCAATGTGAAAGATTACCTAACTGAAAAGAAATTAGAACTTAAGTGCCTCCTGGTGTTAGACAATGCCCCTGGTCATCCTACAGACGTGGCAGAGTGACTTTATGGGGACATGAAATTCATTAAGGTGAAGTTAGACAATGCCCCTGGTCATCCTACAGACGTGGCAGAGCGACTTTATGGGGACATGAAATTCATTAAGGTGAAGTTTTTGCCTCCTAATACCACTCCTCTCCTGCAGCCCATGGACCAGCAGGTTATTGCAAACTTCAAAAAACTGTACACAAAAGCTCTGTTTGAAAGGTGCTTTGTAGTGACCTCAGAAACTCAACTGACTCTAAGAGAGTTTTGGAGAGAGCACTTTAATATCCTCAATTGTGTAAACCTTATAGGTAAGGCTTGGGAAGGAGTGACTAAGAAGACCTTGAACTCTGCTTGGAAGAAACTGTGGCCAGAATGTGTAGACAAAAGGGATTTTGAAGGGTTTGAGGCTAACCCTGAGAGGATTATGCCAGTTGAGGAATCCATTGTGGCATTGGGAAAGTCCTTAGGGTTGGAGGTTAGTGGGGATGATGTGGAAGAGTTGGTGGAGGAGGACAATGAAGAACTAACCACTGATGAGCTGATAGATCAACTTCAACAGCAAGAGGCCAGACCTGAGGAAACTGGTTCAGAGGAGGGGAGAGAGAAATTGAAGAAGTTGCCTACTATAAAGATTAAGGAAATCTGTGCAAAGTGGCTTCAAGTGCAAACCTTCATGGATGAAAATCACCCTCACACAGCTATTGCAAGCCGTGCTGGTGATTATTACACTGACAATGTTGTGAAACACTTTAGGGAAGTCATAAAGGAACGAGAGGTACAGGCCACTATGGAGAGATATGTTGTGCGAAAGAAGTCCAGTGACTCTGAAGCTGGTCCTAGTGGCATTAAAAGAAGAAGGGAAGTAACCCCAGAAAAGGACTCGACACCTCAAGTCTTAATGGAAGGGGATTCCCCTTCTAAACACTAACACTCTCTCTCCCCTCCTCCCATCCCATCAATCATCACCAGATCTTCAATAAAAGTAAATGTCATGTAATTGTGCATGCCTTTTTCAGTTTGTGTGTATTAAAATTAACATTTCATGTGGTAAAAAAATTTTTTTTTCATACTTTTGGGTGTCTTGCACGGATTAATTTGATTTCCATTATTTCTTATGGGGAAAATTCATTCGCATACCGAACATTTCGCATAACAACCAGCCCTCTTGCACGGATTAAAGTCGCTATGCGGGGGTCCACTGTAATAATAATAATAATAATTATTAATATTATTATTAATTTAGGGCACTGGGGCACAGATCCACTGTATAGCACTTTGTCTGGATTATTTGGGTTATCCTAGGTAATTTATACTATGTATGATAACTTGACTTACGTGTACCTGTGAGAGAGAGAGAGAGAGATACAGAGAGAGAGATACAGAGATAGAGAGAGAGAGATAGAGAGAGAGATACAGAGAGAGAGATACAGAGAGAGAGAGAGAGAGAGATAGAGAGAGAGATACAGAGAGAAAAGAGATATAGAGAGAGAGATACAGAGAGAGAGAGAGATATAGAGAGAGAGATACCAAAAAAAATTAAAATTTGATGGGAAAACTGACAAAATTATGCTCTGGCAAAGTTAGTGACCTGGTGATATTTACAAATCGGTGATTTCGCCCCTTGAGCTATTTCGGCTAATTTCATTATACCAGTCGGACCAACTCATAGCTTTTCTTTAGAAACTCCATTCTTTTCTATCGAATGAGTAGAAAGAGACTGCCCATTTTACGATTTCAACTACCTATTAATGTGGTCAGAATTTGCCAATTTGGGCCAATTCACGAAAATTTAAAAATTTGACAATTTCAAAATAAGGTCCAGAATGGCACAATGCAGGGACTTTCCTGGGCTCTAAAATAACAGTTTCTTTGTTCATCTCTCAGTCATGTTCTCAGGCCCCACCCCCCCCCCCCCCCCCCTCATATTACTACTTGCTTTCTATTTTGATTTTTTATTCAAACCTAAAAAATAGAAGACTTACTATTATTGCAGGACTACTGCATCACTGTATAAGGGTATAAATAAATATCCCATTTCATTACTGCATATTAGAATGGTAGTTTGGGACATTTATTGTGACATTGAACATCATTTGTTTTGCTTTGAACTTGGCAAAAAATCAAACATTTCCCTATTTTGAGCTCCCATTTCCAGGTTCTTTTTATAGTAAAAATCAGTCAAAATATCACCTCTATATTTCTATAAAATATGTTTTCCATTCTATCAAATGAGACCAAGAAAAACGGAAATTCAACCAATAATTCCTATACGAATAATAGACCACAAAAGGTCGGCATTCTTTTTAATTAAAAAAATGGTGGGAGTTTTTGTTTTATCTCATTATGCACTGCGTGCTCAAGATTTTTTTTATTGGTGCACCCATGTCCACTTAGACCCATTCTCTAACTAGTGGGCCTACCAGCATTCTTCTGCTTGATTTGGGAAGACGCTGAATTTATGAGTATATATACGTCAAAAACACAGTACTCCTTGTAAGAGCGTATATATATGGCGCGACATCAAAGGGGTTTGACATAGCAAAACCTACTTTATTTGTTTTTTGGTAAAGCAGAGCGGGTGTTGAGGCTACTTAACCTTTAAGATCGACAAACACTCTAATTGGCCAGACATAATGAGGGACAAATTCTTGGCTATACTCGACAACAACCTAATTTTCAGCATCCATATCCAAACACAACAAAAAAGGTATCCAAAACGGTGCGGATCCTCTCCAAGATACGTTTTTACTTGCTGCAAACTAGCCCTTCATTCACACTTATAACATTCAATTGTATATGCATTCCTCACCTATTTTGCTCTCTGTGCCTGGGGTTCAACTGCAGCAAACCCTAAAGCCAATATTAACCAACAAAAAGCCGCAGTAAGAATAATCACTAATTCCCATCCCTGGCAACACCACCCCCACTCTTCATAGATCTAAAAACTTACTTTCCCTGGTTCAGAACATCCACACTTACTGCTGTGCAATCTAATCTACAGGACCTTATATTCCAATAATTAAACCTTGACCTAAAATGCTATTTCTTGGTAGTTGTGACAGGGATCCAAGGCATACACCTGACACAAAATCTCTATGACATTTCCCGTGATTCGACCTAACCTTTACATATAATTTAATGTATTTCAAAGGACTAAATCGGGAAAACACCCTACTGATGAATATCTTCTAGAACTGCAGACACGCTATTCAATTCTTCAAAACTACGTTAGGAAATACACTCTTATCTAACTGATCCACCCCAACAACTAACTACATGATAACACCTGGTGGTTTCACAATTACACTCACTCACCCACTGACTTAAACCCGAATACTAATCTTATCTCAAAAAAAATAATAAATCCTATCTTAGTCATAAGTTGCCTATGATACTTCATTATAGAACCACTTTGTATTGTGCCAAAACAAAAGCATTCCATTGCATAAACTCAGAATTTATGATGTAGTCACTTTAGCCTTAATACCATAATCTGTAAGGGATTTAATGTTAAGGAATTAATCTAAGTCTGCTCGAAATGCCTAGCCAGGCTAGGTGTCATTGTGGCCCCCTATGTAATTAGTATTTTGCTAACATGTAAACCTCACAATACCCAAAAACTGTAAAACCCCACATTGTAACCCTTATAGAGAAAAACTTGAATTTGAATCTTGAATAGTGGTGGAGGTAGTGATTGAAGCATTGTCGTTGGCTTTGTTTATTGTGCTGGAGTGAGCATTTGTCTCCGTGGCTCTTCCAAAAATTTTTAATAATTCGTTGTTCGTTTGTGCTTGTAGATTGAGTGTGATGGAGTGGTTGAGGCAAATGGTTGAGCTGGGCAGTGTTTGAGGCAGATGTTGAGGCGTGGTTGAGGCAGTGGTTGAGGCACCAGTTGAGGCAATGGTCGAGGCAGTGGCTGAGGCAGCGGAGAGGCATCGGTTGAGGCCAGTGGTGAGGCAGTGTTATTTATAAACATAACTGTTAATAATAATAATAATAATAATAATAATAATAAATAATAAATTGTAATAATAATACATGTTATTTAAAAATAACATGTACTAGTATTATTAATAACATATATGTTTAAATAAAATACCACTGCCTCAACTGACTGCATCTACCACTGCTCTACCATTGCCCTCTAAACCGCTGCCTCAACCACTGCCTCACCCACTGCCCACCACTGCCTCAACCGCTTGCCTTCAACGCTGCCTCAACCGCTGCCTCAACCACTGCCTCAACAACTGCCTCAACCGCTGCCTCACACTGCCTCTACCAATGCCTCTACCACTCCAGTCGCACTCAATTTCAAGCACCAACACAATGAATTATTGTGAAATGTTTGGAAGAGCATGGAGACTTAATGCTCACTCCTGCCATAAACAAAAGCCACACACTGACGATGGTTGTTAACCACTCCCTCCTCAACTGCTTCAACCCTCATATTTTTGTTCTTTTCCTTCTTCAAAGTCTATCGTATTTAGTATGTTTTTTATTATTATTACACCCTTACCATCCGACTTACGACCTGCTCACATAGTCCACTTCGACTTCGGACCGTTTGCATTGGCAGCTGGGCTGAGGCGGCTGATGCAACCACCACTGTACAATATTTGGACATATATTGCGGCGGGCAATCAATGCGTTCTTGCAGGGCTAGAATCTGTTTGAGTAACCCTTGTCTTATCAGCCAGCACTCATACTGTATTAACTGTACTAACTGGACAGTAAATTTTCACCATGGCCCCTAAGATGAAGTGCTGAATATTGCCAACTGGAGATTGTGCGCAATTAGGCTCTTTACCTCTCGATCTATCTTTTTGTTCACTGTTGCACATAAAAACCTGTCTGTATCTGTGTGCTCTGTATATCTGTTGTATTCTCTTGTTGTGTCTGTTTATCTGTCTTGTCTACCTCTGTGTCTGTTCTTTCTGGTCTTCTGTGTCCTCTGGTATAACTGTGTGTCTGGTCTTTCTGTCTGCCTGTGTGTCTGTCTTTGTCTACCTGTGTGTGTCTTTTCTGTCTTGCCTATGTGGTCTGTCTTATGTCTATCTGTGTGTGTTCTTTCTTTCTAAACTGTGTGTTCTGTCTTACCTGGTGTCTGTCTACCTTGTGTCCTCCTCTACCTGTGTGTCTGTCTACCTGAGTGTCTGTCTGTACCTGTGTATGTACTGTTCTGTTTCAGTCTAGGCCTGTATGTCTCCAGAGCCATTTATAAGAGTGTATTGGTCTTGATGATACCATAATTAAATAATGATAATAACACTATAATAATTCACTGAGGCGCATTAAATGTGTATTAAAAACGTTGATGTTTTGAACATGTTGGTTTGCCATCTATGATTTCTTTTTCAAAATTATATAATAAACATGCTGACATAACATATAAATAAACAATATGAGATTGTTTTTCTCGATCGGCTTGACAGAGTGAACAGGAACCATTCTGTCCGGGCTGGTAACAACAAACAACAACGTTTGTTTACATAACTAGTGAACAATTATACAACTCTCATTTATCATTTAATCTTGTTTACTCCCTCTCATTTCTACATTAAGGACTACAGATTGATTTTAAGGTAGTAATGGAGTGGGAACTACGTTATTATGTTATAGTTTATTAATAATTATTATTTTTAATATTATGTACAAATATGTATAATTCGTATAAATAATAATAATACTGTGGACCCCCGCTTACCTGTACGCATCGCATACCTGTTCAATCCGCATACCGCTCGCTTTTATCGCAAAAATTTTGCTCGCATGCCAACACCAAAAAAACACGCTCACCGCTCTTCGTCCGAGAGCCGTCATGTGTGCCCGTATCAGGCCGCCTCACATGTTTACGCCGGTGGCACTTGTTTACAGCCAGCCTCCGTGAGTAACATACAAGCTGACAATCTGGAATAATTTCGTATTATTTACGTGTTTTAACGGTGCTTTTATCTGGAAAATAAGTGACCATGGCCCCATAGAAAGCTTCTAGTGACAAAACACTACATGCAATAAGGTGTGAGAATCCAATAGGATGAAGAAAGAGATCATTGATAAGTACTTTGAAATTGGAGTTCGTGTCGCGACTTAGTCAAGGTTGTACAAGAACCCCAAATCATCCATGATACTATTGTGAGGCAACAGAAAGGCAATCAAGTAGCTGTTTTGCAAAGGTTTAACTAGTGTTTTGAAAAACAGCGATCGCAAGTTGATGGAAGATGTTGAGTGACTCTTTTGGTGTGAATAAATGTAAAAATAACAGCTAGCAGGAAGATAGCGTCTCTCAATGTGATCATAAGCGTAAAAGGCTAGGAAGTTTGCATGAGATTTGAATTAAAAAAATGCCTGCAACTAGTGAGATGTTGAGTGATTTAAGCCAGCAAAGGTGGTTTGGAGAAGATTTAAGAAGAGTAGTGGCCATTACATAGTGTGATAAGGCATGGTGAGGCTGCCAGTTCGGACACAAAGCAGGGGCTGAAAAATATGTGCAGGTATTCAAGAAGTACATAGACAGTGAAGGACTGAAAACCTGAACAATGTTTAATTGTGATTTGCTAAACAGGCCTGTTTTGAAGAAAATGCCAAGCAGGGGGACCACATTACTCAGGAGGAAAAGGCAACAGCCCAGGAACATAAGCCTATGGAAAGACAGGCCTTAACTTTGTTGATGTGTTCCAAATGCTTTCCTGGTGATTGCAAAGTGAAGCCATTATTAGTGTATCACTCCTGAAACTCCCAGACCGGTTCAGGCAAAACTGAATGTCCTCACTGGAAGGAATTTGGTGTGCAGTGGGGACAACTGTAAAGGCCTGCGGTCACTAGGGAACTTTTTTCTATGACTGGTTACACCATGCATTTGCCCAAATGTTGAAAGCATTACCTAACGAAAAAAGAAATTAGTAATCTTAAGTGCCTCCTTGGTGTTAGACATGCCCACTGGTATTCCTACAGGGAAGTGGCAGAGTGACTTTATGGGGCATGAAATTCTGTAAGGTGAAGTTTATACAATATGCACCCTGGTCATTTCCTACAGTCGTGGCAGTACAGAGAGGGACTTTTATGGGGACATGAAATTCATAAGGTTGAGTTTTTTGCCTCCTAATTCCACTCCTCTCCTGCAGCCCATGGTCCAGAGGTTATATTGCAAACTTCAAAAAACTGTACACAAAAGCTCTTGTTTGGAAAAGGTGCTTTGTAGTGACTCAGACAACTCAAACTGGACTCTAAGGATAGTTTTGGAGAGAGCACTTTTATATTCTCAATTGTGTAAAACCTTATAGGTAAGGCTTGGGAGGGAGTGACTATGAAGACTCTTGACTCTGCTTGGAAGAAAACATGTGGCAAGAATGTGTTGAACAAAAGGGATTGTGAAGGGTTTGAGGCTAACCTGAGAGGATTTATGCCAGGTTGAGGGAAATCCATTGTGGCATTTGGAGAAAAGTCTTAGGGTTTGGAGGTTAGCTGGGGATGATGGGAAGGAGTTGGTGGTGGAGGAGAGGTACAATGAGAACAACCACTGATGAGGCTGATAGACAACTTCAACTAGCAAAAGGCCTGACATTGTGGAAAACTGTTCTAAGAGGTGGGGGTGAAGAGGAGAGAAATTGGAAGAAGTTGCCTTACTATAAGATTAGGAAATTCTGTGCAAATGTGGCTTGAAAGTGCAAACTTCATGGATTGAAATCACCCTCACACAGCTATGCAAGCCGTGATGGTCGGAATATTTACAATGGACAAGTTGTGAAAAACACTTTTGGGAAGTCATTAAAGGATCGAGAGGACAGGCCACTATGGAGAGATATGTTGCTGCGAAAGAAGTCCAGTGACTGTTGAAGAAAGTGGTTTCCTTAGTGCATTAAATGAAGAAGGGAAGTAACCCCAGAAAAAGGGACTCGAAACCTCAAGTCTTAATGGAAGGGGATTCCCCTTCTTAAACACTAAACACTCATCTCTCCCCTCCTCCCTTCCCCTTCAATCCATCACAGATCCTTCATAAAAGTTAAATGCTTGTAATTGTTGCATTGCCCTTTTTCTGTATTGTGTGTTATTAAAATTAACATTTTCATGTGGTTAAAAAATTTTTTTTTTTCATTACTTATGGGTGCTCTTGCACGGATTATTTGATTTTCCATTATTTCTTATGGCGGAAAAATTCATTCGCTACCGAAAATTTTCGCCATAACAACCAGCCCCTCTTGCACGGATTAAGTCGCTATGCGGGGGTCCACTGTTTAATAATATTTAATTATCTATGGATTTAATATTATTATTAATTTAGGGGCACTGGTGCACAGATTTCCACTGATATAGCTCTTTGTCTGGATTATTTGGGTTATCTAGGTAATTATTATCTATGTATGAATAACTTGACTTACGTGTTACCTGTGAGAAGGAGAGAGAGAGAGTAACAGTGAGAGAGATACAGAGATTGAGAGAGAGAGATAGAGAGAGAGATTAACAGGAGAGAAGATACAGAGAGAGAGAATACAGACAGAGAGAGAGATAGAGAGAGAGATACAGAGAGATGAGAGAGAGATAAGAGAGAGAGATACTGTCGAAGTGAGAGAGATATAGAGGAGAGAAGATACCAGAGAGAAGAGAGAGATACAGAGAGTAGTAGAGAGGACAGAAAAGGAGAGAGGAGATACAGAGTAGAGAGAGAGAGAGAGAGATAAGATTACAGAGAGAGAGAGAGAGAGAGAGATTCAGATATATTACTTGTATATGCAATAAGAAAGTCACAGTAAATAGGTGATTTACAGGAATTTTGCAAAAACAAACACTCTGAAAGATTAGAGTGAAATTCCAGCTGCTATTGTGACTACTCAAATTAATCAAGGAAACTATGAAAGTAATGCATCCAGGAAGCTATATAAGGGGGTTTGGTCGGCACCTCACTATCAGATCCCACCACACGGTTAAAACGTGACGCGCGGCGAGTCCATACTTGGAAAAGGTCCTTGGCACAACTACCCCACAAAAACTATTCTACCCAAGAAATAAGAAAATATTAAAAATTATTTGTCCAGTGTTATTATTAAATTCTTCCCATAGTCTATTAATTATAAATGCGATCCTTATTTATTAAACCAAGGAAATATTATATTATGTCAAAACTGCTTTTTATGAAACAAGATTCAATTATATTCTGTCGACCATGGACTTGCTTTGATCTACTACTTTCTCAACTTTTTGAAATATCAATTGGATGGTTAAAATTCTTACCATGAATAAATAGATGCATTGGAATCTTGTCCAGTTCTAATGCTATATTTATGTTGTTTTAATCTTAGTTCGAGAGGGGGTTATTTTACCAGTTTGACAGTAATAAACTTATCGCAAATTTTAAAAGGAGTTCTTTTTAGACACTTCCATCAGCATTTTTGGGGGGGAATTCTTTATTTCAAAAGTTTTTTTACTGTTATCGAGTTTTTTGAATACAACTTTAATATAAAAGTTTAAGAAGAGAAGGCATATCAACCAAAGTTTCATGGTAGGGTAGAACCATACATATTTTTATTTGATAAGGTGGTTGTCCCTTTTTGGGATTGTAAAAAAGTATTTCTGGCAACTTTAAAATATTTATCAATTACATTTCTTGGGTATTTTTAAATTTCATTTGATCCCTATTCATAAATTTTAGGATATTTTCCTGTCATCTATGAACTCCAGGACTACCAATGATCGTAAAGCTATCAGAAAACATTGAGAGCAAAAAACAGACAGATAGAGTCAACACTGTCTGTTTTTCTCATCAATGTTTCTAGAGAGCTCTTTTACGAATTTATGTAGGCCATGAGTTCTCCCTAGATTGAGGAAATTCCAAAATTTATGTAATAGGTAATGATTTTTAAAATACACAAGAAATGTAATTGATTAATCTTTTAAGTTGCCTGAAATTACTGTTGACAATCCATAAAGGGGACACCTGCCTTATTCAAATAAAATATGTTGTTCTCCCTTACATGAAAACTTGGTTGATATGCCTTCTCTTCTTAATGACCTTTAATATTTAAGTTGTATTCAAATATCTCGATACAGTAAAAAACCTTTTGATTAAAAAATTCCCCCCAAAAATGTTCGATGGATCTGTGTCTATAAGATTCCTTGTAAAATTGCGATAAATGTTTATTACGGTCAAACTGGGTAAAAATCTCGAGCTAAGATTAAAACAAACTGATAAATATAGCATTGAAACTGTGACAAGATTCCAAAAGCTCTATTTTTATTCAGGTAATGGAGATTTTAACCATACAATTGATTTTCAAAAACAGTTGAGAAAGTTGTATCTAGGAAAGTCACTTGGTCGACAGGAATATAATTGAATCTTGCATGATTTCATAAAATGCGAGGTTTTGACAATTATATGGAATATTTCCTTTGGTTATATATAAATTAGAGTGCCTATTTATTAATTAAAGAATTTGGGAAGATTTTAATAATACAACTGGACAATATTATTTTTAAATATTTCTGATTTCTTGGGGGTAGAATAGTTTTTGTGGGGTGAGGTTGTGCAAAGGACCGTTCCAAGTTGGCTGCCGACGCGTCACGTGTTTTAACCGTTGTGGGATTGATAGTGAGGTGCCGACCAGTACCCCTTATACTAGGCTTCATTGGATGCTTTACTTTCATAGTTCCTTGATAAATGTGAGTAGTCTCGGAAAAGCGCTCGGAATTCTCTATTCTTTCAGAGTGGTTGTTTTGGTCATTACTTGTGTGTATATTATATATATTATATATATATTAATATATTTTTGATAGATATATATTTATATTTATATTATATATATAATTATATATATCATATATATATCTCTACTTGGGGAAGTGGGAAACAGAATTCTTCCTCCGTAAGCTATGCGTGTTGTAAGAGGCGACTAAAATGCCGGGTGACAAGGGGCTAGTACCTTCTCCTGTATATATTAATAATGTTAAAGGGAAACTTTCGTTTTTTCCTTTTGCGGCCACCCCACCATGTGGGATACGGCTGGTGTGTTGAAAGAAAGAAAGAATTATATATATATATATTGTTATATATATTTATTATATATATAATATATATATTATATATAATATTTATTTTATATATATTATATTATATTTTTATATATATATTTATATATATATATATATTTTATACTATATATAATTATACTATATATTATACTGTAATGGGGACCCTCATCCTCAGAGAAAAGAATAAACTGCTTCAGCGTGAAAAACTCAAGATTCTCCCTGAAGTCTGTTTGAGATTTTTCCTACCTCCACCCTTATATTATGTTATTATAATTTTATTTAAAGACAAAAATACAATTGACGTAACATTCACACAACATATGATACAAAGTAAACAACATAAGGTAACTCAGTGATACATCTCGAATTACTTCGTCCAGCTCCCTTTCGGTGGACCGCGTTCCCAATATATATTTAATTACAGTGGACCCCTCCCCCCGCTTAACGATCACCTCCAAATGCGACCAATTATGTAAGTGTATTTAATGTTATTGAGTTTGTTACGTGTATGTTTGGGGTCTGATATGACTAAACTACTTTCACAATGGTTCCTTATGGGAAAAAAAGTCGGTCAGTACTGGCACCTGAAACATACTTTCTGGATGAAAAATGTTCGTTAAACCGGGGGTACACTGTATATATATATATAATATTAAAATTATTTATATATATATATTATTTATATATATATATATATATACAGAGAGAGAGAGAGATAGAGATAGAGAGAGAGTTATATACTAGAGAAGTGATGAGAGAAGATAGAGAGTAGGATATATTACGAGAGAGAGGATTCGTTTATATATATTTATATAATATTTATATTATTATATATATTATATATATATTTAATATATGTAGGTAGGAGGTTTGGTAGACAGCAAACCGCCCAGGGTGTTCTCCGTCTTGCCATGGGAGGGTAAAACGAATGCCTGTAATTGTTGTACTTGATGGTAGGATTGCTGGTGTCCTTTTTTTCTGTTCTTGAAAACATGCAAGTTATTTGTCAGCTACGTCTTGCTTCTTTCTACTCACACGTGGTCACTCACTACACATACATGTACAAGACATTTATACCACCCCCTCCTAGGGTTTTCTTCTATTTTCTTTCTAGTTCTTATTTTTGTTTATTTTCCTCTTAATCTCCATGGGAAGTGGAAGCAGTGAAATTCTTCCTCCGTAAAGACATTTGGTGTTTGTAGAGGCGACTAAAAATGCCAGGAGCAAGGGGCTAGTAACCTCTTCTCCTGTTATTATATTACTTAATGTAAAACAGGAGATCTTTTCGTTTTTTCTTTTGGGCCATACCCGCCTCGGTGGGTTACCGGCGGTGTGTTGAAAGAAAGATATATATAACTATATATTTATTATATATATATAGAGAGAGTGAGATGAGAGAGACGACCGAGGAGGAGAGAGAGAGAGAGGATACAGATATATGTATATATTATATTTCTTACATCAACACCGGCGTTTCACCCAAGCAGGGTGGCCCGAAAAGGAAAATCCAACTTTCACCATTCATATTCACTCCCATCACTGGTCTTGCAAGAAGGAGTGCTTTACCACTACAGTTTTTAAAACTTTTGCAACATTTAAACACCCTCTTCAGAGTGCAGGCCACTGTACTTACCCATTCCAGGACTCTCAAAGTTCCGGCATGCGGTTTCCGGAATTTATATATGTATTTATATTTTATATTTATTTTTAGAATTATTTATGTAGGTAGGAGGTTGTGCTAGGACAGCAACCGCACCCAAGGGAGTACTTTGCCGTCCTGCCAAGTGAGTGTAAAACGTTTACAAGCCTTGTAAATTGTTTTACACGTTGGTTAGGATTGCTGGTTGTTTTTATCGTCTCATAAAACATGCAAGGTTTCAGGTACGTATTGCTACCTTCTGCTTTACTCTTAGGTTCTATACATTTCACTTTCTGTTCAAGCTTTTGTTTACTCTCTCTTCTGGGTTTTCTGTTCATAGTTGTTCTAGCTCTTGTTCTTGTTTAGTTTCCTCTTTTATAATTGGGGTTGGTAGTGGTTATGTATTCTTTCCGCCCCGTTAGGATTGGAGTGTGTGTATGAGGCGTCGCTTTTTGCATGGAGCATAGGGGCTTGGTTAAACAAGTAGCAGGATTGTGATGACGTATGTGAATAGGTGGTTTAGGGTGGGGGTGAAGAGGTGGGCATCAAACATCGAGGGGGGAGTCGGCGGAGGGGGGGGTTTGTTGGTAGTTGTGTGGGAGTGGTTGTGTGTGATGTGTGTGTGTGTGTGTGTGTGTAGTCGTGTGTGGGTGTGAGTGGGTAGTGTGTGTGTGTGTGCGTGTTGTGAGGGTGCGAGAGAGAGAGAGAGCGCGAGAGAGAGAGAAGGAGAGAGAGAGAGGAGAGCGAGAGAGGAGAGGGAGAGGGAGAGAGAGAGAGGAGTAGAGAGAAGAGAGAGAAGACGAGAGGTGGTGTGTGTGTGTGGTGTGTGTGTGAGTGTGTGTGTGTGTGTGTGTGCTGGTGTGGTGCTGTGTGTGTGTGTGTGCTGTGTAGTGTGATGTGTGTGAGGTGGAGTGTGTGTGCGGGTGCAGAGAGAGAGAGCGACGAGATAGCGAGCGCGGGTGTGGTCAGTGTTTGTTGTGTGTGTTGATGTGTGTGTTGTGTGTGTGTGTGTGAGAGTGTGTTGTGTGTGATTTTGTTTCCTGATTGTTATATTTTTTTTTTTAGAGAGTGTGTTGTGTGTATTTGGTTATTATATGATTATTTTTTGTTTTTTTATTTATTTATTGTATATACTTAGATATATTGATTGGTTTACATTGTTTTATTTTTTTTTATATTTTATGTTAATAATATATATATATTTATGTATTTCATTTATATATTATACTGTATCATCTCCTCTATTTATTCTCTTCTCCTCTAATCTCTCTCTCTGTGTGTGTATATATATATATATATATAATATTATTAATTATATATATATATATATATAGTGATATTATACAGATGAGAGAGGGTAGAGTGGAGATACAGAGAGAAGAGAAGCTGAACCACTTTTCATCATTGAGGCAGCCTAGTCTATCAGCATCCTGTTCCGGCCAACATTAGAAGGTTTTTCATTACTTATGGTTGGAGAGCTCACACATAGTTTTGTGACACACTCGAGCGTCCGACCATGAGACGCTGTTGTTGAACACATTTTTGGTGATGACAAGGATCCAGAAAAATTTTGCAAGAATTGCTGGCTACACCTCATGGATGAGAAGAGACAGGCAAGGGCAAGGAGGAGGTGTTGCTGTGTGCTTCTCGAAAAGTGTTCATACCCAGCACATTGATGTTGCCACCCCTACACATCTTGAAATGATGTTCTTCAAGCTCTGTATAAACACTAGTACCTCTGTACTAGCATGTGCAATGTACAGACCTCAGTGGCAACATGCAAACCCTGTCAACTTCCTAATGGAAAATATTGACTCCCTTCTGCTACAACACAATTGTCAACATATTATAATTGTTGGTGACCTCAACCAGCACCTTATACAGAGGGACTTTGATGACCTTCTTGCAGTGTTTGACATGAGAAACCTTGTTGATTTCCCTACTCATATCTCTGGCTCCTCCCGTGACCCAGTAGTGAGTGATCTGGCAGAAGGCATAGTCACTTGTCAACCCCTTCGGCTACGTTGGATCGTCTGACCACAAGGCTGTTTTTACCACACTTAAGATCCCAACAGAACGAGGTGAGGAGTCCACATGCACAACCTGGCTATGGGAAAGAGGTAATTGGCCAGCCCTTTGCTCTGAGCTCGCCACCACCAACTGGAATGCTCTTCTCCAAGGGGATGTTGACAACCAAGTGAAAGCCTTCACTGGACACATCCTTAATCTACAACAAGAACACATTCCTCACCGGCAATATGTGACGAAGCCTACAGATCAGCCTTGGTTTGGCTTTCGTTGTAGAGAGGCTGCTACTGCTAAGTACAAAGCATGGCGAAGGTATAAGAGACATCCCACCACCTATAACAGGAACTTGCACATGCAAGCCTGTAGGCATATGGGTGATGTTCAAAAGTGGGCCATTGCTAAATGGGAGGTGGACACTAAAAAAAGTTAGCATTCAGGTAGGGTAGGCTCCAAAACTGGTGGTCCCTGGTCAAGGACAGACAAGGTTATCTGCCTGATGAACTTATTCCACCTCTAAATCGACAGGATGGGACCACCTCTACTAGTAGTCAAGAGAAGGCGGACCTCTTTGCTGAACACTTTGCTACCAAAATGCAAGTTCCTGATCCAGCAAGGGACCCTCCTTGGCTAGCTGCAAGAACTGTGTCAAAACTGTCAGTGGTGACAATAAGGCAGGAGGAGGTGCATTTCCTTCTTAAATCGCTTGACCAAGAAAAGGCTGTGGGCCCAGACAAGTTGAGCCCAAGATTGTTGAGAAGATGTGCAGACCAGCTAGCAGCACCTCTAACTCGCATCTTTCAGCACTGCCTAGTACAGTGTAAATGGCCCTCTCTATGGAAAGAGGCAAATGTAGTCCCTGTTCACAAAAAGAAGAGCAGAGCAGAAATCAGCAACTACATACCAGTGTCACTCCTGTCAATCACTGGTAAGATCCTTGTGACAATAATCTCAAGACAAATGACAGAGTTTTTTGACTACCACTCACTACTTTGTGATCGTCAATATGGCTTCAGGAAAGGTTACTCAAATTCAAATTCAAATTCAAAGTTTATTCTCTATAAGGATTACAATGCTGAGTTTACAGAAATTTGGTTATTGTTTGGTTTACATGTAGTAAAATTGTGATTACAGAGTGTACCACTAGAACGCTTAGCATGGCTAGGCATTTCGGGCATACTTAGTTTTATTCTTAATTGTAAAATATTACAAATTATGAGGTAAGTTGGTATTATGGCTAAGTGACTAAATACTAGTTTGTGAGTTTAGCAATGTGAATGCTTTTGTTTTGGCACAGTATATTGTTTCAGTTTTGGAGTATCACAGGATTCATTTTTTTAAAGGACTGAGTTTAAATATTTCTGTTTATGGTCAAATGAGTGAGCGGGGTGTAAGTGTGAACACCAGGTGGTATTCATGTAGTTAGTTGACGGGGTGTATCAGGGAGATAAGATGTTTTCTAATGGTAGTTTTGAAGGTGATGAATGTGTCTGCAGTTCTAGAGTTCTCAGGTAGGGTATTCCAGATTTTAGGGCCTTTGACATACATTGAATTTTTTGTAAGGTTTGTCGGACACGGGGGAATGTCGTAGAGATGTTTGTTTCTGGTGTTATGCTGTGGGTTCTGTCACAACTATCAAAAAAGCATTTTAGGTCAAGGTTGATATTTAGAGTTTAAGGCCCTGTAGATATAGATTGCACAGTATAAGTGTGGATTTACTGAACTGGGAGTAAGTTTAGATCTTTGAAGAGTGGGGGGGTGTGTGCCAGGGAGGGGAAATTTAGTGATATTCTTACTGCAGCTTTTTGTTGGGTTATTATTGGCTTTAGGTGTGTTGCTGCAGTTGACCCCCAAGCACAAATAGCATAGGGAGGTATGGATAAATAAGTGAGTGGTATAGTGTGAGAAGGGCATTTTGCGGCACGTAGTATCGTATCTTGGAGAGGATCCCAACCGTTTTGGATACTTTTTTGGCTATATGCTGGATATGGGTGCTGAAATTCAGGTTGTTGTCAAGGTATAAGCCTAGGAATTTTCCCCCCATTATTTCTGGTAATTAGAGTGTTGTCAATCTTAATGTTAATTTGTGCATCTCCTGCTCTGCTACAAACATAATATAGTAAGTTTTGTCAGTGTTAAGCGTAAGTTTATTGGCTGTCATCCAAGTCAATATTTTAATCAGCTCCTCATTCACAATGGTGTTGAGGGTGGCAAGATTAGGGTGAGAGATGACATAAGTCGTGTCATCAGCAAAGAGAATGGGTTTCAGGTGTTGGGATATGTTTGGAAGGTCATTGATGTATATGAGGAAGAGCAGGGGACCAAGGACACTTCCCTGCGGAACTCCAGTATCAAGTGGCCGTGTTTGTGATGCTGTGTCTTTAATGGTGACGAAACTGATACCTAATTGTAATGTAAGATTTGAAATAAGCAGGCATGGCCTCTTATACCGTAGTGGTCAAGTTTGGGAGTAGGATTTCGTGGTTTACTGTGTCAAAAGCTTTTCTTAGGTCATAAAAATTCCTAGTGGATATTCCTTATTTTCCAATGCTGTGTAAAGCAGATCTAGCATTTTTATGATTGCATCATTAGTGCTTTTATTTTCCTGAATCCAAACTGGCAGGGGTTGAGTATGTTTTGAGCCGTTATAAATGAATACAGTCTCCTGTGCCGAGTTTCTCAAAGATTTTGGATAGCAATTGTAAGTTAGATATTGGCCTATAGTTGTTTAAGTCTGTAGGGTCACCCCCTTTTATGTATTGGTGTAACCCTTGCCATCTTGAGTAGTTTCGGGAAGGTGCTAGTCTCTATTGATTGTTAAAAGTAATGAAATAGCATGCGAAAGGACATGGGCGCTCGCTTGTACATTTATGGTGGGACTTTGAGACAGATTCCCGAGTTATTTTTTAAGTGACTTTATGATCCAATGACTTCCGTGGGCTCATTTGGGTTTGCAAGATAAAAGGAATTAGGGAAATTTCATCTAGGAATTCCCTGCATGGGCATTGGTATGTGGGATTTTACTGGCGAGATTAGATCCTATGTTTGAGAAGAAGTCGTTTATCTTGTTAGCTGTGTCAGTGGGATGTAGTGGTGTTTCATTAGGTTTAGTTAGGACAATATTCTTGGTTTTTTCAGTTTGTGGGTCCTAGAATCTGAGAGAGTTTTTTTTCCAGGTCTTTTTTTATATCTCCTCTAGTGTCTGTGAATCTACTGGGTAGTATAGTTGTTTGGCTTTTTTTATTACTTTGGTGAGAGCTGATGAATAGTGTTTAAGATATCTTTGTGTATTAAGCCCTGTCTATATTGCTTTTCATATTGGTGTTTCTTGTCAATGGATTTCAAAATGGTGCTGGTTAGCCATGGGCAACCAAACCATTGTTTGTGATCTGTTTTGTTTTTATAGGACAATGTTTGTTGTATAGTCTAAGTAATTTGTTAAGAAAGATGTCTGTCCAGTCATCAATACCATTGGCCTTGGAGAATTCTGTAGGCCAATCAACAGTCTCTAGGTCAGTTGTGAACTTCCTTACTGGAGGCTCGTCATGAGTCTAAATGAGACTTTGTTGTATTCAAGTGGTGGTTTACTAATGTTTGTCAGGGGGGAAAGGTAGGGTATGGGTCTGAGTGCATCGTGATATTCTGATTTAAGGGGGGCTAGTTTTTGGGCCAATGTGGTTATTATGGTTGCACTTGT
Organism: Cherax quadricarinatus; assembly: GCF_026875155.1. Taxonomy (NCBI): domain Eukaryota; kingdom Metazoa; phylum Arthropoda; class Malacostraca; order Decapoda; family Parastacidae; genus Cherax; species Cherax quadricarinatus. The sequence goes on from NC_069421.1 coordinate 58,593,813, forward strand.
CTCAGTGAGCCTGGTTGGTTTAGTTATTGTTGGTATGAGAAGTGTGTTGTTCATATTGTTGATGAAATCAGTTACAGGCTGATATCTAGTAAGCCAAGGTTGATGTTGAAGTCTCCAGCTAAGAGAAGGTGGTGCTTATTCATTTGTCTGTTTGTTATTAGGGGACTTTAATTTCTCACTGAAATTTGGGATGTTTGTGTGAGGTATCGGTAAAGGGGCACCGATTGTTATAGGCGTCTTAAGGTTTTTTACAGTAAAATTAGCAAAAATGTATTCCCATATTCATCACTAAAGCAAGTGGTGCTAAGACAAGATATTGGTTAGAGTAATAGATTGCAATACCACCCCAACTTGGTTTTTCTGCAGTTGTGAATTGCTGTGTATCCTGGGTAGAGGGTAGATATCTATTGTGTCCTGCTTAAGCCAGGTCTCAGTAAGAATAATGCAGGAGAAGGGTGTCTTTAGTGATTCAAGGAGTGCTAGGAGGTCATCATAGTGTTTGCTTAAGGACCTGATGTTGTAGTTAAGTACTGATAGACTTTTAGCATTGTTTAGGATGTGGTGGCTTGTTTATGCTGTGTAATTAAGGCAGTTACTTTCCAATAGGTTTTATTGGGTGTCAGATTATGGAGGTTTAGATCAGGGTCAACGTGATCAATCATCTTTAGGTTTAAAATTATGGTTATTTATTACTGAGTTGTGTTTATGAGTTTTTACTACTGATATCTGTAGTGGTTGGAAAAATTTTTGGACAAGTATATGCTAGAGTATTTTGGTCATGTAGGGTATAGTCACTACTACAATAATGAAGTTGATGTTGTCTGTGTGTTGTGCTGGAATGAACTAAAGTCAACTAGGTTAAAAATAGTAATATAAAAATACAAATTAAAAATAGAACAAGACTCTCACTTGTAATTGCACTAAGGTCTAATAATGACTTTTGTGGAGTCTATTGTTTTGAGCTAGAGTGAGCTAAAGTACAATAGGTTTAATCTAATATAAAAAAAAGTACAAATTAAAAATAGCACTAGTCTCTCACTTAGTAATTGCACTAGGTCTAATATAGTGAATTTGGTAAATTGACTATGTCTTGAGGTAAGAATGAGCTATGGTACAACTGAATTTAATCTAATAATATAAAAATACAAATTAAAAGTAGCACCAGTCTCTCACTAGTAATTGCATATGGTCTAAATATAGTGAAATTTTGGTATTGACTATGTATTGAGCTAGAAAGAGCTATAGTACAACAGCTTTAGTCTAATAATATAAAATACAAATTACAAATTGCACCAGTCTCTCACTAGTAATTGCACTATGGTCTGTATAGTGAAATTTTGGGATTGACTATGTATTGAGCTAGAATGAGCTAGAGGGAAAACTGTGATTAATCTAATAATATAATAAAGGAACAAGACTCTCAATTGTAATTGCACTAAGGTCTTATATAAGTTGTTTACAAGATTAGAGTATAATTAGATTTAAATTGGGCAGGATAAAATACACAAATTAAGGTAGCGAAATAATAAAAAAAAAAAGAATTGATAAAAATAAAAATGGCAATGTTGGTTTAAATATGCTAGTAAGATGGTAGACGGATGATATAAAAGTTGTAGTTGAAAAAACTAGGTTAAAAAAATATGGAATAAAAAAGGTCAATAAAAGAAGTTTACAATAAGTTTGATCAATATAGTTTAAAGTAAAATTGGGCAATAATAGGGATTTAGAATAAAATTGGGCAATTGAGTATTTTTTAAAGTGAGGTTTGAATTATTGAAGACAAGTTATGGTTAGTTAAAAAAAAAATAAGATGGAACAGTGATGTGGTAAGTTGTTTAAAAAAAGGGGATAAGATTCTGTAGATATATAATACAATTAAGACTTGAGGGAGAATGGTCGTTGAATACAACAATGACAATTAAAAGTAGTTGGAGTATTAGATTTTAGGGGGCACAAATTTATGACAATATAACACTAACGGTGGGCTATGGGGATTATCTGCACTTTACTCGTTCTGTTAGTCCAGCCTCACTTAGGGAAAGTTTTAAGGTTTATGTTCTGTGGAGATGAAGTATCTCTTTCCAGTGGGCTGTTTCCTAACTGCTATTTTTCCATCCCTCACAAAGCACTGGTGGATTTTTTGGGCATAGCGTAATTTTCTTAGCCCATAAAGAAGGTTTTGTCTCGTTTTGGTAAGGCACTCATTGACGTAACATCATTTTTTATAGAAATAGATGTTTTTAGTAGGTTGTTTCTTTGTAAGCTAGTTTGGAATTTTAACAGCACTGTTTTTTTACCTGCATGATAGCCCATCGTTTGCAATCCTTTAAGTCATCACTACGTATGTTAAGGCGAAGGTGGTCCTTGGATAAGCTGTAGGGTGGTCTCCCTGCAGGTCTCTTGGGTGACTGTGGGTGGGAGATGTTTGCTGTTAACTACAACAGCGTCAGATAGCTGCTGTTGGTCATTTTTGGGCTTGGAAGTTGGTTATGACATTGGCAAGTTGTTGGTCCATCTTGATCTTTCCTCTGTAATGTTGGTAGTAAGTAGGGTGACTTGGTCTTTTAAAGTGTTGATGGTGTCTAGGGAACCCGGGGGTGGGGGGTTGCTTTGTTGTTCTAGAGTGTCTAGTTTATGTTCTAGAGCAGTGATCTTGTTGAGGTAATCTGCATTGCTAGCCTTTAGTTCCTGCATTTCTTGAGTTAGTTTGGTGATCGTTTGGTTCTGAATCATAAGGAGTTTAGCTTTTTGGGTCGGTGATCTTCTTGACATCAAAAACTGGGAAGGAGTTATCTTGGACTGTAGCGGCGGCCATGTTTGTTGTCGTCTGTTGTGTGTTGTGGTGGTGTCGGTGGGTGATGAGGGTTGTGTCCTGGCTGGCAGTACTACAAGTTTTCCTCGTGTTATTACTGCTCTTACCTTTGATGTTAGGAGTCCTTAGCTGGTTACTGGATCTTCTTTTATTGTTCTGACCCTTGTCCATTGGCTGTGGCTTCGGGTGAATAGTAGGCAATGGGTGTTGGGTGAATGTTGTGGAGTATCACTTCAGTGGCAGCGGGGTAGGAGTTGCTAGAACGAGTCCTATTAGTTGGTAATTTGTGAACTTTTGGGTGATTTCTGCAGTTGCTTTATATCATTCTGCGGCTGATCTGTTGTTAAACCTCTCCACTAAGTGGCACCAGTCATTGGATGAATCCAAAGTCAGCTGTGTGGTAGCACTGGACATTGCTGGCGCTTTCGATCGGGTGTGGCACCAGGGTCTCTTAGCAAAACTTCAAGCACTGGGAATTGCAGGCTCTACGCTATGTCTCCTCAGTGATTACCTTCATGGTAGATCTCTAAGTGTAGTCCTCAAGGGAACGGAATCAGCAAGGCATCCTATTGGGGCAAGTGTTCCACAAGGAAGCATGCTGGGTCCATTGTTATGGAATGTCTACTTCAGCGACCTTCTTCATCTCATCCCAGAATCACATGCATATGCAGATGACTGTACACTGACATTCACTTATCCAAGAGAAGAAATGCCAGCTGCTCTAAGCTACATCAATCACCAGCTGAGAGCTATATCAGCTTGGGGAAATAGATGGTAAGTAATATTTGCACCTGAGAAAACGCAAATGATGATCGTCTCTAGGCACCATGATGGTAATGCTGGTGCAGTAGTAAGGATGAATGGGAGGATGTTGGCACCTGGAGAAGAAGTTGATATCCTTGGGGTGAAATTTGACTCCAAACTAACCATGAAGAACCATGTTGTAAATCTTGCAAACAAGGCAGCAGGAAGCTTACAGCACTTCACGTATCTCGCATCTGCTTGACAGTAGGGGTTGCAAGATCCTGTAAGAGGCACAAGTACACTCGCACCTTGAGTATGCTCCACTTTCTTGGTTTACCTGCCCCCCCCTCTCATCTGCAACTGCTTGACAGAGTAGAGAACAGAGCAAGATGTCTCATCTCTCGCCTGGACCCATCCTGGATAGATCTGTCATTTCAGCAGAGCCTTCAACATAGGAGGGATGTGGGTGGCCTTACTGTTATGTACAAGGCCAATATTGTCAAAGTACCACACTTGGATCCACTTCGAGGACAGCGTGTGAAACAAGCTTTTATGCCACAAGATGGGCAGAAAGCAGCAACTTCACTCTGGCTGTACCCTTCTCAGAACTTCACTCCATCTGAGATCCTATATACCCAGGATGACTCGAGTATGGAACACATTCTACAGCATAATGATGTCAACGAGATGAAGTCAGTTGATCAAATGAAAATGGGGCCCACAGTGGTCCAACTTCATCCTTTTACTTGATGTTCATAACAAAAAAAGCTTTCAAATGAGTGTGTAAGAAAACAGCTCTTAGCTTGCCAAAAAAGTTGGGAAAACCTTTAAACCTTAAATAGTTTGTAATAAAGTAGAGACCCTTAACCTTGAAAAACCCCCTGTGTGAAAAAAAAAAAAAAAATGAGAGAGAGATACAGAGAGAGAGAGATGGGAGAGAAAAAGAGATAGAGAGAGAGATACAGAGAGAGGGGCGAGATACAGAGAGGATAGAGGAGAGGAGATACAGGAGAGAGATACAGGGAGGAGGGGATACAGAGAGAGAAAAATAGATAAAGAGAGAGGGGGGGGAAAAGAGAGAGGAGAGAGAGAGAGCCAAATTCAGTAGCCAATCACCCCCCCCGGCCCCCCCCCACTCGGCCACCCAGCCAGCTAGTATTTACATGTTCCAAGTTGTTTTTTTTTCTTAGGGTATAGGTTATACTACATTCTGGCAGGAGGGACACACCAGTGGTATTTCCCATTCCACTGTGTCAACAATACATAAAGATAACAGTAACATATGATACTGTATGCGATTTAAAATTTACAATACAGTTCACTACCATGTATACATTATATACATTACATAAATAATTAAAATATAACAATAGAAGTAAATTATGGTAAAAAAGAATGAAATAATGATTGTACATTACATTACAGAACTATGTAGGTAGTTTATATAGGAAAAGTTTGACATTATGCCCTACCCAATATGTCAGCAATTTTCAGAGGCTCGACTTACGTCCATTTTGACTTATGACCGGTTGGTCAGAACCAAGCTTGGTCGTAAGTCGGATGGTAGGTTTATTATTATTATTACTATTGTTATTATTAACAGCGACAGAAATGTTTGATTCTTTGCTGTGCTCAAGAGTAAACATATGATGTCACCGTCCAATACCTGTCTGAATAACCATTCCAATATGCAGTTATGAATGGGTTGACATTATTTATATGTACTGTAGTTTAATAGCAAATAATGAACAAACAAAACACTCACCACACAGTGGTGGGAGGGCTGGCTGCCAGTGCGGGGGTCGGAGGGAGGGTAGTAGGGACTCGCAGGTGGCGGGTAACTTAATATGATTTGGCGGCTGGGAATTTAGCAATTGGGAATTCGCGAATGTGTGAAGCCCGTGTAAGTTGAAAACACAAATGTTTGAGTGAGACTGTATTTCTGTCTCTGTCTCTGTGTATCTGTCTCACAGGTGCATCAAATGTTATGCATAGTGTAAAGTTACCTAGGATAACCCCAAAAAAATCCAGACAAAATGCTATTACTGCTCCTGTAGATATAAGGCATAATAATCATGAGGGGCAAGTAATATGCACTTTCACTTGATCAGGAATCGGATGTGATGGCTCTGCATCACGTGTAATACCTATTGGTTCATGAGAGTCTTAATGTCTCTTTCTGAGACAGAAAGAGAAACAAGCAGTCAGAGAGACAGGAAGACATGCACAGGCAGAGAGAAAGACAGATAAGCAGAGACAGAGATAGAGATATACAGAGACAGATCTAGACAGACAGGGAGATTAGACAGTCAGATACAGACAGACAGGCAGACAGACATGTTTATAAGTAAAACTGAAAACAATTAACCCTTTCAGATCGACAGGCCCTCTCCCAGATTTGTTCTCAGGGTCACCAAGTTTCCAAAAAAAAAAAAAAAAAAATTTCTTATGAAAAGATAGAGAATATTTTCCTGATCATAATGACACCAAAAGTATGAAATTTTATGGAAAACTTACGGAATTATGCTCTCGCGAAGTTAGCGGTCTTGACGATGTTTACGCATCGGCGATTTTTGCCCACCTTTGAGCCCTATTTTGGCCAATTCCAGTGTACTAGTCAACAAAAATCATAACTATTTCGCTAGAACTCCGTTTTTTCTATCGAATGAGTACAAGAAACCAACCATTTACCAATTTCAACTATCCAATAAAGTGGTCAGAATTTAGCAATTTTGCCAATTTCACACAAAATTTCAAAGATGCCAATTTCCAAATAGGGCCAGAATAAACAAGAAAGACATTCCTGGCACTAAAATAACATTTCCTCTGTTCATTAGTCACGTACCCACGCCCCTCTTACATTTCTTTGCTTTCCACTTTGAATTTTTATTCTCACAAAAAGTAGATTTACTGTTATGCAGACTACTGCATTAGTGTAGAAATGATATAAATAATATTGGCGCACTTGTGAAAGAATGTTAAACTCACCACTTGACGTGTATTGGACGTGTAGCATGATTTGTTTACTTTTGAACTTTGGCAAAAAATCGAAGATTTCTGGTACTTTGAGCTCAATTTCAAGGTACTTTTCATTGTTAAAACGAATCAAAATCGTCTCCATTTCTGTAATATGTCTTCCATTCTATAAAAGGAGACCAGGAAAACTAGAATACCATCATAAATACCATACAAAAAATACAGTGCAAAATTCGCTGTTTTAACCCTTTCATGGTCGACAGGCCTTCTGGGAGACTTGTTCTCAGGGTCGGCCAAATTTCAAAAAGAAAAAATTATTTTTTTCTTATGAAAAGATAGAGAATCGTTTCCCGATCATAATGACACCATAATTATGAAATTGGTGGAAAACTTACGGAATTATGCTCTCGCGAAGTTAGCAGTCTCAACGATGTTTACGCATCGGCAATTTTGCCCAATTTGAGCGCTATTTTTGGCCAATTCTAGTGTACTTGTCGACAAAAATCATAAAATATTTTGCTAGAACTCCATTTTTTCTATCGAATGAGTACAAGAAACCATCCATTTACCGATTTCAAAATTTCCAATAGTGGTCAAATTTAGCAATTTTGCCAATTTCACACAATTTTCAGAAGATGGGCCCAATTTCCAAATAGGGTTCAGAAAAAACAAGAAAGACAATTCCTGGCACTAAAATAGCATTTCCTCTGTTCATTAGTCCGTCCCCCGCGCCCCTTACATTCTTTTGCTTTCCACTTTGAATTTTTATTCTCACAAAAAAATAGAAGATTTACTGTTATGCAGACTACTGCATTTGGGGTAGAAATGGTATACATTTATCAGCGCACTTGTGAAAGAATATTAGACTGTTTACGTGTTGACGTGTATTGGACGCATAGCATGATTTGTTTACTTTTGAACTTGGGAAAAATCGAACATTTCTGCTACTTTGAGTGCAATTTCTAGGTAGTTTTTTTTTGTAAAACCAGTCAAAATCAAACTCAATTTCTGTAATATGTCTTCCTTTTCTAAAATGAACCGGGGAAAACTAAATAAAACAAAATACCATTTGAAAATACATGCAAATTTCCGTTTTTTTTAAAAACCAAAAAACCCAGGGTCAAATTTTTTTTCTTTTTACCCCACTGTGTGCGGCGGGTTTTTTTTTTTAAACTGCGCACACTGACCAAAGACCCATTCTTTCATTTTTTGGCCCCTACCAGTTTTCTTTTCTAGTTTTGGGGGCGCTAAAATTTTAGGCGTACTAGTCCCGTAAAAACCCCTTGTGCTTTAAGCCATTAGTAGGGTTGGAAACCCTTTTGGGTTAAAGCCATGCGCACAAATCATAAAGTTCACTCCATTTAACTGCCCCTGCCCACACTGGATTGACACCGTCTTCCCAAGATGCTTAAAGGGATTTCATTTCCGGGACCCCGGGAAACGAAATTTAAAACCCTTTTGGGGTTTGGTTTCAGTTATATCCCTTTCGGGGTTTCTGTGCGGTAGATTACAGTTTTATTTTCCCGGGCCCCAAACCATAGATCTATCCCAAAATTTTTGCAGCGTCATTTTTACGCAAAAAGGCTGGTGGGCCCTTACATGGGGAGAGAAGGGGGGTCGCGTGTTTTTGTGAGTGCCAAAAAAAAAAAATTCTGGGCCCGCCCCCATAGAAATTGGGGGAAGGGCCAGCTCAGTTACCTTTGTTCACCATCCTCGTCGAAAGGGGCAACTCTTACCCCAAAAAAAATTGGGCCTCCTCTTCCTATTGATAGTTTACTCTGAGGGGAATGGAAATGAAGACAAATTCTTTGGTTTTTGTCATTTTAGGGACCGAAAGGAATAAACCCGGGAATCGATAATAGTGCAAAAAAACCCTACACCCCCTCCCCTTCACCTCGGGTTGGGGGCCCAAGCCTCACCCACTTTCATTTGTACCTCTCGAAAAGGGGAAAACTATTATTTTTCGCGTGGCCAGGCCTCTATAATAAATCTTGATAGTGCGGGGGATTTTTTATTTTTAAATTGGGGGGGGTTTTTTTTCCCTTGGACAAATCATCCGGGTATGATAGGTGAAGGAAGCAAAAAATTCCCAAGAACCCGCGTAATATCCCCACCGGTTTCCCCTTGGGGAGTGTTCCCTATGCCCGGCCCAGGGGGGGAAAGGGTATTTCCGGGGAGTAATCCCAAACCCCTCCCACCGGGAAAATTAGAAAAGGGAAAAAAGGGGAGGTGAAGTCCCCAAACACTTGGCCTTTATCCCCCGGGAAAATCATTAGGGGGGTTGGTTTTTTTTGGGGTTCCCCCCACCCCCTTTTTGTTTGACTCCCAAAGGGGGGAACCCAAACCTTTTTCCCCCTTAAAAAACTCAAAAACCTTTTTTTGGACCACCCCCCCCCCCGAAATTTTTAAAAAGAACAAATTTTGTGTCCAGGTTTTTCCACCGGGCAAACAAAACCTGGTAAAAGAAAATTTTCCCAATTTTTTTTTTAATTCCCTATTTTATGACTTCTCAAAGTTAATTTTAAAAACAACGGTTTTGGTTTTCCCCTTTGGGAAACATAAAATAAAAGGATTTTTTGAATTATTCTCGACCCGGGTCCCGAAGAAACTTTTTCCAATTAAAAGAATTTAAATTTTAGTACAAAAAAACCCTTAAGGGGATTTTATCCATTCAAAAATTTTGGTAAAAGGACAACTTTTTTTGCACCAAATTGGAAATTGCTTTTGAAAACAATAATGAAAAAAATCCCCTTTGGGGTTATAAAAATTTTTTATTTGTACTAAATGGCCGGTTTTGGGGAAGTTTTGGGGGAAAATTTTAAAGGAACGGGTTGATTTTACTGGTTTATAGTAAAGTTAGGGCCCCTTTTTTTGGAAAAACCATACAAATTACTAATAAATGGAAAATTTTTTATGATTTTTTAAAAAAGGAAAAAACAAAAGTCTTCAATTTGAAAAATTTTATCCCATTCAAGAATCGGGGTAAATTGCAGTTTTTATTTTTTAAAAGGAACTTTTGGTTTAAACTTTAAAAAACCCAAAGAGAAATTTTGAAAAACCCCTTTTTTCCCGTGCAAGACAGTGGCCGGTATTGGGAAAATTGTTTAAAAACCCCGGAATTTTAAAAAACTTTGGGGGGAAAGGAATCAGGTTTTTATTGGGTTTCTGGGTTTAAAAGTGGTAAGAACCCCCTTTTTATGGACATTTTTTGGGTCGGGGCATAAATTATGACTGTTAAACTGGCAAAGCCCCTTTATGGTGATTTTTTTGCTTTTGCAGAAAATTTTGGAAATCCAAGGGTAAAATACCCGGTTAAAAAACCCCGTGGTCAGGTTGAAAAAGGGAAGGTGTTTCTTTAAAAATACATTCCGGGAAATTTAAAGTTTGCTCAAAGAGATGTCCTTTTGAAAACCCTTCCCCGGAAACAAACGAGAGAAAAATTGGGAAAAGGGTTTTGAAATTAAAAATTTTTGGGGGTGTTTTTTAAAAAAAGGTTGTTTCCAAAGTGCTGCAGTTCTTTGTTGATTTTTTCAAAAATTTTAAAGGGGTAACATTAAATTTTAAATTTGGCATTTTAAGGGTTAAAAAAAGGGGGTAAAAATATTAAATAAATTTTGGCAAGGCCACCGTAGGTTTATTTTTTTTCTGTTGCCCAACAACCTCAAATGTTTCCCAGGAAAAAAAATTAAAAAAAAAAAAAATTTAAAAACTTAAAATAAAAAGCATTTGGGGGAAAGTGATCCACCGGGCTTTTTAATTTACCCCCCTGAAATTTTGGAAGTTTTTGATCAAAAAGTTTTTTTTTTTTTCCTTCACAAAAAAAACCCAACGGAGGAAATTTTTTTTTTTTTTTTTAAATTTTTGCATGGGGCCTTTTTAAAATTTTCCCGGCCTGGGGGTTTAAAAACTTCCCAAAGGATTTTTTACGTATTAATAAAAAATTTATGGCTTTAAGATTAAAATTCCCCAAGGAATTTGGGCTGTTTAATTGAAAAAAAAAAAAATTGGAAAACCAAAAAATAAAAAAAATTTCCCTTTTTTTTTGGATTTAAAGGGTTAATGGGGGTGATTTGTATATTTTTATAAAAGTTTGGGTTTCCGGAAAAATTTTGTAAAGGAAAAAAAAAAATTGTTTTAGGGAAGAAAAGGGCCTAAAATTTTGGGTAAAAAGGTAAAATTTGGGTTTTTTTCCCAAAATGCAGGAAAAAACCAAATGTTCTTTTTGGGTAAAAATTTTAACCCCTTCTTATTAAGTCATAAAAGGGGGTTTTTTTTTTGTTTTTTCCCCAAAAAATATATCAAAAATTCGGGAAAAGAAATTTTTTTTTTTATCTAATAAAATTCCCCTTTCGGGTTTATCGGGGGGGCCCGAGCTCTTTTCCCCCAAAAAATTTTTTTAATAAAAAACCCCTTTTTAAATTTCCCGGAAACCCTTTTTAAAAAGGGTTTTTTTTTTTTTTTAAGTGTGTTGGGCCAAATTTCCAAAAAATTCTCCCCCTTTTTAAAATAAAGAAAGGGAAAAAATTTTTGTACCCAAAATTTGTTAAGAAGGGTTTTTCTGGTTTGATTTTGGTTTAAAAAAAATTTGGGCCCCAAAAAATTTAATAAATTTGGGAAAAAAAAAAAAATCCAACCAAAACCTTTTTGGGAAAAGGTGTTAAGGTTTTTCCCAAAAAATTTTTTTTTTGGTTTTTCCTTTTCCCAAATCAATTTAAAAAAATTTAAAAAATATATATAATAGATTTTTTTGATTTTTAATGAAAAATGTTTTTTACTAAATAAAACAATTTTATTTTTTCCGGATGGTTGGTAAACAAATGAATTTCCCCTTGCCAAAAAAAGTGTAAAAAAACCCAATTTTTTACTTTAGGGGTTGGTTTGTTTTTTTTTTTTTTCGGTTCAAAACATAAATTTCATTTTTTGTTTCTGAAAAATTTAAGGCAAAGAATAAAAAGCAAATAATATAAACCAAACCCCATTGGTTTTCCAAAATTTTTTTTGGGTTCAAATTCTGAATTTTCTTTTTTCCGGGGGAAATTTGGAAAGGTTTTTTTTAAAATGGTTTTGAAAGGCCAAAATCCCAAATTTAAACCCCTTTTGTTTTTTAAAAATTTGAAAAGGAAAGTTTTTTTTTTTCCCCCTCCTTGGGGGGGGAAAACCTTTGGAAAATTAAAAAAAAATTAATTTATGAAAATAATTAAAAATATAAATTTAAAAATTATTAAAATTTTTTAAAATTTATTTAAATATATTAAAGTTTTTTTTTTTTTTTGGGCCCCAAAACCAGGGGGGGAAAAAAAAAACTTTACCATTTTCAAAAAAAATTTTGAAAAATTTTAAATACAGTTTTTTTTTATAAATTTTAACCCCCCCCTTAAGGCGGGTTCTTTAAAACCCGGGCCAACCGGGCCCGGGGTTTCCGGCCTTTAAAAATGTTTTTTGTAAAACCAAAGCCTGTAAAAATTTGTTTTCCCCATGGTAAGGTTTGCCGGGTGGGTTTTTTTTTCCCCCCCTTTATTCCAGGGCCAAAATTTCCAAAAGACTTCACTTTTTAAGTCACTTTGGTCCATTTCTTACATGTCCAACCCCCCTAAAATTTCCCACCCCTCGGGGAATCCCATTTTCTTCCCCGCCCCCTTAAATTCCCTTGTTTTATTTTTTCCCCCAACCTTCCCTCCAGGGGGAAGGGGCCCAGTTTTTTCCTCCCTTAACTTTCTTGGGGAAGAAGGCGGGGGCTAAAATGCCGGGGAAGGGGGGAAAAAAATTTTTTTGGAAAAAATTTTTAATTAAATTAAAAAAAATTTTGTTTTTTTTTATTAAAAGGTTTTAAAAAAAAAAAATATTTTTATATTTTATATATATTATATATATATAGTATTTTAAAATTTTATATATATATATTTTTTTTATTTTATATATAAAATATATATTTTTAAAATATATATATATATAAATTTATATATTTTTTTTTTTTTTTTTTTTTTTCAAATATTTTTTTGACCACCGGGAAACCCCTCAAAATTTGGGGTTTAACAGTAAAAGGGGTTTAAATCCTTTCCCAAAGGGGATTTACCAAAACCTTAATCTGACAATTTATGTTTTTCTTTTTTTCACCATAAAAATGATGAAAACCAATTAATCCTTCCGGAAAACCCAAAAATGAAAAAAAAAAAAAAATTATTTTTTTATATTTTAAAATTTTTGTTTTACATACAGAAAAAAAGGGGAAAATTGATTTTTAAAACAAAAATATCTTAAAAAAATTTTAGTGAAGACTCTTGTTGGTGTTTTGGGAGGGGGGGAGGGGTTAGGGTTTGTTCCTCCACAAATTTTTGGGCCACCTCACCCCCACTTTGCAAAAAATTGACCTAAATTTTTAAAAAAAGGGCCCACCTTTTTTCCTTCTTTTTTCTCTCTGAAGCAATTTCCTCAGCGGGTTGTACAAAAGAACAAAAGAAACAAAAACACTGCAGCAGGCCTGTTGGCCCTACTAGGCAGGTCCTCACAAACCACCCCACTAACAGAAGGGTTTTTTCCCCAAACCCCAAATTTTTAAATGTTTCCCAACCAATAACCCTTTGAAAAATTCTATTCACTCATGGGTAAGCCCCACTCGTTTCAAATCGTGTGTGGGGGGGAAGTACCCGGGTCGGGTGGGGGGAAAAAGTACCCGGGTGGGGGTGTGGGGGAAGAAACCGGGGCTGGTGTGTGGGGGAAGTCCCCTTTGGTTGGTGACAGAACCGCATTTAGTATGGTAGTTACGTTCCGGGAAAAAATGCCGTTTTAGGAAAAATTTTGTTAGATGAACTGAAAAATTTATGGGAAAAAATGGGGTTTAAACTTTCCTGGGAGCCCCCAAAAAACAGAAAATTTTTTTTTAGGCCTCCTCATCTTACAAAAAAAAAATAAAATATGTATTTTTTATTTAAATTATTGTTTTGTATTTGTTGTTTTTGCGCTTTAGACTAAAAATTATAAAGAAATAATAGTTTTCTTACCCAAACCCCTTTTAACTGCCCAAACGTGATCTTGTTCACCTGCGTGGGGGTTTCCAAATTATTTTAAAAAAAATAAAAAAATTTTTTTTTTCTTTTTTAAAAAATTAAAGGGGGAATTTTTTCTGTGTGGGGCAAGCCCAAAAAAAAAAAAAAAATTAGGACCCTATTTTCCAAGAATAAAGCCCACGAAGTTGGCTCTAGATGCCCCACCTGACGGAAACATCCAGTCCTGCTGCTTGCAAAAAATTTTGGTTCCCCGGGGGGATTTACCCTTTTTTCTCGTTTTTTTTTTAAATTTTATAAAAAATTTTTAATTGGTTCGGGGGATAATTTCAGTTTATAATAGTTTCTTGTAAATTTTTTTTGTCAATCTTTGTTCTAAACACAAAATTTTTGTATTTACGGTAAACTTTTTCACCTCCCCCGGCATTTACGGTTGTTAAAAAATATATAAAAAGTTTTTATAGGTCCCGAAATGTTTTAGACGGGAGTAGGGAAAACCCTTGAAAATGGGTTATGACAAGTGTCAGATAAGTCCATTTGATAAATGGGCCCTGCTGGAAAAACCTTGCCTTTTTGTTTTATCCCCTTTTCCCTTTAAAAACACGTAGGTTTTTTCGTCTATCATTTGGAAACTTTTCACCGGGTACATAAACTGTGGCCCTGCCCTGCAAAACTCGGGCTTATCTGTCTGCCCCATTTCAGCTTATCTGCCCTTTCCCGTTTCTGTGTGTCCCGGAGTATAAAAATTACTTCTTGAAGAATGGTGTTTACCTGGAGAGCTGGAGAGGGCCCGGGGGGTCAACGCCCCCCGGGGGCCGGGTCTGTGACCGGGCCCCCGGGTTTGGGTTCAGAGCCTGTCAACCGGGCTGAAAAATACTGGCTGCACGCAAAACCAACAAACCGACCCCCCAGCCCGGCTGGTCAGGAACCGATTTTTTAGGTTTTTGTCCATGCCAGCTTGAAGGACGGGCCAGGGGCCCCTTTTTGGGAAATTTCCCCCTTATATATGCGGGAGGCTTGAACAGCCCGGGCCCCCCTGACACTTTTTGGGTAGGGTTTCCCCCTTTAACGGGTATGACCCCCCCTGCTTTTCTTTTGGGGGCATTTTCCCATCGGCTGTAAAGCCCTTTTGCTTTGTAGTGATTTATTTTCGTGCAAAAGTTGGGGATAGCCCCTTTCTGGGTTTTTTCCCGGTGAATATAATCATTATCTCTCCTCCCTGGTTCCAGGGAATACAGGTTTAGGAACCTCAAGTGCCCCCAGAAATTTGAGATTTTTTTTCCCCTTTTATGTTTCGCCGTAAAGGTTCTTTGTCATTTTTTTGGGTCAGTAATTTAAACCTCCCTTTGGGAAAGGTGCGTTAGTGTGCAAAAATTTTTCCCACCCTAGATAAACAAGTGACCTGAAGATTTCCCATTTGGGCTTGACCCCCCTATTTTTAAATTTCTCTTATCCATCCTGTCTTTTTTCTGCAAGCATTGATACAATTTTTTATGGTCCTTGAAGGTGGATCCCCGCATGATAAATTCCCAGGTTTTTGACATTATTTGGTTTCCCCCCTATTTTGGGGCCCGGGAATTTTTTGGGTACCTGATGAAGATTTTTTTCCTCGTGTTTACCATATCTGAGAAATTTTGAAATTTGTCTCTTTGAATTTTCATATTGTTTTCTGCACCCCCCTGAAAGTTTGGGTTTTGATGCCCGGGCCGGGACCCCTTGGCAGTATTTTTGCAATGGAAGACACTGTCAGGGCAGTTTCCCGGGTGTCATCTGAAAAGGGGAAAGACCGGTGTGGGGCTGAACCCCCTTGTCTATGCAGATTGAGGATGAGGAACAAGAGGGGGACGATACTGGGGGCCTTGGGGGAACAGAGTTTTTTCACTGTAGCTCCCTCAGATTTTCCCCTTTTTTGGTATACTTTCTGTTTTTCTGTTAGGGAGGAAATTATAACCCAATCGCCCGATTTTTTCCTGTTTTTCCCTTTTAAAGCTCGCATTTTGTGCGCATTACGCCAGGGTTTCACACTTTCGAAGGTTTTTTGCAAAGACTGTATATTTTACTTCTGCATTTTTTTTGTCTTTTTAGTTTCTGGGCCCTTTTCCCTAGTGACCCAATATTTGAGCCCCGACAGGAAGCGACCTGTTCAAAAACCCATGTTGCCCTGGGTTGTGTAACTAGGGGTTTTTCCTAGTGGGGGGTAAATTTTTGTTTCTTAGGGACCCTTTCAAAGATTTTATTTATATGGGGGTGTTAGTGCTATCCGGGCTGTAGTTCTTTGCTTTGCTTTTAAAGCCCACTTTGTGGATGGGGCATGTTTGTTGTTTTTAAAATAAATGTGGGACGAAACCCCGTGGGGCCATGCTTTTCCCCCCTATAGGGTGGTAAAAAGGGTCCCGGGGGAAAGGGGGTTCTTGGGAGTTCTTTATCCCCTGATTCCATGATCGGCCCCGGGGCCCGAGTGCATGGGCATTTCATTTACGCCTTTTTGAAGTTCCCTTTGGCGTCAAAGGTTAAATCGGAAGGGGTTTTTGTTAACCAAATTTTGTGGGTTTCTCATAAAAATTTTAAATTTTTATTTTTGACCTCCCGTCTGGTTAGGGCTTGCTAAAAAAATGAGTCTATTTGGGGTTTAGTAGGGTCACCATTTTCCCTTTCTGTCCCTCTGTGTAGGGCCCTCTTGTTTTTTGTAGGGGGCCCCAAAATTTTCTGGACGTTGTTCTGACTTTTTTTTTTGGGATAGGAAAGGAAAAATACCTGCGGTTTTTTTTTTCGATTCTTTATGGGTTTTAGTTCTTCCCGCGATTTTCCCGACTCCTATAAAATTTCCTTTAGGGTTTTGTTCGATGCTTGCTATTTCTCTGACCAGTGTCTCCCATGGGATTTCAGATATATTTACCTCTTTTAGGGCCCCTTTTATTCTTTTCCAATTTCCTGTAAAGGGGGCGCCTGTTTTTTCTATTTTACTCTACCTTCTTTTTTTTTAGAGGAAAAAACCTTGTGCATACATCGTGGCCCAAAAACCCCCAAAATTAATCGTTTAGGCATAAGTTGGGGTTCCCGTGTTTTCTTAGTATATCTTCCCACCTTTTTTTCGGTTAGGGGCTTGGTTTATTGGTCCCCCTTTATGTTTTTTGGGTTTTTGAAGTTGAAATTTTTTGGGGAATGCTTTCCCTCGTGGGCTAAAAATTATAAATTTGGGCTGGGGGGCCCCCCAAACATGCCCGAATCTCAATAATGTTGTGGGTTTTTGGGATAATTTTTTTTTGATATGGTACATTTTTTTATCAGATCATCATTGGTTTGTGAAGAGGGGGTTTAGTGTATTCCGTCTAGTTTGGCCATTTTCCCGCCGTTTTTTTTTCCCTTTCCCGGCAAATAAAAAACCCCCCTCTTGAGTGGTGTTTTTCCCAGGTTTTTTCCCCTGGTCCCGGATGTTTTGTACTTTTTGTTCCCCTTAGATGGTGTTTCCTGGCAATTTTAATTATGACAGGCTTTCCGTACTGAAGAGGGGAACATTTCCGGGTGGGGGAAAAAACTTACAGGGAAAGGGGGTTTGCATTTTTTCCCGTTGTCCCTATGGGCACGGGTTTTTTAGGGGGGTATAGTTGCACGTTTCCCCCCCCTTTTTTTTCCGATTTCCCATGTCGGCAAACCAAGTGCATGTTGTGCACAGGCTTTGGTTTTTGTTTGCCTTTGGGTTTTCTGTGACTGTTTCCCGTTGGTCCCTGGTTTTCCTGTCTTATTCCTACCCCCCTACACCCCCCAAGGGGGCTCCCACCAGTTGTTTTTGGTTAAAATAAACCTCACTATTGTAGTGGGGTCCCCTTTTTTGCTATTTTTCCTGTGGTATTTCTTGTTTGCAATTTTTGTTTTATCTTATCTTTGACTACACTTGTTTCCCCACTAAAGGCTCCTGTCCCCCATGAAAGGGAAATTTTTATGATTTCCTTCCGGGGTATAGTTCCCGACTAAACCCGGACAAAATCTCCAGCTTCACCATTACGGGTTTTCCCAGTACAGCACCCTCAGCTTCGCCCCTTTCTGTTTTCCGGACGCCCTCCCGCTTCACCATTACTGTCTCCCATGCGCCCTCCAGTTTTACCATTTCTGGGCTTTTCCCCGGGCAAGGGCCCCCCCGCTTCACCATTACTGTCTCCCCCGGACAGCAAATACAGCCCCCCAATTTTTCTGACTAAACCCGGGCCCTCACCTCCACCTTTCAGTTTTCCCGACTACGTGGCCAGTATCAAGGGCAAATACCATTCAGCCCCGACTTTTTATGTTCCCCTTGGGTTTTAAAAACTTCCAGGGTTTTCTATGAAACAGCTTTTATGTTTTTTCCCCTTTTAATTTCCTTTGTGATTTTTTGCCAAGATTTATCTCATTTTGGGGTTTCCCAAAAACCCTTCCCTTTTTTTAATACGGGTTGAAACTGTTCTTTGGGTACCCGCACAAGGGGGGATGACAAACCCAATTTTCCCCCAAAAAAAGGGCAAAATTTTTCCAGTGGAAGCCCTTTATTGATTTTACTGCAGACTTTCACAAGCTTCAAATTTATTTTTAAAAGGTTTTAATTTACTGTTTAAATTTACTTAAACAAAACCCCTTGAATAAACCTTTTTAATAACCCCTTAAAAGAAAACTTTAGCTATTTGTATTTCTATTTCTAAAATGTACTTGTATATTGGACAGCTTAACCCCGGGGTACTTCCCCGTTTATATTTTTTGGGTTTTTGGGTTTTATAAGGGCGGCCCAAACCCCCATCCGTTTTCAGTCTGCTTTTTGTCCCAAAAAATCCCTTTGAAACCCTCAAGGGTTCGGGGCCCCTCCCCAAAGGGGGCGGACCAGTCGAGGGGGGGGAAACCAATCGAGGGGTTTGGACCGTGAGGGGTTCGGAACCCGTTTTGATCGATCAGTGGGGGAAATTATTTAAAACATCTGGTCGGTGAAATTTTGGGCTAACACATGAAAAGGCTTTTGGTGGGAAAATTTCTTCCCCAGTAATATGTGATTTTTTTGATACAAAAAAATTAAAATTTTTTGTTGAAAAACCCGGTGATTTCTGGGGGCTCCTACAAAGACAAAAAGGGTTTAAACCTCACCCCTTTTTTATCAATCGCTGTTTACTTTTCTAGGGTTTTTTTTGTCTCCACCACAATTTAAAAGCTATATTATCACTATTTGTTGATGGGGGAAAATTTTTGGGGGAAGGGGCCCTTTTTCTGTAGTAATAATTTTTTCTGGGGGTGTATATTGCGACCTGCTGGGAACTAAGGGTTTTATGAAATTCACAGTGTACGTCGGTATTTTCAAAAAAAAGAAACTAATGAAATCACTCCACCCCCACTAAGTCCATTATAATTTCTGGTTTTTTTTTTCCCACTACCCAAAACTGTATTCGCTATTCCCCGGGATCACTAGATTTATGCGAGTACACTAGCAGGCCCGGAAAAATTATTAAAACAGCTGACCTCTGTGGTAAGTTTTCCCGGCGACTTCTGGCACCTGCCTCTATAGGTTATCACTTCATTTGGGAAATCACCTGTTTTCAAATTACACTTTAGCCTTTATCATCTATATACTAGGGGGCCATGAAGTAAACACTTTTACACATGTTTACCCCAATTTTTATTTTGGGAGACTTTTTTTCCTCTGACAAAGAAAAAATTTTTTTATTATTTTGCACAAGGCACACTAGGCCCATTTTCCCCTTTTGGCAGTTTAAAATCTGCTAGGTAGTGCACCCCTTAAAATTTTCCCTTTTTTTACCGTTATAAGGTTTTTTTGCCCAAAATTGGGGCCAGGCGCTAGAGGGTTTATCCCTGTAGGATTGGGGGTTTGGGCCCAAAATTCAGTTCTAGCCATAAGAGCGACCGGGAAAAAAACGAGGGGGGGGGAAAAAAAAAAAAAAAAAAACCCCGGGGCACAAGAGGCACCCCTGACACCTGTAATATTTTTTTTTTTTTTTTTTTTAAACAGGGGACATTTGATGAAGGGGTTTCTGCAGGGAAGGGGGGGCCCTTGCCTTTATAATTTTTTTTATTCGTCCACAAACATGTGCTGCCCGTTTGTCTGTCAGTCTATCTGTCTTATCTGTACCCCTCTTAATTCTTTTCCCCGTACCTTTTATCTGTCTTTCTGCCTACCTCTGTTATCTGTCTGTCCAGTTCAGCCCTTAAACTGTTTTTTTCTGTCTTCTGGTGTGCCCGGGTATAATATTTCTCTTTTAATAATGGGGGTTATGACGGCTCAGATAGCAATGGCATTTGAAAATGCGCTTCTGGAGGGGGGGAACTTTGCCTTTTTTTGTTTTTACTCTTAAAAACCAAAAATGTTTTCTGTATTCTGTTTTGGGCAGTTGTCCCGTTTAAAGGAGTATGTACAATTGTTTGGTTTTAGAAAAAATAAGTGGAACAAAGTAAAAACTTTTTAAGGGTTTTAGATAAAGAATGTTTATTCAGCCAGGGGGGCGGGAAAAATCACCCCACCTGTGTTTTTTGACAGTATGAAAAAGAATTTCGTATATAATTTTTTTTATAAACAAAAATTGGGCATGAAATCAAAAAATTTATATAAAACATAGTTTCTACCATAAAAACAAGAAAATAAAAAAAAAAAATTTTTAAAAAAGAAAAATACCTATTAGAATTTTTTACAAGGCCCGGAGTGCTCCTTTTTGCGTCGGGGATTGTCAAATCTAACTTCACGGGTTACCTTTGGGAAGTATGCCCTAAAATTTTTGGGTTTTTTTGTTTTGACAACATACCCCGGTGGGAATCGGGCCTGTTTATAAAAAAATAAAATAAATATAAAAATTTTTTTTTATTTATTATCAAAACCCGGCCGATTCCCACCAAGGCCCGGGTGGGCCCCAAAAAAGGGAAAAACTTTTACCATCTTGCTCCATCACTGTCTTGAAAGGGGGGGCTTTACACACCCGTTTTTTAAAAATGCAACATTTAAAAACCCCCCCCCTTCAATGCAGGAAATGTTTCTTTTCCCCCTCCAGGATCAAGTCCGGGGGGCCCCGCCGGTTTCCCTGAACCCCCCTTATAATTGTTACTTTGCTCACCCCTCCCAACAGCACTCCCAAATATTAAAAAAACCCTTGTCTCCATTCACCCTATCCCAAAAACCTCAGCCGCCCCGCTGGAAGTCCCAAACCCCTTTGCACACAAAAAACCCCCTTTACCCCCCCCCCTCCAACCTTTCCCTTTGGCCCCCCTACCCCCCCTTCCTTCTCCCCACCAAATGATACCCCTCTTTTAAATCATTCGTTTCGCTCCATTCTCTCTACATGTCCCCAACCAAACCCCAAAAAACCCTTTCCCCAGGCCTTTTTTGGGCAACAGTTTTGGGAAACCCGCCCCCAGTAGGGCCCCATTATACGGTGGGGTTTGGGTTTTCCCGGCTGTCGCCGGAAGGCAGAACTCCATTTTTTTTTTCCCTTTTTTAAAAGCATATAAATGCCAGACAAAAAAAGGTTTTTCACTAAATTATATTAAGTTAGTAATGAACTAGGCATTTAAAAAAACACAAAGTAAAAAAAAGTCACAGTAAATTCATTACTTTTCTTAAAATTTTTTTTAATCTTAAAAATAGGGAGGAGGGGAAATAGGACTTATTTGTAGGAATCAGGTGCAGGGAGCCCCGGGGTAGGGAGCCCGGGGTCCCCCTCTCCTACTTAATTTATGATATTTAAAACATCCCAGAGAGGTAAAAAGCACAACAGTAACACCATTATTTACCTTTTTAAAAATGTGTAGTCTTAACCCTTTGACTGTTTAAGGGGCCCCCCTCTGAAACTGTCATTCTATGTCCCCCAAATATTCCAAAAAAAAAAAAACCCAAAATTTTTTTTTCTTATGAAAATGTTAAGATTATTTTTTTTGATGTTTTAAAATCCAAAAAAAAAAAATTTTTCCATCGGTACTTTCCAAAATATAGAGCCGGAAGTTTGCAAAAAAATGGCCGGTATGGCAACAGCGGCGACTGCCCCCCTCACCCCGGGAAAATTTAGTTTACTTTTAATTGGAAAGGTTTTTTTTTTTTTTTCATATTTTTTTTTTTCACAAAACTAAAGTGGCCTATGAGACCCAAAGTAAGGTGCAATGTATATATTTTCCCCTCGTTGTATACAACACAATAAGCACACAAACAAATTACAATAATTGTTTACCCAAAAAAGGGTTTTCAAAAAACCCAAAAAAAACCAATTTATCCTCCTCCTCCTCCTTCCCTCCCCTCCCTTTCTTTTCCCTTTTCCTCCCTCCTCCTCCCCCTTTCCCTTTTCCTCCCCCTCCTCCCCCTCCTTTCCCTTCCCCCTCCCTTTTCCTTTTTCCTCCTCCCTTCTCCTCCCCCCTCCTCCTTCTTCCCCCTCCTTCCCCCTTCTCCCCCTTCCCCCTCCCTTTCTCCTCCTCCTTTTTCTCCCCTCCTTCTTTTTCTCCTCCTCCCCCCCTCCTTCCCCCTCCCCCCTTTCCCCCTCCTCCCCCTCCTCCTTCCCCCTTTTTTTCCCCCCCTTTTCTCCTTTTTTTCCCCCTCCTCCTTTTTCCTCCTCCTCCTCCTCCCCCTCCTCCTCCTCCTTCTCCCCTTCTCCTCCTCCTTCTCCTCCCCCTTTTCTTTTTGGGGCCAGTGTGGGCTTATAATTGTTTTGAATCAGAATTCGGCAGCTGTCCCAAAGTGACCAAGTTCTCAATTTGTCCCCTCCCCCCTACCGCCCCGTCCAAAAATTAAATTTGGGGGTTTTTGGGGCTGCGTCCCCCCCCTCCATTCTATCTAATTATCTTTCTCCCCTTTATTTTCTTTTCCCAAACTGTCCTCTTTTCTACTGTCTGCCTTTTCTCTGTCTCACATACACAAAAATTTCCCTATTCTTTGTGTAAATTTTCCCAGGATAAAACCCCAAAAAATCCAGAAAAAGTGCTATCTCTGCCCTTTAAGAAAGTGAATAAAAGGGGATGACACAGTCTTTTGCCTCTCTGAGACAAAAGAGCTAGATGGACAGACGGGGGCTTGACCCGACAGACAAATAGACGACGGAAAAAGTTTTTTTGTACCCGCAAAAAAAAAGGGAAAGGGGGGGTGGTCATGTAATATTACCCTCCTTTACTCCCCATTTAAAAACAGCTCTTTTTCAGATGTTATCTCCCTTATCTTTTCATGTCATGGGGGGGACTTTTTTTTTTCTTGCTTCAAGGGGGCCCAAAATTTTTCATCATCTTTTTTCCCCCCCTCCTCCCCCCCTCCTCCTCCCCCTTCCTTTCCCCCCTTTCCCCCCCTCCTCCGCCTCCTCCTCCTCCCCCCCCCCTTTCCCCCTCCCCCCCTCCTCCCCCTTCCTTCCCTTTCCTTCCCCCCCCTCCTCCCCCCCTTTTCCTCCCCCCTTTCCCCCCCCCTCCCCCCCTCCTTCCAATTTCTTTTTGGGCTCAAAAATCCTCCAAAACAGAAAATTTATTTTTCCCCTGACACTTTTCCCTCCGTGTTAGAAACATCACTTGGGGAAAAGAAGAGCCCGATTTGCTGGGGAAACCATATTTCTTAAACCCCTAGCCCGCTGAAAAAAGGCAAAGAAATGGCCAAATTTCCCAAAAATTTCCCCCCTGGCTCCCCCGAAATTTTTTTTTTTTGGTGCCAGGGCCATGGAGAAACCCCTTCTCTCACTTTGGGCCCCACCAGTTTCTCCTGCTTGATTTGAAGCTGCTTTGAATTTATGCGTATAAAAAAAGTAGAAAAATTTGGGGTCGTAAAAACGTATTTATTCGTCGGAACCCTTTAAAGGGTTATTTTAGGGGGGAAGGTGAGTATATTAAATTTTATAAAGCCAGTGTAGGGGGTAGCCTGGGCTACACCCACCCGGGTACCTACACTGTGGCCCCGAAACCATTTAAATTTAAAATCGACATGCCTTTTTCAGGGTTTTAAAACATTTTTAACAAAATACCTTTAGATGCCCCTCATAAACAAAGGGAGAAACCAAAGAATTTTTTTCATGCCCCAAAATTGTAAACAAAAGCGGAGTGGGGGAGTGGCTGGGGCCAAAACGCAGATTCATACACCCTTTTTTCTGATGGCTGGGGCAAAAAAAACGTAAAAAAGGGTTTCCCCCACCCGGGCCCCCAAATATTTTATCAAAGGCAAAATAAATATGCAATAAAAAGCCCCAAAAAAGTTTACATAACTTATTTTAAATTAGGGAAAAGAAAAAAGGGGATTTTTAAAAAAACAATAAAAGGTAAGATACAACCCGAGTAAACTTTTTACTTTCCCTTTTAAAAAAATTAATATTAATGTGTGAGAGGGATGGCAAGGTGTTTATTGAATAAAACCCGAATGGCACACCCTCATCCCCAACTTGGCACTTAAAGCAAGAGGGGTTATTAAATTCCTTTTTTTACAGCTAACCTTAGACACCTTGTCCAAAGAGAGCCAACCCCCGTTAACGAAAAGTTTAAAGGAGAGAGAAGGAGGGTTTCACAGTTGGGGACAGTGTAAAAAACAAACTGAACAGGTATGGGCGATCACTTGGTCAGGCGAAATGCGTATTAATACAGTGGACCCCCACATAACGATTACCTCTGAATGCGACCAATTATGTAAGTGTATTTATGTAAGTGCGTTTGTACGTGTATGTTTGGGGGTCTGAAATGGACTAATCTACTTCACAATATTTCTTATGGGAACAAATTCAGTCAGTACTGGCACCTGAACATACTTCTGGAGTGAAAAAATATCGTTAACCGGGGGTCCACTGTATGTGTCTACTTTTAGTTCATTCACGTCCATTTGTAAGAGTTCATAAAACATTTACCTCAATATTTTTTTATTTTAATAATACTTACCTCACAATACAAATACTCTTTCATTATGTACAAGTTGTACAAGTTAGTTCAGAATAAACAGACAGCAACACACCATTTTTAGAGTGAATGAAGATAATAATATTAATAATAATAATAATATTATTATTATTATTATTATTATTAATATTATTAATAATAAAAATAATAATAATAATAATAATAATAATTATAATTATTATTATTATTAATTATAAAAAGCACTAAACCCACAAGGGTCATGAATTGCTGTACATAGAGTAAAGGCATACGAAAAGAATATTTTTCTACAGTTACCCCCCAGTGTTTGACTAGAGAAAACGTAATTCTTCCGAAACTAACTACACAGCTGCTTTGTAAACAAATCTCATATTTACATCAATTTTTATTCTGAGTGTATGTATCATGTTTATATGCTATGTAATGGGTTTCATATATAATTTTGAAGAAAATATCATAGATGGATTAATGAAAATACCTATATTGATGTAAAATAAGACATTTAGTGTGCCCAAGAGTGATTATTATTACGTAGTATTGGCGTCATGAGTAGAGACACACTTAGCAATTTTAATGTGTACCTGCACACCAGCACAGTGTGTAAGTATATTTAAGTACAGGTACACATAAGTATAATTATCAGAGTACATATAAAATATGCAGTAACTTTAAAACACTTGAAATTTTGGAAAGTTTCCTGACATAATAGATGTGGTCACGGAAAATGTAAACAAACCGGGTGGGGGCGCCGTATTTAAAGGACCGTTTGCTGTATAGCAAATTTTGGTCATAATTTGACATTGCCATATTAGTGGAACGCCGTAAGGCAAAACGCCATAAAGTGGGGCCTTACTGTGTATATATATATATATATATATATATATATATTTTATAATATATATATATATATATATATATATATATTTATTTATTTATTTATTTATTTATTTATTAACAAGTAATACATTTTATAGATAATAAAAATAGCTTTGCATACAGAAATGGCACTACTAAATTCGAGGGCCCACTGTATATTTATATATATATATATACACACACACAGTGGACCCTCGACCAACGATATTAATCTGTTTCTGAGAGCTCATCGTTAGTCGAAATTATCGTTAGTCGAGTTAATTTTCCCCATAAGAAATAATGGAAATCAAATTAATCCGTTCCTGTCACCCCGAAGTATTGAAAAAAAAAATTTACCACATGAAATATTAATTTTAAAACACACAAACTGAAGAAGGCATGTATAATTACATGACACCTACCTTTATTGAAGAGCTGGTGATGATTGATGGGATGGGAGGAAGGGAGTGTGTGGATGGTGTTAGTGTTTAGATGGGGAATCCCCTTCCATTAGGACTTGAGGTGTCAAGTCCTTTTCCAGGGTTACTTCCCTTCTTCGTTTAATGCCACTAGGACCAGCTTGAGAGTCACTGGACCTCTGTCGCACAACATATCTGTCCACAGAGGCCTGTACCACTCGTTCCTTTATGACATTCCTAAAGTGTTTCACAACATTGTCGGTGTAATAGTCAACAGCACTGCTTGCAATAGCTGTGTGAGGGTGATTTTCATCAAAAAAGGTTTGCACTTTAAGCCGCATTGCACACATTTCCTTAATCTTTGAAGTAGACAACTTCTTCAGTTTCTCTATCCCCTCCTCTGGAGCAGTTTCCTCAGGTCTGGCCTCTTGCTGTTGAAGATGATCCAGAAGCTCATCAGTGGTTAGTCCATCATTGTCCTCCTCCACCAACTCTTCCACATCCTCCCCACTAACCTCCAACCCCAAGGACTTCCCCAATGCCACAATTGATTCCACAACTGGCATAGGCTTCTCAAATCCTTCAAAATCCCTTTTGTCTACACATTCTGGCCACAGTTTCTTCCAAGCAGAGTTCAAGGTCCTCTTAGTCACTTCCTCCCAAGCCTTACCTATAATGTTTACACAATTGAGGATGCTAAAGTGATCTCTGCAAAACTCTCTTAGAGTCAATTGAGTTTCTGAGGTCACTACAAAGCACTATTCAAACATAGTTTTTGTGTAGAGTTTTTTGAAGTTTGCAATGACCTGCTGGTCCATGGGCTGCAGGAGAGGAGTGGTATTAGGAGGCAAAAACTTGACCTTGTTGAAGCTCATGTCCCCAGAAAGTCACTCTGCCAAGTCTGAAGGATGACCAGGGGCATTGTCTAATACCAGGAGGCACTTAAGGTCCAATTTATTTTCCAGGAGGTAATTTTTCACAGTGGGGGCAAATGCATGGTGTAACCAGTCATAGAAAACGTCCCTAGTGACCCATGCCTTACTGTTTGCCCTCCACAGCACACACAAATTAGCCTTGAGGACATTGTTTTTCCTGAACACTCTGGGAGTTTCAGAGTGATACACCAATAAAGGCTTCACTTTGCAATCACCACTAGCATTAACACACATCAACAGGGTAAGCCTGTCTTTCATAGGCTTATGTCCTGGGAGTGCCTTTTCCTCCTGAGTAATGTAGGTCCTGCTTGGCATTTTCTTCCAAAACAGGCCTGTTTTGTCACAATTAAACACTTGATCAGGTTTCAATTCTTCACTGTCTATGTACTCCTTGAATTCCTGCACATGTTTTTCAGCTGCTTTTTGGTCCAAACTGGCAGCCTCACCATGCCTTATCACACTAACACTATGTATGCCACTACGATTCTTAAATCTCTCAAACCAACCTTTGCTGGCCTTAAATTCACTCACATCACCAGTAGTTGCAGGCATTTTTCTAATTAAATCGTCATGCAACTTCCTAGCCTTTTCACTAATGATCGCTTGAGAGATGCTATCTTCTGCTATCTGTTTTTCGTTTATCCACACCAATAACAGTCTCTCAACATCTTCTATCACTTGCGATCTCAGTTTCGAAAACATAGTTGCACCTTTGGCAAGAACAGCTTCCTTGATTGCCGTTTTCTTTGCCACAATAGTAGCGATGGTTGATTGGGGTTTTGTGTACAACCTGTCCAGCTCGGAGACACTAACTCCACTTTCATATTTAGCAATGATCTCTTTCTTCATATCCATAGTAATTCTCACCCTTTTCACTATAGGGTTGGCACTAGAAGCTTTCGTGGGGCCCATGGTGACTTATTTTGCAGGTGCAATCACTAAAAACGCTGTGATAATATGAGATGTTCCAATTGTATGTTTGGATGCGATCGCAGTGATTGGCTGGCTTGTAAACACTGGCACCCACGCGACAAGTGAGGCGTGCTCAGGCCACATGTGGACGCGTCTCGAATACAACGAATCACATTGGTCGAGTGTTTTAGCGCTCGTCGAGGCAAAATTTTTGCATTAAAATGTATCGCTAGTTGGATTTAACATTATACGATGTCATCATTGGTCGAGAGTCCACTGTATTTTTTTCAAAATACTTGGAGTGCTGGGTGAAAGAACATAGATCTACGTTTGGACAGTTAACGGGTTAATATTTTTAAGAGCTGCTCATTAACAACTCTATTGCTTAGCACAGATGAAAACTAAAATTACAATGTGCTGTTCATTGACAGAAATAATTTGAATGGCCACTCTTTCCCAGACATTTAATGGATGGAGACATTGTGTTGCTCAACCGTCAGCCGTCCTTACACAAGATGAGCATCATGTCACATAGGGTGCACGTGTTACCAGGGAAAACATTCAGGTTTAATGAGTGCGTGTGCACCCCATACAATGCTGATTTTGATGGAGATGAAATGAACCTACATTTACCACAGACTGAGGAGGCTCGGGCAGAGGCGTTGCAGCTGATGGAGGTGAGTAATGTGGCTCAAGTTGTAGTCCCTCTTATTGCATGTTGTATAAGCATTCTATAAAGTATTTTCAACTATGGCATACATTTGCGGTTTGTACATTTTTGTGGTATACCTCTGATATACCTTTGAAGAGTTCCGAGAGTTTATCTACTCTCTGAGCCCGGCCATGGGCCAGGTTCATCTGGTGCTTGCTTGGTCAACCAGGCTGTTGCTGCTGGAGGCCCACTGCCCCACATATCCATCACAGTCTGATTGATCTGGCACCTGGTGAAGATACTTGTCATCCATGAATTGTATAAAGTTAACTTGTACACACAAAAACTGTTCCAGTCTCTCTAGCTTTGTGGAAACTTTTTGTGAATTTATTTAGGTGTGATATACAGTGGAACCTTGACTTACGAGTCTCCCAACTTACGAGTTTTTTGAGATACGAGCCATCCTTGGGTCTATTTTTTGCTCTAAGTTACAGGCCAACATTTGAGTTAGGAGCCAGCTCCCCCCCCCTCACCCTTCAACCCAAAACCTGGACACCTTGCTTGTTTATCTGTGATTTTATGCTTTAATTCCATATAAATCATTGTCTTTTTCTTCTCAGCAATAATAATAATATAATGTTATTAGTCAAGTCACTCAGTAAGTCAGTCAAGTCATTCAGTATGTCAGTCAGTCAAGTCAGTCAGTCAGTCAAGTCATTCAGTCAGTCAAGTCATTCAATCAGTCAAGTCATTCAGTAAGTCAGTCAAGTCATTAAGTCAGTCAAGTCATTCAGTCATTCAATCAGTCAAGTCAGTCAGTCAGTCAAGTCAATCAGTCAGTAAAGTCTTTCAGTCAGTCAAGTCATTCAGTCAGTCAAGTCATTCAGTAAGTCAGTCAAGTCATTAAGTCAGTCAAGTCATTCAGTAAGTCAGTCAAGTCATTCAGTAAGTCAGTCAAGTCATTCAGTAAGTCAGTCAAGTCACTCAGTAAGTCAGTCAAGTCATTCAGTAAGTCAAGTCACTCAGTAAGTCAGTCATGTCACTCAGTAAGTCAGTCATATCACTCAGTAAGTCAGTCATGTCACTTAGTAAGTCAGTCAAGTCATTCAATAAGTCAGTCATGTCACTTAGTAAGTCAGTCAAGTCATTCAGTAAGTCAGTCATGTCACTCAGTAAGTCAGTCAAGTCATTAAGTCAGTCAAGTCATTCATTAAGTCAGTCATGTCACTCAGTAAGTCAGTCAAGTCATTAAGTCAGTCAAGTCATTTAGTAAGTCAGTCAAGTCACTCAGTAAGTCAGTCAAGTCACTCAGTAAGTCAGTCAAGTCACTCAGTAAGTCAAGTCACTCAGTAAGTCATTCACTCAAGTCACTCAGTAAGTTAGTCACACAAACTCATGTTAACCTCTTTTTCTGTGTACAAAGTAACACTTCAGTTACGGCTACAGGTTATCTCTTGTCTAATATCTTTGTTAACCCTTTCAGGGTCCAAGGCCAAAATCTGAAGTCATGCACCAGTGTCCAAGAAATTTTGAAAAAAAAAAAAAAAAAAAATTTCTTACAGAATTAAAGAGCATATTTTTGTGAAGGTAATAAAACAAAAAAAATTAGAATCTGATCAGTACTTACCAAGATACAGTGCCAAGAAGTTTATAGAAAATGATGTGGTGGTGGCAACATCGACGAATTCCACATACGCGTATTATATTATTTTGTTGTTTTAGTTGTTTTTTCTTTTCTTTTCCAATTTTTTTCTATTCCTACTAACATTTGGGGCCTGAGAGACCAATACTGTATATAATTGATATATATAAACTCACTGTATTGAACACAATAACCGCACTAAAGTTATTATCATATTATTGTTTACCACTGTTGTTTATTACAATAAACATGCACAAAATATTGTAAAAATAAAGTTCTATCTATTTTAAATATTACAATCCGGGACAGGTTTTTAGAACTGCGGGGAGCTTGGGGAACTCTTGAAACAAGGCACCTGCACAAGGCCCCTTACTTCCTCCACATAAACGGTGTCTTTGCTCTTTGGGGCCCTCGTTTTTTTTTGTGCACGACAATGCATCTCTTTGAGCAAATTTTTTTTGATTTTGAAGAAGCTGTATTTAAATGATTTTTTAAAAAACGTTTGGGTATATCCTGGGGAATTCAGGACCCATGTTGTATTGCAGGGTTTTACCTGGTACTTCATTATATTTTGTCTGACACAGACAAAAAAAATTCACCTACGGGGGTCTGTTACCATTTATTTGGTAATATATATGCATTCAGCATTGAAATGTCCAGGGAATGAGAAAATTTCATGTACCACTTGTAACTCTTACGAACACATCAAAAAAACCCAAATTGCAGTCACACTGTCAACCAAAGCGCATTTTTTGTGTATAATCAACACGACCGGGTTTTCGAATACGTTCATTATCATTTAAATCAATTTTTCCACTGTCTTGCTTTTTCATTACGGTAAAGGGTTGTCAACAATGGACATCTCGTTTGTCAGCCCCCAAAAATGCCATATGTCTTTGGGCAGTAAACACCTCCCCGTCATCCCCACGAACACCTGCGTAAACCGGGGCATATGTTTACGTTTAGAACGCACTGTCCACCACATCTGTCTTGTTCACTCGCATAAAATCACTGAGTAATGGCTTTTTACCTTTTATCGGTATATAATATATGGCCCTTAAGATAAGGTCCATCAGTTTTCTCATACGTCCCCTGAGATACCCAATAACATCTTGGTATCTTTCAATGTTTCTCCCCGTATACAAACAATATCCAAACCAGGCCACTGTCACAATCAAGAGTAAAACAATTTTATACCAAAGGGGTTCCTCTGCCGGTTAACGCTTAAAATGACATTCACCTTTTGAACAAAATCAAAGACTCACAATAAAGATTCTTAATGGAAAAAAGTATACCTAATTTTTGTTTGAGATACTGAAACATTTTTTTTTTTTTTAAAACCCTTCCTTCGTCGCCGGGTTTTGTCAGAAATGCAACATACGTAACAAAAGGAAAACCGTTCACGGTTTTTTTCACTGAAGGAGGGGGGTAGAAATTACCCGATCGTGGACCATTTTGTTTTTATATTATGCTTTAGCGTAGGCAAAGCATTTTTGTTCCCAAAAAGCAAATACTTCTGCAACATCGTCCTTTCCCCCTGGTTTTTTGACGTGTGTAAGATCTATTTGCCATGGGTACTGAAAACTTATTATTTTCCCTGGCAATAATTTCCATCAGTGGCTGGTCAAAGAATAATTCAAAAAAATTTTCCAGTTTTTGGCCTGGTTCCAAGGGACGGTAGGTAAAATTTCCCCTTTTGGAGTATCAAAGGGTGAGGTTTGGGGAACAAAATTTTGGGTTTTTTGCTGCCAATCCCCACTATGGTTTTGTTGGATACTGGCACAAGGTGGTTGTACGGGGGGTTGGGGGCTGGGGCTGACCGCCCGTTTTGCCCTTACGGAGATCAGCAGCGTGGGTTCCCCGCGTGGCACGGTGAGTCCGCATGGGGGTGCCACTACCACCACCAGCCCCAAAAAACCTCCACTGTGCCTGGGGCCCCACCTGCCAATGTGCCCACTCTCCTCACTTCATACCTAAAACGGGTGTAGGGGCCCCGGGTGTACTCTGGGGGACTCCGGGATGTCTCCGGGATGTACCCATCCCCGGGCACACTAGGGTACACTACCGAGGGATGCGGGGCGAACATACCGACGCCTTTTTGGTTTTAAAATTTTTTCCTCACTATCATACTGAAGATCGTCGAGCGCAATAAAATCACAATCCCCCTCGAATCATCGTCTTACTGAAGTAGAGGCTGGGCCCCCGCGAAAAAATTATTTTCTCTTACGTTTAGGAACACCCCCTGAGTCACGGGCCCACACCCGGTAGAAACGAGGATGTCGGGGTTTTCTGCACTATTACGATATCCTGGTCATTATTTCGGTCACTAAATTATCAAAACCGTAGAAACGTTTCATTTTCACTTCCCCATGTCAGAACTACAGACAGGAAAGGAAGGGCCCCCAAATTTTTCCGGGAGTGAGGCTGACTTGCGATGAGGGATGGTGAACAAGGTGACGACCGGGGTTCCCCCAAAAGCTATGCAGGCCCTAGTTTTTTTTTTCTCCCCCGGGGGGAAAAAACCATTCTCCACAGTAGGCCTATGAGCGTTTTGCCTAAATTTACGGCGCTAGAATTTTTCATGATCTTGGTTTGGAACCCCACCGAAAAAACCGTAGATTACGGGGCGGACCCCCAAAGGGTTAATTCTAACTTAAATGTTTTTCCTCTTATCCACTTTTCAGCAAAAATATATGGCACTGGTGTCATGATTGCTTGGGGAGGTACATGATATTAATTAAAATATATAACACAATTGACAAACCAGCTGCCTTTAGCAGAGAAACTGGACACATATGTTAGGAATTTTGGATGGTGGGGGTGGGGTCGGGGTGGTTGGGGGGTGGTGGGGGGATTTGGGGTGGTAGGGGATGGTGGGGGTTGTCGGTGATGGTAGGGGGTGAGGGGGGGGTCGGGGGGGTAGGGGATGGGGGTGGGTCGGGGGGGGTAGAGGGGTGGGGGGGTGTCCCGGGGGGTGGTAAAAAGGGTGGGGTGGGGGTGGGAGTGGGAGGGTTTGGGGGGGGGGTCAGGGGGTGTAGGGATGGGGGTGGTTCGGGGATGGTAGGGGGGGGGTGGGGGGGATGGGGGGGTTTGGGGGGGAGGGGGGGTTTGGGATGGTGGGGTGGGTCGGGGGGTGGGATGTGAGGGGTCCCCACTCCCCGCAACAAGGTGGCTGCTTGGCAAGAGCATTTATTTTTCCTTTCCCCGAACTGAACCCAAAAAAAATAATAATATTTTATTATTATTTTATTTTATTATTTTTAAATTTTTATAATGAAGAGCTTCATTCCCTAAATTAATAAAAATTTTTATTTTAAAAATAATGATAAAGCTTCAGTTTCCTAAATTAATAATAATAGTAATAATAATGCATAATACATATGTAATAATTCATATTGCTTCTGCTAGTTGGCACAGCTGGTAAGCAGTAAACATGTTTACATCCCTGTGGGGGGCAGTTCTCTAGTGCTTGTTTGCATTTTTTTTACAGTCATTTGGCCAAATTTCTTTTTTCTAACCATGGGTCCTAGTGATCTACTGCAGTTAGCCTCAAAAATACTCCATTTTCTCTTACAGTAAGAACATGGGAAGATACTATAGTCAAATTAGGACAGAAATGGCCGATGCTTCTGTCGTTGCCACTGCCTCTGCCACCATATTATGGCCTATTTTATTCACTCTAGAGTATATATCATGTTTTTGTGCTAATTATATCGTTTATTATGTCATACTAGATGAATTGTGAAAGATAATTTAAGCCATACAATTGATAATAGCATCATATTAAAGTATTTTTTCTCATCTCTCCAGAGTGCAGGAACGAATTAATGGTTTTTCAATTAATTTAAATTAGGAAAATTAATTTGATATACAAGTAAATTGAGTTACGAGCTAGCTCCTGGAACGAATTAAACTCGTAAGTCAAGGTTCCACTGTACGTACTTTCATTTGCTATACCCTACCCAATATTAAACTTAAAATAAAATTAAAAAAATTAAATTAAAATCTTAAATTTTCATGAAAGCTTAAAACAGTTACAAACATAAACCCCTTCACTATTGGCAATCTAAAATGGTAGAATTTTTTTTTGTTATAGGTAATGACACCAAACATGCAAAATGTCATAATACTCATGGAATTATGCAGGCACGAAGCTAGCGGTTGAGGAGCACTTTACCCAAAAACTGTTTTGCATAAAAAGGAGAGATTTAAATAATAATAATAATAATAATAGGAACAAGAGGCTATTAATCCATTCTCCTGTGTAAATTACTAAATTTTAATGGATGAACTTGTTTTCCTTTTTAGGTCACCTGCTTCAGTGGGAAATGGCGAATGTTTAAAAAAAAAAATAATAATAATAATATCTTTATTTGTAGGTAGTAGGTTGGTAGACAGCAACCACCCAGGGAGGTACTACCGTCCTGCCAAGTGAGTGTAAAACGAAAGCCTGTAATTGTCTTACATGATGGTAGGATTGCTGGTGTCTTTTGTCTGTCTCATAAATATGCAAGATTACAGGTACGTCTTGCTACTTCTACTTACACTTAGGTCACACTACACATACATGTACACGTTTATTTATACACACTCATCTGAGTTTTCTTTGATTTTATCTTAATAGTTCTTGGTCTTATTACTTTTCCTTTTATATCCATGGGGAAGTGGAATAAGAATCTTTCCTCCGTAAGCCATGCGTGTTGTAAAAGTCAACTAAAATGCCGGGAACAATGGGCTAGTAACCCCTTTTCCTGTAAAGATTACTAAAAAGAATAAGAAGAAGAAAATTGTCAAAGTGGAAGTCTGAATGTGCGTGGATGTTGTGCAAATGATAAGAAAGAGATGATTGTGGATGTTATGAATGAGAAGAAACGGGATGTCCTGGCTTTAAGTGAAACAAAGCTGAAGGGGGGGGAGAGTTTCAATGGAGAGGAATAAATGGGATTAGGTCAGGGGTTTTCAAATAGAGTTAGAGCTAAAGAAGGAATAGCAATAATGTTGAAGGATAAGCTATGGCAGGAAAAGAGGGACTACAAATGTATAAATTCAAGGATTATGTGGAGTAAAATAAAGATTGGATGTGAAAAGTGGGTTATAGTAAGCGTGTATGCACCTGGAGAAGAGAGAAGTGTAGAGGAGAGAGAGAGATTCGGGGAAATGTTGAGTGAATGTGTGGGGAGTTTTGAATCAAGTGTGAGAGTAATGGTGGTTGGGGATTTCAATGCTAAAGTGGGTAAAAATGTTATGGAGGGAGTAGTAGGTAATTTTGGGGTGCCAGGGTAAATGTAAATGGGGAGCCTTTAATTGAGCTATGTGTAGAAAGAAATTTGGTAATAAGTAATACATATTTTATGAAAAAGAGGATAAATAATATACAAGGTATGATGTAGCACGTAATGAAAGTAGTTTGTTAGATTATGTATTGGTGGATAAAAGGTTGAGGGGTAGGCTCCAGGATGTACATGTTTATAGAGGGGCAACTGATATATCGGATCATTATTTAGTTGTAGCTACAGTTAGATTAAGAGGTAGATGGAAAAGGGGAAGGTGGCAACAACAAGTAAGAGGGAGGTGAAAGTGTAAAACAAAGGGGAGGAGGAAGTTCGGGCAGATATAAGCGACTATTGGCAGAAAGGTGGCTAGTGCAAAGATGAGTAGTGGGGGGTTGAAGAGGGTTGGAATAGTTTTAAAAATGCAGTATTAGAATGTGGGGCAGAAGTTTGTGGTTATAGGAGAGTGGGGGCAGGAGGAAAGAGGAGTTGATTGGTGGAATGATGAAGTAAAGGGTGTGATAAAAGAGAAAAAGGTAGCTTACGAGAGGTTTTTACAAAGCAGAAGTGTTATAAGGAAGAGCAGAGTATATGGAGAGTAAAAGAAAGGTGAAGAGAGTTGGTGAGAGGTGCAAAAGGAGAGCAGATGAAAGAGTGGGAGAGGCACTGTCAAGAAATTTTAATGAAAATAAGAAAAAATTTTGGAGGGAGTTTAAACAAGTTAAGAAAGCCTAGGGAAAGTATGATTTGTCAGTTAAAAACAGAGTAGGGGAGTTAGTAGATGGGGAGAGGGAGGTATTAGGTAGATGGCGAGAATATTTTGAGGAACTTTTAAATGTTAAGGAAGAAAGGGAGGCGGTAATTTCATGCACTGGCCAGGGAGGTATACCATTTTTTAGGAGTGAAGAAGAGCGAATGTAAGTGTGGTGGAGGTACGTGAGGCATTACGTAGAATGAAAGGGGGTAAAGCAGCTGGAACTGATGGGATCATGACAGAAATGTTAAAGCAGGGGGGGATATAGTGTTGGAGTGGTTGGTACTTTTGTTTAATAAATGTATGAAAGAGGGGAAGGTACCTAGGGATTGGCGGAGAGCATGTATAGTCCCTTTATATAAAGGAAAGGGGACAAAAGAGATTGTAAAATTATAGAGGAATAAGTTTACTGAGTATACCAGGAAAAGTATACGGTAGGGTTATAATTGAAAGAATTAGAGGTAAGACAGAATGTAGAATTGCGGACGAGCAAGGAGGTTTCAGAGTGGGTAGGGGATGTGTAGATCAAGTGTTTACATTGAAGCATATATGTGAACAGTATTTAGATAAAGGTAGGGAAGTTTTTATTGCATTTATGGATTTAGAAAAGGCATATGATAGAGTGGATAGAGGAGCAATGTGGCAGATGTTGCAAGTATATGGAATAGGTGGTAAGTTACTAAATGCTGTAAAGAGCTTTTATGAGGATAGTGAGGCTCAGGTTAGGGTGTGTAGAAGAGAGGGAGAATACTTCCCGGTAAAAGTAGGTCTTAGACAGGGATGTGTAATGTCACCATGGTTGTTTAATATATTTATAGATGGGGTTGTAAAAGAAGTAAATGCTAGGGTGTTCGGGAGAGGGGTGGGATTAAATTATGGGGAATCAAATTTAAAATTTGGGAATTGACACAGTTACTTTTTGCTGATGATACTGTGCTTATGGGAGATTCTAAAGAAAAGTTGCAAAGGTTAGTGGATGAGTTTGAGAATGTGTGTAAAGGTAGAAAGTTGAAAGTGAACATAGAAAAGAGTAAGGTGATGAGGGTATCAAATGATTTAGATAAAGAAAAATTGGATATCAAATTGGGAGGAGGAGTATGGAAGAAGTGAATGTTTTCAGATACTTGGGAGTTGACGTGTCGGCGGATGGATTTATGAAGGATGAGGTTAATCATAGAATTGATGAGGGAAAAAAGGTGAGTGGTGCGTTGAGGTATATGTGGAGTCAAAAAACGTTTTTCTATGGAGGCAAAGAAGGGAATGTATGAAAGTATAGTAGTACCAACACTCTTATATGGATGTGAAGCTTGGGTGGTAATGCAGCAGCGAGGAGACGGTTGGAGGCAGTGGAGATGTCCTGTCTAAGGGCAATGTGTGGTGTAAATATTATGCAGAAAATTCGGAGTGTGGAAATTAGGAGAAGGTGTGGAGTTAATAAAAGCATTAGTCAGAGGGCAGAAGAGGGGTTGTTGAGGTGGTTTGGTCATTTAGAGAGAATGGATCAAAGTAGAATGACATGGAAAGCATGTAAATCTATAGGGGAAGGAAAAGAGGGGTAGGGGTCGTCCTCGAAAGGGTTGGAAAGAGG
Source organism: Cherax quadricarinatus (assembly GCF_026875155.1). Lineage (NCBI taxonomy): Eukaryota > Metazoa > Arthropoda > Malacostraca > Decapoda > Parastacidae > Cherax > Cherax quadricarinatus. The sequence continues at coordinate 58,631,206 of NC_069421.1, forward strand.
GGTAAAGGAGGTTTTGTGGGTGAGGGGCTTGGACTTCCAGGAAGCGTGCATGAGCGTGTTAGATAGGAGTGAATGGAGACGAATGATACTTGGGACCTGACGGTCTGTTGGAGTGTGAGCAGGGTAATATTTAGTGAAGGGATTCAGGGAAACCGGTTATTTTCATATAGTCGGACTTGAGTCCTGGAAATGGGAAGTTACAATGCCTGCACTTTAAAGGAGGGTTTGGGATATTGGCAGTTTGGAGGGATATGTTGTGTATCTCTATACGTATATGCTTCTAAACTGTTATATTCTGAGCACGTCTGCAAAAGCAGTGATAATGTGTGAGTGTGGTGAAAGTGTTGAATGATGATGAAAGTATTTTCTTTTTGGGGATTTTCTTTCTTTTTTTTTTTTTGGGTTACCCTGCCTCGGTGGGAGACGACCGACTTGTTGAAAAAAAAAAAAAAAAAAAAAATCTTTATTTCTACAAGTACATGTGCAAGGTATACAGGCTTAGCTGACATCAATGACATAATACTACAGTGGACCCTCGGGTAATGGCAGCATCAGCTAATGCCAAAATCTGATAGCACCATGTTTTTGAGTCAAAATATTGGCTCGGCTACTGCCCAAGAACTCGGTTAAGGGCATTCGTCTGGAACGTGTCTGCGCGGCCTGTGCCCATGTAAAGCCAGTGTGCCATTGTTTACAAGCCAGGGAGGATGATTCCTCACATACATGCAATATACATCTACCATCCGACTTACGACCAAGCTTGATTCCGACCAACCGGTCGTAAGTCAAAATGGATGTAAGTCGAACCTTTGAAAATTGCCGACATATTGGGTAGGACATAATGTCAAAACTTTCCTATATAAACTACCTACATAGTTCTGTAATGTAATGTACAATCATTATTTCATTCTTTTTACCATAATTTACTTCTATTGTTATATTTTCATTATTTATGTACTGTATATAATGTATACATGGTAGTGATATGTATTGTAAATTTTACATTGCATACAGTATCATATGTTACTATTATCTTCATGTATTGTCGACACAGTGGAATGGGAGAATACCATTGGTAGTGTCATCCTGGCAGAATATTGTATAACCTATACCCTAAGTAAAGAGAAACAGCTCTGGAACATGTGTAATATGTATCCGGCTGGCTGGCTGGGTGGCCGGGTCAGTGGTTGGCCGGATGGGTGGCTGACTGGCTGGATGGGTGGGTGGCTGGGTGGGTGGCTGGCTGGCTGGCTGGATGATAGATGGGTGGCTGGATGGGTGGTTGGGTGGCTGGATGGGTGGGTAGTTGGCTGACTGGCTGACCGAATGTGACTGTCTCTGTATCTCTCTCTGTATCTCTCTCTCTCTCACTGGTACACATAAGTCAAGTTATACATATTATAAATTACGTAGGATAACCCAAAATATCCAAACAAAGTGCTATACAGTGGATCTGTGCTCCAGTGCCCTAAATTAATAATAATATTAATAATCATTATTATTACAATAATACATATGTACTAATATTAATAATATTATTATTAAGCTATAATATAATAATCGTGTCCACTCATTACTTACCTTAAAATATCTGTAGTTTTAATGTAGAGTGAGAGGTGAGTAAACAAGATTAAATGAATAAATGAGAGAGAGAATGAGAATGTAGAATGTTCACGAGTTATGTAAACAAACGTTGTTGTTGTTGTTGTCACCAGCCTGGACACGAATGATTCCTGTTCACTGTCAAGCCGACCAGAAAAACATCTCATATTTGTTAATTTATGTGTTATGTAGCATGTTTATTATATAATTTTGAAAAAAATCGTAGATGGATTAAGCAAAATGTCTATATTAACGTTTTATGCACATTTAATGCACCCCAGTGATTATTATTGTTATTATCATTATTAATATGGCGTCTTCAAGACCAAGTACACTCTTAATGAGTGGCTCTGAGACAGACATGCAGACAAAGACAGACACACAGGTAGACAGAAAGACAGACACACAGGTAGACAGACAGAAAGACACACAGGTAGACACAGACAGACACAGGTAGACATAAAGACAGGTAGACAAAGAGAGACACAGGTAGACAGAAAGACACACAGGTAGACAGAAAGACAGGTAGACAGAAAGACAGACACACAGGTAGACAGACACAGGTAGACAAAGGCACAGGTAGACATAAAGACACAGGTAGACAGAAAGACAGACACACAGGTAGACAGAAAGACAGACACACTAGTAGACAGACAGATAAACAGACACACAGAGATGCAAACAGATATACAGGCAGACAGATACAGACAGGTTTATGTGCAACAGTGAAAACAAATAGAGAGTTCGAGAGTAAGAGCCTTTCTTGCCACAATCTCCAGTGCAAGATTCAGACTTCATCTTAGGGGCCATGGTGAAATTTACTGTCCAGTTAGTACAGTTAATACAGTATGATGCTGCTGATAGGGCAGGGTTACTCAAACTGATGCTGCCTGCATGACGCATTGCCGCCGCGAGTATTGTCAAATATTGTACAGTGGTGTGCATCAGCCAGCCCAGCCCTGCTGCCAGATGCACAGTCATAAGTCGAGTGGACATATGTCGAGCAGGCCGTAAGTCAGATGGCAGGTGTATTTTGTATTATTCCATTGTTTTTAGTGCTTGTAACTGCTAAATAAGCCACCATGGGCCCAAAGAAAGCTTCTAGTTCCTGCCCTGTGGTAAAGAAGGAAAGAAGCACAGTAGAATTCAAGGAAAAACTCGTAGCAAAGTACCAAAGTGGAGGAGGAAGAGAGAGGGGTGAATGTGCCTTCTGCAGTGATTCTACGATATGTACGATACTAAAGCAGCAGGTATCAATAAAGGCAATAGTGCCAGCCAGCGATAAAGTGTATAATTAGCAGTGTAACAAGTAAGTTAAGCGAGTAAGTGATAGAAAAATGACACGAAAGTAACTCTCCAATGTTGTTGGATGTGTTTTGGGCCGCTCAACATACGCCGGCCTGCTATCTTCCACCACCCTAAACCTCTGCCAGCATCTCCTCCATCAAACTAGCTAATTAAACTAACATCTCTTCCAAGGCAAGTGTAAATATAAAAGTGTAAGTATAAAAGTAAATATAAGTGTAAATGGATATACGTAAGTCACTCTGACTTTTTTGGATTATCCTAGGTACTTTACACATATGCTGCTATGCATGATAATCTATGTATGTAACTGTATTTGTGTATACCTGAATAAACATACAGTGGACCCTCAACTTACAATATTAATCCATTCTAGAGAGCTCATCGTTAGACAAAATTATCGTTAGTTGAATTAATTTTCCCCATAAGAAATAATGGAAATCTAATTAATCTGTTCCAGACACCCAAAAGCATGAAATATACATTTTCCTTCACAGAAAAAGAAGGATACATGCACAATATACTGTACTAAATGAACATTAAATGACACTTACCTTTATTGAAGAGTATTGATGAGTGATGAGACACTGTTTTTCTTGAACACTCTGGGATTTTCAGAGTGATACATGAGTAAAGGCTTCACTTTGCAATCCCCACTAGCATTACAACAAAACATGAGAGTTTGCCTGTCTTTCATAGGCTTGTGTCCTGGGAGTGCCTTTTCCTCCTGAGTAATGTAGGTCGTGTTTGGCATTTTCTTCCAGAACAGGCCTGTTTCATCACAATTAAACACTTGTTGGGGTTGGAATTTTTCAGCTTCACTATGCCTTATCATACTGTGTATGCCACTACGATTCTTATCCCTTTGACTGTTTTGGTCGTATATATATGTCCTACAAGCCACTGTGTTTGATGTATTTATACTCATAAATTCTAGCTGCTTCAAATCAAGCAGGAGAAAGCTGGTAGGCCCACATGTGAGAGAATGGGTCTGTGTGGTCAGTGTGCACCATATAAAAAAATCCTGCAGCACGCAGTGCGTAATGAGAAAAAAAAACTTTGATCGCGTTTTTGGATTAAAACGCCGAATTTGTGGTGTATTTTTGTATAGTATTTATGGTTATATTCTCGTTTCTTGGTCTCATTTGATAGAATGAAAAACCTATTATAGAAATAGATGTGATTTTGATTTGTTTTACTATGAAAAGAACCTTGAAATGGAGCTCAAAGTAGGGGAAATGTTTGATTTTTGCCGATGTTCACAAGTAAACAAGTGATGTCATTGTCCAATAAATGTCCAACTAGCCATTCTAATATGCAGTCATGAATGGGGTGACATTATTTATTCAATTATTAAAATATTGCAGTAGTCTGCATAACAGTAAATCTTGTATTTTTTGTTTTAAAAAAAATTCAAAATAGAAAGCAAGAGTAATATCAGAGGGGCTTGGAGACATGACTGATGAACAAAGAAAATGTTATTTTAGAGCCAGGAATGTCTGCATTGTTCATTCTGGACCCTGTTTTGAAATTGTCATATTTTTTAATTTTCGTGAAATTGGCCAAATTGCAAATTTCTGACCACATTATTGGGTAGTTGACATTGGTAAATGGGCAGTTTCTTGTACTCAGTCTATAGAAAAAATGGAGTTCTAATGAAATAGCTATGAGTTTGGCCGACTGGAACAATGGAATTAGCCGAAAATAGGGCTCAAAGTGGGCGAAATCGCCGATTCGTAAATATCGCCGAGGTCGCTTACTTCGTGACACCAGGAGACACCTCAGGATTTGGGGTTGTGACAATCAAGGGGTTAAATCTCTCAAACCAACCTTTGCTGGCCTTAAATTCACCAATATGAGCATTAGTTCCACGGATTTTTTCCTGTTCACCTGCGTGTTAGTTAACTAGTGTGTTGCATCCTAGGGGGACAAGATTAAGGACCCCAATGGAAATAAGTTAGACAGTCCTCGATGATGCACTGACTTTCTTGGGTTATCCTGGGTGGCTAACCCTCTGGGGTTAATTGTTTCTCGGTAATTGTTTCTCGTTAGGCCTCACCAACAACAGTCTCTCCACATCTTTGAGTAGTACAGCTGATGGTGGTGCAGCAACAGCTGATGGTGGTGCAGCAGCAGCTGACCGTGGTACAGCAGCAGCAGCAGCAGCTGACTGTGGTACAGCAGCAGCTGACCGTGGTACAGCAGCAGCAGCAGCAGCAGCTGACTGTGGTACAGCAGCAGCAACTGACCGTGGTACAGCAGCAACAGCAGCTGACCATTTTGCAGCAGCAGCTGATGGTGGTGCAGGAACAGCTGACGGTGGTGCATCAGCAGCTGACCGTGGTGTGATAAAATTTTGATAGTATTTCTCACCCTTTTTACCACAGGGATGGCATTAGAAGCTTTCTTTGGGCCCATGGTGGCTTATTTAGCAGTTACAAACACTAAAATCAATGGAATAATACAAAATTTGTCGAAGGTATGCGTGCAACCACCCGCCCTGGCTTGTAAACAATGGCACTAGCTGAGCTGAGGCGCTCTGGCCTGACGAACCGTGTTCAGGACGAATGATGTATGTCAAGGTTTTCTTTGTAAGTTGGGGAATTTTTTTTACGCTGAAACGCTTCGTGAATCGATTTTATTGTTAGAGGAGGCCTTCGTAAATCAATTTTATCGTTAGATGATAATAAATAAATAATAAATAATAAATAAATAAATAAATAAATAAAAAAATGAGACCTTCATAAGTCGAGGGTCTACTGTACTTACTTATTTATAAATTAAAATGTAAATATTTCTTATTTATAAATTACTTACATTGTTTAAGTGTGATAGTGGTGGTGGGTTCTGCTGGTGCCTCCACCTTCACCACCACTATGTACGGCTTCTCTCAGTGGCCCTTTTTAACCCAACAACAACACTTCCATCACTTTACTTCTCTCATACATTATGATGTATTTTATTCATTCTAGAGTATATATCATGTTTCTGTGTTATTAATATTGTTTATTATGTCATATTAGATGAAGTGTGATAGATAAATAAGCCATAGAGATGATATTAGCATCGTATTGAAGCATAGTAAACTTGTCTCCCTCTTGCCTGCTACCTGTCTTCCATACACCAACAAGAGTCAATAAAGGTAAGTGTGATGTTAAATGTTCATTTATCCATTTTATTAGTGCTTTATATATATTTGTCATTGTTTTCTGTATGTATATCTATATTTAATCTTTAAAAAAAATATTTTGTGTTAATACTTTTGCCTGTCTGACACGGATTAATTGGATTTCCATTATTTCTTATGGGGAAAGTTAATTCGGCTAATGGGAAAATTGGTTAAAGGCAAGCTCTCTGGAACGGATTAATGTCGTTACCCGAGGGTCCACTGTATATAAAAAGCCCCTTGTTATTACCTGAAGTGTACCTGGAGAGAGTTCCGGGGGTCAACGCCCCCACGGCCCGGTCTGTGACCAAGCCTCCTGGTGGATCAGAGCCTGATCAACCAGGCTGTTGCTGCTGGCTGCATGCAAACCAACGTACGAGCCACAGCCCGGCTGGTCAGGAACCGACTTTAGGTGCTTGTCCAGTGCCAGCTTGAAGACTGCCAGGGGTCTGTTGGTAATCCCCCTTATGTATGCTGGGAGGCAGTTAAACAGTCTTGGGCCCCTGACACTTACTGTATGGTCTCTTAACGTGCTAGTGACACCCCTGCTTTTCATTGGGGGGATGTTGCATCGTCTGCCAAGTCTTTTGCTTTCGTAGTGAGTGATTTTCGTGTGCAAGTTCGGTACTAGTCCCTCTAGGATTTTCCAGGTGTATATAATCATGTATCTCTCCCGCCTGCATTCCAGGGAATACAGGTTCAGGAACCTCAAGCGCTCCAGTAATTGAGGTGTTTTATCTCCGTTTATGCACGCCCGTGAAGGTTCTCTGTACATTTTCTGGGTCAGCAATTTCACCTGCCTTGAAAGGTGCTGTTAGTGTGCAGCAATATTCCAGCCTAGATAGAACAAGTGACCTGAAGAGTGTCATCATGGGCTTGTCCTCCCTAGTTTTGAAGGTTCTCATTATCCATCCTGTCATTTTTCTAGCAGCTGCGATTGATACAATGTTATGGTCCTTGAAGGTGAGATCCTCCGACATGATCACTTCCAGGTCTTTGACGTTGGTGTTTCGCTCTATTTTGTGGCCAGAATTTGTTTTGTACTCTGATGAAGATTTAATTTCCTCGTGTTTACCATATCTGAGTACAGTGGACCCCCGGTTAACGATATTTTTTCACTCCAGAAGTATGTTCAGGTGCCAGTACTGACCGAATTTGTTCCCATAAGAAATATTGTGAAGTAGATTAGTCCATTTCAGACCCCCAAACATACATGTACAAACGCACTTACATAAATACACTTACATAATTGGTCGCATTCGGAGGTAATCGTTATGCGGGGGTCCACTGTAATTGAAATTTCTCATCGTTGAACTTCATATTGTTTTCTGCAGCCCACTGAAAGATTCGGTTGATGTCCGCCTGGAGCCTTGCAGTGTCTGCAATGGAAGACACTGTCATGCAGATTCGGGTGTCATCTGCAAAGGAAGACACGGTGCTGTGGCTGACATCCTTGTCTATGTCGGATATGAGGATGAGGAACAAGTTGGGAGCGAGTACTGTGCCTTGTGGAACAGAGCTTTTCACCGTAGCTGCCTCAGACTTTACTCTATTGACGACTACTCTCTGTGTTCTGTTAGTGAGGAAATTATAGATCCATCGACCGACTTTTCCTGTTATTCCTTTAGCACACATTTTGTGCGCTATTATGCCATGGTCACACTTGTCGAAGGCTTTTGCAAAGTCTGTATATATTACATCTGCATTCTTTTTATCTTCTAGTGCATTTAGGACCTTGTCGTAGTGAACCAATAGTCGAGACAGACAGGAGCGACCTGTTCTAAACCCATGTTGCCCTGGGTTGTGTAACTGATGGGTTTCTAGATGGGTGGTGATCTTGCTTCTTAGGACCCTTTCAAAGATTTTTATGATATGGGATGTTAGTGCTATCGGTCTGTAGTTCTTTGCTGTTGCTTTACTGCAGAGCATTTCGGGCAAATTAGGTCAATTTTCATTCGAGGATGCGACCCTCACCATTTCACTGATAGATGAATGTTGGACAGTAGGTGTCATATGAGAACGCGTCCTAAAGTTTTCCAGCTGTTCTGGGGGATCGACCTACAGACCTCAGTGTATGAGCTGAGTGTGCTACCAATCGAGCTATTGGACACCAGGAAAAAACATTAAGAATATTTGTAAAAATATTCAAGTTCAAGAGATTTATTTATACAGGAATGCGTTTACACTTGAATATGTGCTGAAAGCCCATGATTATGCAGAGCATTTTGGGCAAGCTTAAGCCTTACTTAACCCTTTTACTGCTGCAAGCCCTATTCTGAAACTGTCTTCCTATTTCACAAAATGTTAAAAAAACAAATTATTTTTTCTTACCAAAATGTTATAATTAATTTGCTGAGTGTTTTAAGCCTAAAAAAAATTTTTGTGATCAGTACTTACCAAGATATAGAGGCATGAAGTTGGCAGAAAACGAGCCATGTATGGCAACAGTGGCAAATGCCGCTCACCCGATACAGTTATATTTAGTCCCATTTGAAGGTTTCTTGTATTATTCAAAAAATTTTTTCCAAGTAACTTATGTGGCCTGTGAGACCAAAGTAAAGTGCTATGTTCATATACAGTAGACCCTCGGGTAACGATGACATCGGCTAGTGATAAAATCGGATAGCGATGCATATTAGCATAAAAATATTGGCTCAGCAAATGGAAATAAGTCACTCTGTCTGACTTTTTTGGGTTATCCTAGGTTCTCTACACATATGCTGCTATGTATGATAATTCTATGTAACTGTATTTGTGTATACCTGAATAAACTTACTTACTTACTTACTTACTATGAAAAACCCAGTTAAGGACAATCGTCCTGAACGCATCCGCCTGTTCGTCTGGCCCAAGTGCGCCTCAGCTGCCCTGCCTTCAGCTAGTGTGCCATTGTTTACAAGCCACTGCAGATGGTTCCATGCATACATTCAATACATTTTGTATTATTCCATTGTTTTTTAGTGCTTGTAACTGCTAAATAAGCCACCATGGGCCCCAAGAAAGCTTCTAGTGCCAACCCTGTGGTAAAAAGGATGAGGTGTACAATCGAATTGAAAAAAGAGATAATTGCAAAGTATGAAAGTGGAGTGCGTGGCTCTGAGCTGGCCTGGTTGTACAACAAACCCCAATCAGCCATCGCTACTATCTTGGCCAACAGAGAGGCAATCAAGGAAGCTGTTGTTGCAAAAGGTGCAAGTATGCTTAGAAAACAGAGATCGCAAATACTTGATATGGAAAGATTGTTATTGGTGTGGGTTAACGACAAACAATTATCAGGAGATAATGTTTCACAGTTAATCATATGTGAAAAGGCAAGGCAGTTGCATGATGATTTAATTAAAAAAAAATGCCTGGAACTAGTGGCGATGTTAGTGAATTAAAGGCCAGCAAAGGATGCTTTGAGAGATTTAAGAATTGCAGTGGCATACACAGTGTGATAAGGTGTGATGAGGCTGCCAGTTGTGACCAAAAAGCGGCTGAAAAATATGTGCAGGAATTCAAGGAGTACATAGACACTGAAAAATTAAAACCCCAACAAGTGTTTAATTGTGACAAAACAGGCCTGTTTTGGAAGAAAATGCAAAACAGGACCTACATTACACAGGAGGAGAAGCACTGCCAGGACACAAGCCTATGAAAGACAGACTAACTCTATTGTTTTGTAGTAATGCTAGTGGGGATTGCAAAGTGAAGCCTCTACTCGTGTATCACTCTGAAACTCCCATAGTGTTCAAGAAAAACAGTGTCGTAAAGGCTAATTTGTGTGTGATGTGGAAGGCAAACAGTAAGGCATGGGTCACTAGGGACATTTTCCGTGATTGGTTCTATCATGTGTTTGGCCCCGCTGTGAAAAAATACCTCCTGGAAAATAAATTGGGCCTCAAGTGCCTCCTGGTATTAGACATTGCTCCTGCTCAAACCTCCAGACTTGCCAGAGGAAATTGCGAGGTAGTTGGGCTTCATCAAAGTGAAGTTTTTGCCTCCTAATACCACTCCTCTCCTCCAGCCCATGGACCAGCAGGTCATTTCAAATTTCAAAAAACTGTACACCAAAGCAGTGTTTCAAAAGTGCTTTGAAGTGACCTGAGACATTGAATTGACCCTAAGAGTGTTTTGGAAAGATCACTTTAGTATCTTCAGTTGCATAAACTTTATAAGTAAGGCTTGGGAGGGAATGACTTGCAGGACTTGGAACTCTGCCTGGAGGAAATTGTGGCCACAGTGTGTACAAGAGAGGGATTTTGAAGGGTTTGGGTCTAACCCTGAGGAGCCTATACCAGTTGTGTAATCTATTGTGTCATTGGGGAAGTCCATGGGGTTGGAGATTAGTGGGGAGGATATGGAAGAGTTGGTGGAGGACGACAATGAAGAACTAACCACTGATGAGCTGCAAGAGCATCTGCAACAGCAAGAGACCACAACTGAGGAAATTGCTTCAGAGGAGGGGAGAGAGAGATGGAGAAAGTTGCCTTCTTCAAAGATTAAGGACATTTGTACAATGTGGACAAAGTTGCAAGCCTTTATGGAAGAACATCACCCTGACCCAGCTATTGCAAGCCGTGCTGGTGACTTTTACCATGGCAATGTTGTGGCCCATTTTAGGAAAATCTTAAAGGAATGCCAGATACAGAGCTCTGTGGATAGATTTTTTGGTGCGGCACAGGTCCAGTGACTGTCAAGTTGTTCTCACTAGCATTAAAAAAGGAAGGGAAGTAACCCTGGAAAAGGACTGGATACCTAAAGTCCTTAGGGATGGGGATTCCCCTTTCAAACAATAATACACCTTTATCATCTCCCCTCCTCCCATCTCATCTCTCATCAATAAATCTTCAATAAAGGTAAGTGTCATTTATTATTCATGTAGTATTTATTCTTCATGTATCATTGTTTTCTGTATAGGAAATTGTATATTTCATGTGAAAAAAATTTTTTTTTTTAATACTTTTGGGTGTGTGGAACGGATTAATTGAATTTTCATTATTTCTTAAGGGGAAAATTAATTCGGTTAACGATAAAATCAGTTAAGGACAAGCTCTCTGGAACAGATTAAAATCGTTACCTGAGGGTCCACTGTATAAACTCATTGTAAGCAACACAATAAGCACACAAACATTATCACCAGTATATTGTTTACAAAACTTGTTTACACAAACAAACAATATAAAATTTTTTTATTACTATTGTTCTATAATATACAGTGGTCCCTCATTTATTGTTGTTAATCCATTCCTAGAAGTGCGATGATTATTGAAATAGACGATTTTCGAATAAATTTTCCCCATTAAAAATAATGTAAATACAATTAATCCATTCCTGACACCCAGAAGTATTAAAACAAAAAATTTTTTTACTTCTTCTTTCAACAAACCGGCCGTATCCCACCAAGGCGGGGTGGCCCAAAAAGAAAAACAAAAGTTTCTCTTTTTAAATTTACTAATTTATACAGGAGAAGGGGTTACTTGCCCCTTGCTCCTGGCATTTTAGTCGCCTCTTACAACACGCATGGCTTACGGAGGAAGAATTCTGTTCCACTTCCCCATGGAGGAAATTTTTTACATGGAATATAAATGTTGTACATAAACAATACAATGGGACATAATGAATGAAACATTAACTGCATAACACTAACCTTTTTTGGTGATTCTTCTTAGTGTATGGAAGACTGGAGGAGGAGAGAGATTGGATTAGCTACTGTTTGGAAGGGGAATCCCCTTCCATCAACACCTTAGGTACCAAGTCCTTTTCTGGGGTTACATACTTCTCTTTTCTGTTTCTTAATGCCACTAGGACCAGCTTGAGAGTCACTGGAGTCCAGAGAGCTCTGTTTCTGGCATCTCTTTAAAACTTCCCTAAAATGGGCCAAGACTTTGTCACTGTACAAGTTGCCAATACGGCTTGCAACATCCTTCTCAGGGTGATGTTTCTCCATAAATCTTTCCATCCTACCCCCACATTTCAAAATTCTCCTTAATTTCTGAAGAAGGCACCTTCTTCCATTTCTCTTCCTCCTCCTCTGCAGCAAGATTCTGAGCTGTGATCTATTGCTGTTCCTGCTGAAGCTCTTGCAGCTCCTCAGTGGTTAGCTCTTCATTGTGGTCCTCCACCAACTCTTCCACATCCTCCAAACTCACATCCAACCCCATGGAACTCCCCAATGCCACACTAGATTTCACAACTGACATAGGCTCATCAGGGTCAGCCACAAACCCTTCAAAATCCCTCTTGTGGACACAATCTGGCCACAATTTTCTCCAAGCAACAACAGCTTCCTTGATTTCCTTTTTCTTTGCCACGATGGAAGATTGGTTGTATGGGGTTTGTTATACTTCCTGGCCAGTTCGGCCACACGTATGCCACTTTCATATTGTTCAATGATGTTTTTCTTAAACTCAATTGTATTTCTCATCGTCTTTACCAAAGGCTTGGCACTAGGAGCTTTCTTTGGAGCCATGGTAGCTTATTTAGTACTTGCAAGCACTTGTGTGCGAGGGGCTTGGACTTCCAGCAGGCATGCATGAGCGTGTTTGATAGGAGTGAATGGAGACAAATGGTTTTTAATACTTGACGTGCTGTTGGAGTGTGAGCAAAGTAACATTTATGAAGGGATTCAGGGAAACCGGCAGGCCGGACTTGAGTCCTGGAGATGGGAAGTACAGTGCCTGCACTCTGAAGGAGGGGTGTTAATGTTGCAGTTTAAAAACTGTAGTGTAAAGCACCCTTCTGGCAAGACAGTGATGGAGTGAATGATGGTGAAAGTTTTTCTTTTTCGGGCCACCCTGCCTTGGTGGGAATCGGCCAGTGTGATAATAAAATAAAATTAAAAAGCACTAAAATGAATGGAATACGTATTATGAAATATTTCGTATGAACAAGTGAGGGGACCGTCACTCACTGGTAAACAATGGCACACTGGCTGGGAAGTGAGGCCGAGGCAGCTCATAGCCGTGAGCACGCATCCAAGACGAACGACGATTAGCGAGCCAACCGACCATTTGCGAGCCAATGTTTGGACGAAAATAACGCGAAGATTTCCAAAAAGGACGACTATCGAGCCCAACAATTATCGAAGGACCACTGTATATACAATTGTACAGTCACTGGACACTTTTCTAGAACTGCTGCAGCTTGTGGAATTCTTTGAAATATGGGTATATGCACAGTGGTATTTTTACACTCCTCACACAAAACAAGTGTGTGTGTGTGTTTTTGTGGGTGTTTTGTGGTATGTGCACAGACAAAACACCTCTTCTGAGTACTTTTCATGAAAGTAGTAGGAGACACTTGTATGGGGTAGTGATCACCAGGCCTCAGATTAGAGGGTGTGTTGATAATTTTGTGGGCGCTGGTCTGTTGCAGCGTTGTTGCTTGGTACTTGAATATTATTTGCCTGATGACTGACAAACAAAATTCACCATATGGTGGTTTGTTATTGATCTTCAACTTGTACATGTTATAGGCATTCAGCATGGAAATATCAAGATGGAAAAAAAAGTTTTATGTACCACTTATAACTCATGCAAACCCAATCTGCATGTTACATTTGTCCCCTAAGTGCATATTGAGGTTGTAGTGCACCACTGGTGCAGGTTTTATAATGGGTTCAATAGTCTCTCTTCTGCCTGCCATTGTCTGCCATTTTGTTTTGGTGAACTGATGTCAACAATGTGACATCATGCCACCGAAATGCCATAATGTCATTGGCAGAAAACACCTGCACTTCACCTCTATGAGTGCCTGCGTGGAACCTAGGCATATGCTTATGATTTCCATGCACTGTGCCACACACGTGTTCACTCGCAAGAAATCACTAAGGGGCTTGTGTACCAGTTATCAGTATATAATATATGCCCCTTACCAAGATATGGTTCCAGCATTGTTCTAACCACATCATCAGAGATGCCCAATAACTTCCTGGTATCTTACAATGTATTACTGCCAGTGTACACAATTATATCCAAAACCAGACCACACAGTGCAAATAACTTTATACCAAATCATTTCCTCTTGCTTGGTAAATACTGTTTGAGCAACAGTCTGCCTTTGAACAAAATCAAATACTTATCAATAACAAGCTTCCTAAAAGGATAAAAATACATACAGCACATTCCTGTTCTTATATAACCTGTCATTTCTGTCAGGCATTATTTAGTTTGAGAAGTGTAGCATACTTAACAGTAGCAGAACTCTATTCACTGGTAAAACATCACTAAAACCTGGGGTTGATAGCAGGTGTTTCATCGACCAGTATGTGGTGACAGTGTGCTTGTACACATGTGGCATAAGCATTATTGTGGCAAAGAACAGATACATCTCTGCCGCAGTTGTGTCCTTCCACTTGTGTAGCCTTGATCTTGGTGAAAGAATTGTGTTTGCCATGGTGTATTCAATGTATGTGTTACTTTCCCTGACAATAATGTCCATCAAGGGCTCATCGAAGAATAACTGTAAACATTCCAGTTCAGTGGCATTGTTCCCAAGTGTACACGATTGGCCATATTTCACTTTGTGTTTCATCAAAGTGATAGGGATTGGGAACAAAATTGGCACCTTCCTGTCAGTCCCAGATGCAGTCTGCTGGGGGGTACTGGATATTGACATGTGGTTGTGGTTGTACAGATTGTGGTTGTGCAGGTTGTGGGAGTGTGGGAGTGTTGAGGGTGGCCTTTGTTCTGGCTGTGCTGAGTTAGCAGCGTGGGTAGCAGTGTGGCCCGCTCCTGGTGCCACATGACTCGTGCCACCACCAACACTACCACCAACACCACCTGCTGCCCCACGCACGTTATCCATCCTTATTGTAACAATATCGTCATCTTCACTATCAGACCGTGGTGTAAGGTCAGAGGATGTCCTCCGAGATTTATATACTGCCGCTTCAGTAGACAATATTCCCCCTCACTGTCGCAACTCGAACTACTTTCAATAGCTTGGAAATCACTATCAATTTTATTGCTCACATCTGAGTCCTGGACACGGGGAAATAGTTTCCTCTTTTGCCCTGGTACAGGTGAATGTGAATGAGACGGCCCAGCACCAGAGGTGGACAGTTGTAGGTCATCTGGGTTTTTCACTAATTATATTATCCTGGGCACTGCTTTCGGTCACACCCTCCACAAAACCATGAAATTCACTTACTGGCACTTCCATCAGTGTTAGAGCTATCACTTGGGAACAAAAGACCTCCAATTCGTTGGGGAGTAAGGTACTTCTTACTGGGAGGCATGGCGAACAAGGACTACTAAAATGGCGTTCCCACAATGCACTACTGAGTCCCTGAATTTTTTCATTTTGTGTACATCCATCACGCAGACCCGTTCTCTCACATGTAGGCCTACCAGCTTTTTCCCACTTGATTTGAAGCCACTAGAATTTAGGTGTATTAATACGTCAAAAGCACTGGCTTGTAAGACGTATATATATACAGTGGACCCCCGGTTTACGATCAGCTCCCAATGCGACCAATTATGTAAGTGTATTTATGTAAGTGCATTTGTATGTGTATGTTTGGGGGTCTGAAATGGACTAATCTAATTCACAATATTCCTTATGGGAACAAATTTGTTCAGTACTGGCACCTGAACATACTTCTGGAATGAAATAATATCGTAAACCGGGGGTCCACTGTATATATATATGTATATATATATATTATATATATATATATGTATATATATATATATATATATATATATATATATATATTATATATATATATATATATATATATATATCTTTCTTTCAACACACCGGCCGTATCCCACCGAGGCGGGGTGGCCCAAAAGGAAAAACGAAAGTTTCTCCTTTTACATTTAGTAATATATACAGGAGAAGAGGTTACTAGCCCCTTGCTCCCGGCATTTTAGTTGCCTCTTACAACACGCATGGCTTACAGAGGAAGAATTCTGTTCCACTTCCCCATGGAGATAAGAGGAAATAAACAAGAATAAGAACTAGAAAGAAAATAGAAGAAAACCCAGAGGGGTGTGTATATATGTGCTTGTACATGTATGTGTAGTGTGACCTAAGTGTAAGTAGAAGTAGCAAGACGTACCTGAAATCTTGCATGTTCATGAGACAGAAAAAAGGACACCAGCAATCCTACCATCATGTAAAACAATTACAGGCTTTCGTTTTACACTCACTTGGCAGGACGGTAGTACCTCCCTGGGCGGTTGCTGTCTACCAACCTACTACCTATATATATATATACATATATATATATACAGTGGACCCCCGGTTAACGATATTTTTTCACTCCAGAAGTATGTTCAGGTGCCAGTACTGACCGAATTTGTTCCCATAAGGAATATTGTGAAGTAGATTAGTCCATTTCAGACCCCCAAACATACACGTACAAAAGCACTTACATAAATACACTTACATAATTGGTGGCATTTGGAGGTGATCGTTATGCGGGGGTCCACTGTATGTATATATATATATATATATTTTTTTTTTTTTTTCAACAAGTCGGCCGTCTACCACCGAGGCAGGGTGACCCAAAAAAGAAAGAAAATCCCCAAAAAGAAAATACTTTCATCATCATTCAACACTTTCACCACACTCACACATCACTGCTTTTGCAGAGGTGCTCAGAATACAGCAGCTTAGAAGCATATACGTATAAAGATACACAACATATCCCTCCAAACTGCCAATATCCCAAACCCCTTCTTTAAAGTGCAGGCATTGTACTTCCCATTTCCAGGACTCAAGTCCGACTATATGAATCCCTTCACTAAATATTACCCTGCTCACACTCCAACAGATCGTCAGGTCCCAAGTATCATTCGCCTCCATTCACTCCTATCTAACACGCTCATGCATGCTTGCTGGAAGTCCAAGCCCCTAGCCCACAAAACCTCCTTTACCCCCTCTTTCCAACCCTTTCGAGGACGACCCCTACCCCTCCTTCCTTCCCCTATAGATTTATATGCTTTCCATGTCATTCTACTTTGATCCATTCTCTCTAAATGACCAAACCAACTCAACAACCCCTTTTCTGCCCTCTGACTAATTCTTTTATTAACTCCACACCTTCTCCTAATTTCCACACTCCTAATTTTCTGCATAATATTTACACCACACATTTCCCTTAGACAGGACATCTCCACTGCCTCCAACCGTCTCCTCGCTGCTGCATTTACCACCCAAGCTTCACATCCATATAAGAGTGTTGGTACTACTATACTTTCATACATTCCCTTCTTTGCCTCCATAGATAACGTTTTTTGACTCCACATATACCTCAATGCACCACTCACCTTTTTTCCCTCATCAATTCTATGATTAACCTCATCCTTCATAAATCCATCCGCCGACATGTCAACTCCTAAGTATCTGAAAACATTCACTTCTTCCATACTCCTCCTCCCCAATTTGATATCCGATTTTTCTTTATCTAAATCATTTGATACCCTCATCACCTTACTCTTTTCTATGTTCACTTTCAACTTTCTACCTTTACACACATTCTCAAACTCATCCACTAACCTTTGCAATTTTTCTTTAGAATCTCCCATAAGCACAGTATCATCAGCAAAAAGTAACTGTGTCAATTCCCATTTTGAATTTGATTCCCCATAATTTAATCCCACCCTTCTCCCAAACACCCTAGCATTTACTTCTATAAATATATTAAACAACCATGGTGACATTACACATCCCTGTCTAAGACCTACTTTTACCGGGAAGTATTCTCCCTCTCTTCTACACACCCTAACCTGAGTCTCACTATCCTCATAAAAGCTCTTTACAGCATTTAGTAACTTACCACCTATTCCATATACTTGCAACATCTGCCACATTGCTCCTCTATCCACTCTATCATATGCCTTTTCTAAATCCATAAATGCAATAAAAACTTCCCTACCTTTATCTAAATACTGTTCACATATATGCTTCAATGTAAACACTTGATCTACACATCCCCTACCCACTCTGAAGCCTCCTGCTCATCCGCAATCCTACATTCTGTCTTACCTCTAATTCTTTTAATTATAACCCTTCCGTATACTTTTCCTGGTATACTCAGTAAACTTATTCCTCTATAATTTTTACAATCTCTTTTGTCCCCTTTCCCTTTATATAAAGGGACTATACATGCTCTCCGCCAATCCCTAGGTACCTTCCCCTCTTTCATACATTTATTAAACAAAAGTACCAACCACTCCAACACTATATCCCCCCCTGCTTTTAACATTTCTGTCATGATCCCATCAGTTCCAGCTGCTTTACCCCCTTTCATTCTACGTAATGCCTCACGTACCTCCACCACACTTACATTCTGCTCTTCTTCAGTCCTAAAAGATGGTATACCTCCCTGGCCAGTGCATGAAATTACCGCCTCCCTTTCTTCCTCAACATTTAAAAGTTCCTCAAAATATTCTCGCCATCTACCTAATACCTCCCTCTCCCCATCTACTAACTCCCCTACTCTGTTTTTAACTGACAAATCCATACTTTCCCTAGGCTTTCGTAACTTGTTTAACTCCAAAATTTTTTCTTATTTTCATAAAAATTTCTTGACAGTGCCTCTCCCACTCTTTCATCTGCTCTCCTTTTGCACTCTCTCGCCACTCTCTTCACCTTTCTTTTACTCTCCATAAACTCTGCTCTTCTTATAACACTTCTGCTTTGTAAAAACCTCTCGTAAGCTACCTTTTTCTCTTTTTATCACACCCTTTACTTCATCATTCCACCAATCACTCCTCTTTCCTCCTGCCCCCACCCTCCTATAACCACAAACTTCTGCCCCACATTCTAATACTGCATTTTTAAAACTATTCCAACCCTCTTCAACCCCCCCACTACTCATCTTTGCACTAGCCCACCTTTCTGCCAATAGTCGCTTATATCTCGCCCGAACTTCCTCCTCCCTTAGTTTATACGCTTTCACCTCCCTCTTACTTGTTGTTGCCACCTTCCTCTTTTCCCATCTACCTCTTACTCTAACTGTAGCTACAACTAAATAATGATCCGATATATCAGTTGCCCCTCTATAAACATGTATATCCTGGAGCCTACCCATCAACCTTTTATCCACCAATACATAATCTAACAAACTACTTTCATTACGTGCTACATCATACCTTGTATATTTATTTATCCTCTTTTTCATAAAATATGTATTACTTATTACCAAATTTCTTTCTACACATAGCTCAATTAAAGACTCCCCATTTACATTTACCCCTGGCATCCCAAATTTACCTACTACTCCCTCTATAACATTTTTACCCACTTTAGCATTGAAATCCCCAACCACCATTACTCTCACACTTGATTCAAAACTCCCCACGCATTCACTCAACATTTCCCAGAATCTCTCTCTCTCCTCTACACTCCTCTCTTCTCCAGGTGCATACACGCTTACTATAACCCATTTTTCACATCCAATCTTTATTTTACTCCACATAATCCTTGAATTTATACATTTGTAGTCCCTCTTTTCCTGCCATAGCTTATCCTTCAACATTATTGCTACTCCTTCTTTAGCTCTAACTCTATTTGAAACCCCTGACCTAATCCCATTTATTCCTCTCCATTGAAACTCTCCCACCCACTTCAGCTTTGTTTCACTTAAAGCCAGGACATCCAGTTTATATATATATATATATATATACAGTGGACCCCCGGTTAACGAACTTTTTTCATTCCAGTAGTATGTTCAGGTGCCAGTACTGACCGAATTTTTTCCCATAAGGAATATTGTGAAGTAGATTAGTCCATTTCAGACCCCAAACATACACGTACAAAAGCACTTACATAAATACACTTACATAATTGGTCGCATTTGGAGGTGATCGTTAAGGCGGGTCCACTGTATATATATATATATATATATATATATATATATATATATATATATATATATATATATATTATATATATATATTATATATTATATATATATATATATATATATATATATTATATATATATATATATATATATATATTTTATATATATAATATATATATATATATATATGTCGTGCTGAATATGTAAAACTGGTCAATTAGCAAGAACTCATTTAAAATTAAGTCCTTTCTAAAATTTTCTCTTATATGCTTAAAGATATATTTTTTTCATTAATGTTGATGTAAAAATTTTTAATTTTGCACCAAAAGAAACTTAAAACACTTACCTAACCTTATTGTAACAAGAGCAATTTATTTTAGCCTAACCCAACTAAATATATTTTAGATTTGTTTACAGTAATTTAATACTAAACAAACACAGTGAAATATATTTTTTTTGTTAGGTTCATTATGATTTTGGCAAAATTATTGCATACACAAATTTTCACTTGTCCTATATGGCAAGATGAACGTTGCTATTTAAGCTAAGATCACAAATTCTGCCTATTCGGCACAACATATATATATAATATATATACGGCCGAAACAGTGAAAGGGTTACGACTACATAAACAATAAACATTACATGTATATTTTTAGGGACATTAAGTGCATACAAATAATAATGAGTAGGTGATGAATGTACAGTGGTGCATACCTTGAATCTCGGCCTTAATTCATTCCAGAAGGCTTTTCAAGTGCCATTACCAAACGAATTTGTTCCCATAAGGAATAATGTAAATTAGATTAGTCTGTTTCAGACCCCCAAAAATACACTTACAAAAATTCACTTACATTTGTTCAAGTTGGGAGCTTTTCGAAATTCGAAGTACCACTGTATATGTAAGTAGATTAAATATATCTTTGTGCAGATTATTTGGGTTATAGTCTAGCAAGTTTATAGGTGCTAAAGTCTATGGTTTGTAGGTACTAAAGTCGATGGTTTGTAGGTACTAAAGTCGATGGTTTGTAGGTACTAAAGTCGATGGTTTGTGGGTACTAAAGTCGATGGTTTGTAGGTACTAAAGTTGATGGTTGTATTTCTTCTTTCAATGTACCAGCCGTATCCCACTGAGGTGGGGTGGCCCAAAAGGAGAAACGAAAGTTTTGCCTTTTAAATTTAGTAATATATACAGGAGAAGGGGTTACTAGCCCCTTGCTCCTGGCATTTTAGTCGCCTCTTACAACACGCATGGCTTGTGGAGGAAGAATTCTGTTCCACTTTCCCATGGAGATAAGAGGAAATAGACAAGAACAAGAACTAGAAAGAAAATAGAAGAAAACCCAATGGGGTATGTACATACAGTGGACCCCCGGTTTATGATCAGCTCCCAATGCAACCAATTATGTAAGTGTATTTATGTAAGTGCGTTTGTGTGTGTATGTTTGAGGGTCTGAAATGGACTAATCTAATTCACAATATTCCTTATGGGAACAAATTTGGTCAGTACTGGCACCTGAACATACTTCTGGAATGAAATAATATCGTGAACCGGGGGTCCACTGTATATGCTTGTACATGTATGTGTAGTGTGACCTAAGTGTAAGTAGAAGCAGCAAGACATACCTGAAATCTTACATGTTTATGAAACAGAAAAAAGACACCAGGAATCCTACCATCATGTAAAACAGTTACAGGCTTTCGTTTTTACACTCACTGACAGGACGGTAGTACCTCCCTGGCCGGTTGCTGTCTACCAACCTACCACCTAGGATGTTGTATTTAAGTGTGCATAAATTCCCTACTGAATCTCTGGCTTCTTTTACCCAGCAGTTCAGTATACAGCTGACAGAAAAGCATCATCAGCTGGTCTAGCCCCCATTTCAAAGCACTGCTTCTAGATTTGTCAGGGTTCTCATCAGTGAAAAAGTCTGCTAATTTAGCAGCAACATGGAACTGCTCACATAACTGCTGCAGTGTTAATTGTTTTCCTTCAGGGTCTTCTGCATCTTCTTCTGTTATCTGGCTCCCTTGTGTCTGTGCATTGAGCTCTGTGAACATTTCCTCTTGACTCCTGTCTTCATCATCATCATCATCTAAGAGCTCATTCACATCTTCATATCTTTAAAACCATCACCTGGTAATCTCCTTGCCAGCTGAACAATTTCCTGAACCTGACTCTCAAGCAAGGGAAAACCAATGAAAGAATTAACTACATAAGGCCATAACTTTCCCCAGCCTGTATTTAATGTTGCCTGGGGCACTTCATTCCATGCACTTCGAGCATAGCTGATGGCATCTGCAGTGTTAAATTCCAGAAGCTTGGTACTGCCAGGTTGGAGTCATTCCAGTTTCCTTCCCTTCCCTCAAACCGAACCATGTTAAATTAATTTTATGAAGTGTTGTATAAAATTATGCCTCAATTTTTCAGTAGTGTAATAACCAGAATGTGCCAAATAAATCCGTGTAATATAAGGGTCTGTTGTATGTGTTTTTGTCACATCATTTTTTTTTTTTTTTTATATTTAAAGTATTTGCATTTGATGTAGGGTTGATAGGGGGTCACTGTGGCAGATGTTGCAAGTGTATGGAATAGGAGGTAGGTAAAGTGGTGAAAAGTTTTTACGAGGATAGTGAGGCTTAGGTTAGAGTATGTCGGTGAAAGGGAAATTATTTCCCAGTAAAAGTAGGCCTTTGACAGGAATGTGTGATGTCACAATGACTGTTCAATATATTTATAGATGGAGTAGTAAGAGAAGTGAATGCTCGGATGTTGGCAAGAGGGGTGGGGCTAAAAGATAAAGAATCCAAAACAAAGTGGGAGTTGTCACAGTTACTCTTTGCTGATGACTGTGCTTTTGGGAGATTCTGAAGAGAAATTGCAGAGGTTGGTTGATGAGTTTGGTAAGGCATGTAAAAGAAGGAAGTTAGAAGTGAATACAGGAAAGAGTAAGGTGATGAGGATAACAAAAGAACTAGGTAACAGAAGATTGGATATCAGATTGGAGGGAGAGAGTATGGAGGAGGTGAATGTGTTCAAATATTTGGGAGTGGACATGTCAGCAGATGGGTCTACAAAGGATGAGGTGAATCATAGAATTGATAAGGGGAAAAAGGTGAGTGGTGCAGTGAGGAGTCTGTGGAGACAAAGAACTTTATCCATGAGAGCAGAGGGGAATATATGAGAGTATAGTTATACCAATGCTCTTGTATGGGTGTGAAGCATGGGTTGTGAATGTTGCAACAAGGAGAAGGCTGGAGGCAGTGGAGATGTCATGTCTGAGGGCAGTGTGTGGTGTGAATGTAATGCAGAGAATCTGTAGTTTGGAGATGACGAGGAGGTGTGGGATTACCAAAACTATTATCCAGAGGGCTGAGGAGGGGTTATTGAGATGGTTTGGACATGTAGAGAGGATGGAATGAAATAGAATGACTTTGAGAGTATGTAAATCTTTAGTGGAGGGAAGGCGGGGTAGGGGTCGGCCTAGGAAAGGTTGGAGGGAGGGGGGGTAAACGTTTTGTGTGCAAGGGGCTTGGACTTCCAGCAAGTGTGCATGAGCATGTTAGACAGGTGCAAATGAAGACAAATGGTTTTTAGGACTTGATGTGCTGTTGGAATGTAGGCAAGGTAACATTTATGAAGGGATTCAAGGAAACTGGCAGGCCGGACTTGATTCCTGGAGATGGAAAGCACAGTGCCTGCACTCTGAAGGAGGGGTGTTAATGATGCAGTTTTAAGCATGCCTCTGGCAAGACAGTGATGGAGTGAATGATGAAAGTTTTTCTTTTTCGGGCCACCCTGCCTTGGTGGGAAATGGCTGATGTGTTAATAATAAATAATATATACAGTGGACCCCCAGATTATGTAATTAATCCATTCCAGAGAGAGTGACTTATCCCGAATCTGACTTATTCCAAATTAATTTTCCCATAAGAAATAATGGAAATCTAATTAATCCGTTTCAGACACTTAAAAGTATTAAAAAATGTTTTCTTCATGAAATACACATTTACCTACACAGAAAAAGATGATACTTGAAGAATAAAACAATAATAACATCACACTTACCTTTATTGAAGACATGGTGATGTATGGAAGATAGGAGGAGGGGAGAGGAAGGAGGAGTTTACAATTGTTTGGAAAGGGAATCCCCTTCCATAAAGACTTCAGATACCAAGTCCTTTTCCTAGGTTACTTCCCTCCTTTGTTTTTTAATGCCACTAGGACCAACTTGAGAATCACTGAACCCTTTCACTCAAAAAAGTGTTCCAGAGAGGTCTGTTTCTGGTGTATGTTAGGAATTGTGTTGGGAGACATGGCAAGATAGTCCTTCAATATGACACTAATATCAGCTCTACGGCTTATTCATCTATCACAGTTCATCTGATATTACATAATAAACAATATTAATAACATAGAAACATGATATATACTCTAGAATGAATAAAATATGGCATTAAGAATGTCATGAGTGGTGGTGTATTGTTTGTTGTTGGGATATAAGGGCCACTGAAAGATAAACCTTACATAGTGGTGGTGAAGGTGGCAGCAAGAGGCAGCAGAGGCGGCAGTGTTAATCAGTAGCCCTATATACCTCCAACAACAATGGAGAAGTCAGTTTCGTGCTGTCCTTTTTCTATTGATTAATCGCTTAACTTACTTGCTACACTGTTAATGCTACACTTTATTGCTGGCTTGCGCTATAGCCTCTATAGACTCCTGCAGCTTTAGTATCATACATATTGCAGAATCACTGAAAAAGGCACATTCTCCCCTCTTTCTCAGCCCTTTACCAAAGGGCTGGCTGGCACTAGAAGCTTTCTTTGGGCCCATGCTGGCTTATTTAGCAGATACAAGCACTAAAAAGAATGGAATAATACAAAATGTATCGTATGAATGTGTGGGATCGTCCTCACTGTCTGTTAACCCTTTGACTGTCGAAGGGCCCAATCCTGAAGTGTCTCCTGGTGTCGCAAAATATTCGAAAAAAAAAAAAATTATTTTTTCTTATGAAAATGTTAAGATTATTTTTCTGATTGTTTTAGTCCCAAAAAAAAATTTTTTTCCCATCAGTACTTTACCGAGATATAGAGGCATGAAGTTTGCAGAAAATGAGCCGCGTATGGCAACAGCGGCGACTGCCGCTCACCCGGTAAACTTTAGTTTACTTGTATTTGAAGGTTTGTTGTTTTTTTCACTATTTTATTTTTTCACATAACTTATGTGGCCTGTGAGACCAAAGTAAGGTGCAATGTAACATATATACACTCGTTGTATACAACACAATAAGCCACAAACATAATTATCAATATATTGTTTACAAAACTTGTTTACAAAAACAAACAATACAAAAAATTTTGTATTACTATTGTTCTATAATATATATACCAATATACAGTCACTGAATATATTCCTAGAAGTTCTGCAGCTTGTGGAACTCTGTGAAACATGGTGTCATACACAGTGGTGTTTTACACTTACACATAAAACATGGTGTCATACACAGTGGTGTTTTACACTCTTACACATAAAACATGGTGTCATACACAGTGGTGTTTTACACTCTTACACATAAAACATGGTGTCATACACAGTGGTGTTTTACACTCCTCACACATAAAACATGGTGTCATACACAGTGGTGTTTTACACTCTCACATAAAACATGGTGTCATACGCAGTGGTGTTTTACACTCTCACACATAAAACATGGTGTCATACACAATGGTGTTTTACACTCCTCACACATAAAATCAGTGTGCACATTTTTGTTGAAGTTTTTTTTATGTGCAAAGACAAAACACCTCGTCTGAGCAGTTTTCTTCAAAGTATTAGCAGGCAGTTGTGTTATGTAGTTATCCTAGGTAAATGGTCGTGTGTCATCATTCCTTCCTAATTTCCTTCATTCCTTTCCTACCTGGAGGCTACCTGGAGGGCATTCCACCTCTCTTCCTACATTCCTTCATCTGTCCTTCATTACTTTTTTCCTTCCTTTCATCTAGTCCTTCCTTCATTCCTGCCTTCCCTTCTTGCTTCTGGTTTCTATAATATATATACACATATATAGTCACTAGATACTTTCATAAAACTGCTATTATCACCCTTCAGCAAGCTTGTCTTGTGTGCGAGTGTGTGGCTTATAATTGTTTTGAGTCAGGAGTCGGCAGCTGTCAAAATGACATATTGTCTCATTAGTCACTCCCCCTACCGCCTGTCAAAACAATGGGGTCGGATGCTGCTTCCCCCTCCATTCTATCTAATTATCTTTCTCCCTCATTCTATCTCTTTCAATCTGTCTCTCTTTCTCTCTCTCTGTCTATCTCTGTCTCACAGGTACACATAAATACAACTATACATAGTGTAAATTACCTAGGATAACCCAAGAAATCCAGACAAAGTGCTATACTCTGCTTGAAGATGTGAGTAAACATGATGATGACAGTCTTGTGGCTCTCTCTGAGACAGAGCTAGATGGATAGACAGGGAGTTTGGCAGACAGACAAATAGACAGACAGACAAATGTTTGTTCATCGTCATCTTCTTCTTCTTCTCCTCCTCCTCCTCCTCCTCCTCCTCCTCCTCCTCCTCCTCCTCCTTCTCCTCCTCCTCCTCCTTCTCCTTCTCCTCCTCCTCCTCCTTCTTCTCCTTCTCCTCCTCCTGGCTCTTGACAGATGGACAGCTGCCCCCCTCCCTCCACCCTCGTTTATGCTCATCAAAGGTCAGCTCTTATCAGATGTTATCTCCCCTTATCTTGTCACTGTCATGGGGTGAACTGTTTTCATGCCTCAAGGGAACATATTATTACATATTATTATTATTAGGTATTAGGTATTATTATTATTCTTATTCTTCTTCTTATTCTTCTTATTCTCCTTCTTCTTCTTCTTCTTCTTCTTCTTCTTCCTCCTCCTCCCACCTTCCACCTTCCTCCTCCTCCCTCCCTCCTTCCTCCTCCCCCTCCTTCCTCCCTCCCTCCTTCCTCCTCCTCCCTCCCACCTCCTCCCTCCTTCTTCTCCTCCCTCCTTCCTCCTCCCTCCTTCTTCCTCCTCCCTCCTTCCTCCTCCTCCCTCCTTCCTTCCTCTTCCTCCTTCCTTCCTCCTCCTCTTCTTCCTCCTCCTCTTCTTCCTCCTCCTCTTCTTCCTCCTCCTCTTCCTCCTCTTCTCTCCTCCTCCACCTCCTCCATTGCTTTTGGTCTCAAACTCCTCGAAATCATGAAATTGATCTTCATTGACACTTCCATCTGTGTTAGAGCATCACTTGGGAAGAGAAGAGTCCCAGATTTGCAGGGAAGTCACATATTTCTTACCGCTAGACATGCTGAAAAAGGACGACTGAAATGGTATTCCCACAATGCACTACTGGCTCCCCGATTTTTTTTATATGGTGCACACTGACCATGGAGACCCATTCTCTCACATGTGGGCCTACCAGCTTTCTCCTGCTTGATTTGAAGCCGCTAGAATTTATGCGTATAGATACGTCAAACACGGTATCTCCTATGACGTACATATACGACCGCGACAGTCAAAGGGTTAAACAATGACACACTGGCTGTACATGGAATCGGGGCCTGAGCTCCCCCAACACGAATGACTTATACTGAGTTCAGTGATGTTCACCGAGCCAATATTTTGACGAAAAACGTTACTTATTCCGAAGATTACTTAATCCAGGGGTCCACTGTATTTTTGTTATAACATTTTTTTTTTTTGCTTATTTTAACAATGCTTGCATTTTATGTATGTGTTTTTGTCAGGTAACTTCAAATTTGGTGACCCCAAGACACGGGGCTCTGATCGTCGGTGCAGTACAGGACTTCATCACAGGCTCATATCTTCTCACACTGAAGGAGGAGTTTTTCGACAAGGAGCACACCTGTGATCTCATGGCATCCATCCTGGATGGGAAGGAGTTGTTATATCATATTGACCTGCCACCGCCAGCCATAATGAAGGTGATCATGCTTAAAACCATTTAACCTAAAATTTTAAATTTGAAATACAAGTATTTATAATTAAAAAATGCTTGCATCTCCGGGTTTCCCACCTCATAATTTTGACCCATTATCCTCTTAACCTTTAAACTGTCCACATATAGATTACGTTCATGTGTGGCAGGCTCCGAATGTAGATCAACATTTTATTTTTCATTCCTTCAAATTTGGTGCGATAGGCCTGAGTTGCCTGGACCTGAAAGAATGAGTCTGTGCACTCAGTGTGCGCACTATGAAAAAAATCTGAAGCATTTAGTACCTTGGGGGGAGCACCAGTTCAACTGAGTGCCAGCTAGAGCAAATATTGTTGATAAACACCAAGATTCATTGATGTCATGTCATATTAACACTCACATTTTAAGAGGAAAGTAAAAATAGGCTAGATAAATGCATGAGTGGGTGTGGGTGGATGTGAGTTAGACCTGACTAGCTTGTGCTACTAGGTCAAATGTCATGCTCCTTCTTTCAGTGGGTGTGACCTAAACCTCATGAAACACCACTGCATCCCACTGATACAGCTAAACAAGATAAACGCTTCTTTTCAAACATAGGATCTAATCTCGCCAGTAAAATCCCACGTACCAATGCCCGTGCCGGACTACCTAGATGGGAATTTCCAAATTCCTTCTATCTTGTACCAACTGAGCCCACGGATCACCGCAATCATAAAATTACTTAAAAATAAAATCGGGAAACTGTCTCACGTCCACCATTATTGTACAAGCGAGCGGCCCATGTCCTTTTGCATGCTATTACATTACTTTTTAACAAGTCACTAGAAACTAGCCACTTTCCCACAATACTCAAGACAGCAAGGGTTACAAACCCAAAACATAAAGGTGGTGACCCTACAGACGTAAACAACTGTAGGCCAATATCATACTTACCATTGCTATCCAAAATCTTCGAGAACTCATGCACAGGGGATATATTTATTT